>QRDG01000136.1:717265-1238550 GCA_012064385.1 Puccinellia tenuiflora | reverse complement strand
CATATGTTGTTTTGGTAATTAATGACAATCTCTATGGACTAATGTGTGCTTTGAGTTTATATTGCAGTGTTGGCCCGTATGGAATGCTTAAACTCCATATGTTGGAGTCGAAGCTAAAAGAAGAATATATGTTGATCAAGGCTAAGTGCAAGTTGATCAACATACAAGATAAGTGTTGGTCCGTATGGAATGCTTGAACTCCATATGTTGGAGTCGAAGCTAAAGAAAGATTATATGTTGATCAAGGCTAAGTGCAAGTTGATCAACATACAAGATAAGGTGTTGGTCCGTATGGAATGCTTGAACTCCATATGTTGGAGTCGAAGCTAAAAGAAGAAATTATATGTTGATCAAGGCTAAGTGCAAGTTGATCAACATACAAGATAAGGGCAAGTGAAGATTGCGAAAGAGTGTCTCTCCCATATTGGTGTATGGGGGAGCAATATGCGAGGCTTCACCGAGGGCGCGTAATCAAGAAAGGTGATCCACTTGAGAGGAGATCAAGATCGTCATCATCTAGCTCAAGTGGAATGCGCAAGGCAAAGGTATGATCTTGATAGGTTTCTTTTACCCGTCTCGTGGTGTAGTTGGGAGACCGGGTTTAGGATAGGTAACCGTACTATCAAGAGGGGCTCTCAAGTGAGCTTTAGCGTATCGGTCGTAGAGAGCTCAAACCTTTGCATCATTGGCATCATCTTTATTGGTTCTTATTTTCTCTTATCATGGTGTGGTCTTGGTGCTTGTCGTGCTTGTCATGACAAGGCCAAGCTCATCGAAAACGGTTTTCATATGCGTCTTCCATTGCGTTTTCGATATTAGAAATATTGTCGGTTTGTTCTTGAGAAATTATCCACACATACATGTGTTGAGAATTTATCTCTAATTGTTTTCAAATATTCCAAGGATGGCTACTATCATCCTCTTTCCAACAAAATTGGTTTCACTTCTTTCGGACTTCATTGCAAAAGATATGACGATTCCGGTTTGCAAGAAAGAGGTTTAACCTTTCCTCATTTGTTATTATAATATATTGTTGTACTGCGATGTTATATGCATAATCTTGTTGTGCTCGTTATGGTGATTCCAACGAGCCCAAGATCGTCGAAACGGAGTCCGGATGTAAAAGATATTGCAATTTTAGTTTCACTGTTTTGGCTAGGCCAAATGGCCGGCCCCATGGCCGGGGGCTCTCTGTTTGCTGGCCAGCCATCATGGCCGGGCTATGGCTGGGCTATGGCCGGCCTGGCCGGCCTCCCTCCTCCGGCTGCCCGAAAATTGGCCTAACGGCCATATTTTTGGCCCCCTTTTTAAGGGTCTTCTTCCCCATTTCATCCCTAACCTTTGCCAACTTCTTGAGCTGTTTTTCCCCTCCATGTTGACCCTCTTGAGCTTGGCTATCTCTCAATCCCTCCAATAGTTCTTGCTAGTTTTTGAGGAAAAGAGAGAGGAGGTCTAGATCCGCGTTTCCACCGATCGATTCTCCTCTAAGTGAGGGGAACACTTTGGATCTAGATCATGGAGTTTCTTGGTGTTTCTTCTTGTTCTTCCTCTCAAATCCCTCCCAAGCATTAGTTGCTTTGGTTGGATTCGGGTTGGAAGAAACTTGACCACTTAGTGTGTTCTTGCCATTGCATTAGTTGCATCGGTTTGAGTTCTCCACGGTGATTCGTGGAAAGTGAAGTGAGAAGCTTGTTACTCTTGGATACTTTGGTTCCCTAGAGCTTGTCCTCTAGGGCACGTTGGTGCCCTAGACGGTTGTTGATTTCTCGGAGTCTTGATGGCTCACGGGATTTGTTGGGAGCCTCCAATTGTGGAGTGTGGCTCAACCTTGTTAGCTTCGGAGCTTTGGTAGCTACGAAGACATTGCCGGGAGCCACCAATTGAGTTGTGGTGTGTGCCTCGGCCTTGGGCATCGAGTCTTGGTGGCTCGGTGCATTTGATGAAGACCCTCCAATTTGTGGAGTGAGCTTCATCCTTGTAAAGGTTCTAGTTGTCAACCTCAACGGCAACATAGTGACAAGTGCCTCGCACATTGGTGGTAAGACACAACGGAGATACGGTGTGCCATATCAAGGCTACTCGGTGTTTCACATTGGTGAACACCGTGCCGCTCCAACGGAGACTAGCTTCCATTGGGAAGTGAATTTCGGGATAAATCATCGTCTCCAAGTGCCTCGGTATTTCTATCCCGAGCTTCTTACTTATGCTATTTACTTTGTGATAGACATCGAGCTTAAAGTCATATATCTTGCTATCACCTAGTTGATTATATTGCTTAGCATAAGTGTTGGTGCACATAGGTGAACCTAGCTAGTTTAGGTTTTGGCTTGATAAATTAAACGTTAGTTTTATTCCGCATTTATTCAAGTCTTAACCGTAATAATTTTAAATCGCCTATTCACCCCCCTCTAGGCGACATCCGTGTCCTTTCAATTGGTATCAGAGCAGGTTCTCTCTTTATAGGGCTTCACGGCCTAGAGAGTAAAGATGTCGTCTAGTGGTTTAGTGCACAATGCTTCTTTAATATTCGATGGCACTAATTATGATGATTGGAGAAATCGCATGCTAAATTATTTTAGAGACATTAATCCTTATATAGAGCAAATTCTAGATATGGGTTTTTCTCCTCTAGAGGATGAGGAAAATTCTTATCTAGATGATGGAGCTTCTAAAGTGATTTTCAAGTCTTTGAGAAATGCAGTTGCTTTGTCGATCTCTCCTTATCGGAATGCTCATGAGCTATGGACCAAGCTTCAAGACAAATATGGTGTGTCCATTGATTGTGGGAATGATTGTTCTCCCTCCACCTCCGGGCGTGATGAGCTCTCAACTTCTTCTACTTCACCTACATGTGGCAAGCCACAAAATAATGCAATGGTGAGTAGGGATAAATTTTGCAATGATGATAGTGAGCTTCATATAGATGATATTTCATCTCTATCTTATTGCAATGATTTATCTTTGGACTTAAACACATCTAGAACTATAAATGTTTCACATGCTTGTGTTAATAGTTCTTGCATATCTTCTAAATCGTCAAGTAGTGATGATCATGACAATAATAATGATGATGAAGAAGATGATGCTTACTTTAATAAGAAAGGTCTAATGGTTCTTAATGCTCTTTCAAAGAATGAAAATGCTTGTGAGAACCTTCATGAAATTATGAGCACCCTTATTGAGCGAGGGCTTACTATTGAAAATTTTGAAGCTCGTGAAAATGAAAGTCTTAGCCGCGAACGTAATTATGCGGACACGATTGCGGATCTTGAGCAAGCTCTTGAAGAAATCCAAACCACCAAGAAATCTCTTGAGGAGACATTTACTCTAGAGTTATCTAAAGTAAATGAAACCCATGATAGAGCTCTCAAGGTGGCTAATGATTTTAAAATTAAAAATGATGAGCTTGTTGTTGAAATTGTTAGACTCCTTGAGGCTAATGTGAAATTTGAAAAGGATGCCAAGTCCTTGGAAGATTCTCTTGCACATCTCACTAAGTCTCATGATCAACTCCAAGCTCAATTACTAAAAGAGCTTCCTACTTGTTCTCCCATTGCTATTAATGTTGATGCTTGTGCTACTAACTCTATTTCTTGTGAAGCATCCACTTTAAAGGAGAATGTTGAGCTAAGGGCTCAACTTAAATTGCTAACTAGCAATTATGAGATATTGGAAGAAAGCCATGAGAAGCTCTCAAGCTCTCATGAAGATCTTCTCGTATCTCATGATAAGCTAAAGTTAGCTCATGAGGCTATTGCTACCAAGGTAATATCTAGTGAGCCTCATGTGGACAATGGCACAACTTCTACTAAAAATGCTACAAAGCCATGTGCTAGTCCTTGTAATTCTTCATCTCACACTAGTGCTAAATCATATGTTGAATTACATTTTGTGCCTAGTTGCTCTAACAATGAAGCTTCAACTTCCACTAGTACTTGTGTAGCTACTAACCTTATAGGGAAGACTAAAGAGCACAAGGTACAAGCCACTTCTTTGAAGAAAGATGTGGAGAAGCGTCATAAAGGGAAGGCCACATTTGACAACATGTTGAGTGTGCAAAAATCCCCCAATGACAAGAGTGGACTTGGATTCAACTCCAATCTCAAGAACAAGTCCAAGAGTAGCAAGAAGAAGGGCCAAGAACAAGTCAATCACTCGGCCAAGATTGTTTGCTTCAAGTGCAAAATTGAAGGGCATCATGTTAGGGATTGCCCAATGAAGAAGAAGCCTCTTAGTGAGAAGCAACTAGGGAAGCGGCCTTTTGTTCAATCTCATGCTCAACCTCGGGTTGAACAAAGGCCACCTCCTAAGAAGACTCAAATCATTGCTCCTCAAGTTGAGGAGCCTATTAAGAAGAAAGAAAAGAGTCGATATTGCTACTTATGCCGTGAGAAGGGTCACTTGGCTTCTTCATGCACTAATGGTACTCTATCCAACCCCATAATAGTTGATGATGTTTATTCTCTTAGGAAGGATAGGGTCACTACAAGAAATATGCTCATTAGTGACCTTTTCGTAACGACCATTAATTTTTTGGTCATAGATCTATGACCATTCTGAACTAAATGGTCGTAAGGCATTTGGGAGCATCCAAGTCTTGAAAAATTATGACCAATTTTGCCGAGAAGGTCATAATTTCCTAACACGAAATGGTCATAGATGGATAGCACCAACTCATAGCCTTATTTCTAGCCGATCACGACCAATTTAAATGGTCATGACATGGTATAATAATATCTTTTTTGTATATTAAACGGTGACTGGACGGACACCTAAGCAATTCGCCTACGTGTCATGTGACGTGGGGCCTAACAGTGAATTTGATATTCTATTATGGTGGTAGGGCCCACATGTCATTCTAGATATTCTAGAAGTGTCACTAACGTGTGGGACCCATCACTGATGGCGGGCCCACATGTCATTCTAAATATTCTAGAAGTGTCACTAACGTATGGGACCCAGCACTGATCTGACATGTGCGCCCCACCGACGTGGGTCCCATGTGAATTTGATATTCTATTATGGTGGCAGCACCCACATGTCATTCTAGATATTATAGAAGTGTCACTGATGTGTGGGACCCAGCACTGATTGCAGGGCCCACATGTCATTGTAAATATTCTAGAAGTGTCACTGACGTGTGGGACCCAGCACTGATCTGACTTGTGCACCCCACCGACGTGGGTCCCATGTCGGCCCCGCTGACAGAATTAATTTGATAAAAAGGTGAAGGCGGGAGGGCTCGAACCCACAACCACATGCCTCAACCGCGCGCATGCAAGGTAACCCAACCACCGGACTACAACCATATTCGTGTCAAGGTATCCCGCAACACACTACTTATCCAAGTCGAGATTCGACTGGGCTTGGGCCTTCCTGGGAGTCTGGGACGAGGCCATTTTTTTTCTTTTTCTCTAAGCCGGGTGGGCTCTCTGAGTGGGTCGGCCGGCCGGCTTTAGCTGTGCTGCTGGGTTGGGCCGACTTGACTGTTTTTTTTCTTTCCTTTCTATTTTCTTTTATAACTTTCGATTTTGATATCCAATTTGAACCAAATAAATTTTGAATATTTTGTCAAGATGTCCTTTATCATTCTAGAATACCAGGAACTTTTTTAGTCAAAATAAAAGAAAATACCCCTAAGCTTATATATCAATTTATATAGGGTATTGAAAAAATGAACTAAATTTTGGGATTATTCTTCCAAATTCAAATGCAAGATAAAAAACATTCAATCATGGTAGCTCATTTCAGAGAAGACTTTTTCAAGATATTTTCCGTATTCCAAGTTTATTATTTTCCTCAAAACTAGGTCACATATAATGACACATTGCGAAGGATTTCCATTATTTTGATTTTTTGTGAATTTTTTATGCCGATTTCAATATGTGGTCAAAATTGACGACACAACCGTTCTTAGCTAGGGGTCAAATCTTGCGAAACTATTCGTGTATCTCTGATGAAATAGATAGTTGTGTATCTAAAAATTATTTTTTCAAAAAATAACGAGCAAACTACGAGTCAGTTGTAATTCAAATTTGACCCGGTTCTAGCCGAATCGGCAGAAATTTGTCTTTTTGACGAGACGTGTATGGAAACCTTTGACACACAAATATCTGATTATTTGTATATCAAATATGGTATAATATTTTATAAAATTGGTGTGATCCAATTTGATAACATATTTCTGGTAGTTGCTTCACAAAACAACCCATTTTCGGTACTCGGAAAATGAAAAATGGGTTTTTTGTTCAAAGAGAGTGAAAACTTTCTTCGGCAACATTGTTCTACATTCCAAGATGCACCCTTGTGTATAATATGGACATATTTAAACAAACTATGCCATGAGTGTCATCATAACATTCGTCATTTGGTCTGAAAGTCATGAATCTTCGTTCATGGTAGCTCATTTCTGAGAACACTTTTTCAAGATATTTACCGTATTCCAAGTTTAAATTTTTACTCAAAACTAGGTCACATATAATGACACATTGCGAAGGATTTCCATTATTTTGATTTTTTGTGAATTTTTTATGCCGATTTCCTATGTGGTCAAAATTGACGACACGACCGTTCTTAGCTAGGGGTCGAATCTTGCGAAACTATTCGTGTATCTCTGATGAAATAGATAGTTGTGTATCTAAAAATTATTTTTTCAAAAAATAACGAGCAAACTACGAGGCAGTTGTAGTTCAAATTTGACCCGGTTCCATCCGAATCGGCAGAAATTTGTCTTTTTGACAAGACGTGTATGGAAACCTTTGACACACAAATATCTGATTATTTGTATATCAAATATGGTATAATATTTTATAAAATTGGTGTGATCCAATTTGATAACATTTTTTTGGTCGTTGCTTCACAAAACAACCCATTTTCGGCACTCGGAAAATGAAAAATGGTTTTTGTGTTCAAAGAGAGTGAAAACTTTCTTTGGCAACATTGTTCTACATTCCAATATGCACCCTTGTGTATAATATGGACATATTTAAACAAACTATGCCATGAGTGTCATCATAACATTCGTCATGTGGTCTGAAAGTCATGAATCTTCGTTCATGGTAGCTCATTTCTGAGAACACTTTTTCAAGATATTTACCGTATTCCAAGTTTAATTTTTTACTCAAAACTAGGTCACATATAATGACACATTGCGAAGGATTTCCATTATTTTGATTGTTTGTGAATTGTTTATGCCGATTTCAATATGTGGTCAAAATTGACGACACGGCCGTTCTTAGCTAGGGGTCGAATCTTGCGAAACTATTCGTGTATCTCTGATGAAATAGATAGTTGTGTATCTAAAAATTATTTTTTCTAAAAATCACGAGCAAACTACGAGGCAGTTGTAGTTCAAATTTGACCCGGTTCCAACCGAATCGACAGAAATTTGTCTTTTTCATGAGAGGTGTATAGAGACCTTTTGAAACACAAATATTAGGTTATTTGTGCATTAAATATGGTATAATATTTTTATAAATTTGTGTGGTTCAAATTTGTAACATATTTTTTGTAGCTGCTTCACAAAACAACCCATTTTCAGCACTCGGAAAATGAGAAATGATTTTATTGTTCAAAGAGTGTGAAAACTTTCTTCAGCAACATTGTTCTCAAATCCAAGACGCATGCTTGTGTATAATAAGGACATATTTAAACAAACTATGCCATGTATGTCATCATAACATTCGTCATTTGATTTTTTGAATTCTTTATGCCGATTTCAAAATGCGGTCAAAATTGCGAAACTATTCGTGTATATCTGATGAAATAGATAGTTGTGTACCTAAAAATTATTTTTTAAAAAAATCACGAGAAAACTACGAGGTAGTTGTAGTTTAAATTTGACCCGGTTCCAACCGAATCGGCATAAATTTGTCTTTTTGTTGAGACGCGTATGAAAACCTTTGATACACAAATATTTGGTTATTTGTACATAAAATATGCTCTAATATTTTAAAAAACTTGTGTGATGCAATTTTATAACATTTTTTTGGTCGTTGCTTCACAAAACAACCCATTTTCGGCACTCGGAAAATGAAAAATGATTTTTTTGTTCAAAGAAAATGAAAACTTTCTTCGGCAACATTGTTCTCCATTCCAAGATGCACGAATGTGTATAATATGGACATATTTAAACAAACTATGCCATGAAATTCATCATAACATTCGCCATTTGGCCTGAAAGTCATATTTAAATAGCTTCTTTTGTACCTTTTTTTTAAATTTCGAGCAAAATATGAAGCATATATAGTTCAAATTTGATCCGATTCCCGTTGAGTCGACAAAAAATGTTTATTTGATGAAAAGTGGATGGAAACTTTTTGACATGCAACAATTCAGGTTAATTGTACAGAAAATATGGTCATATAAATTTCTGTCGATTTCCTTTGAAGTGGGTGTGATTTGAAAAATGATTTTTTCGTGTAGATGAAAAATGATTTTATCTCAGCCCTTAACTTTTATCAGATGATTCCGGTCACATAAAGGATAAAACATCACCATCTAAAAACTTAGTAGTAAATATTTTCTCATCTATTTCCTTTCTAAAGTTTTGAAAAAGAATATAAAAGGAAATCATTTTCATAAAAATAAGGGAGACAGCCGAACTGGGCCGGCCCAAGGCCAGCTACAGTCGGGCAGCAAACCTGACCCACAACCCAACTACCAAAACCTAATTCTACTCCCACCACACCCATGCCTTATAACCAGACACGCACGACGGCACAAGGCTTCTTCCCCAACCCCGCCGCCTCTCTCCTGCGCCCCAGATCCCATCCCGCATCCACTGCCGCCGGCCCCTCCCCTCCTCTCCTCCACCCCATCCCCTCCTGGTCAACCTCTCTGTCTCAGAGCCACGGCGTCGCCTCTCTTCCTCATTCCCCAGGCGCTCGTCGCACCTCACCTACATACCCGCCCCCTCCATCCCGAGCCAGATGCGACCCCATGGAGGAGGCGAACGTCTACTGCCATGGAGGAGGCCGATCAGGGCGCCACCGGCACCGCCGCCTAGCATACCGGCTTCCGATCTGGCACCACCATCTCCGCTGCTCCTCCAGGTCCCTCTCATTCCTTTCACTCTCCCGTCTTCTCTCTCTTATTCCCTCTCTCTCTCACTGCAGATCCTATCGACCACATGGTGCATGCGCCCGACAGGAGGGAGGTCGACGTGAAGTTTCTCGTGTCGCTGCCCTCTATCTGGACATCAAGGAGGCACCCGCGAGGATTCCCATGGAGGTGGTCGACGCCCGTTCAGGTAGCTCTTTCATTCTTCGTGCTACTGCTGGTACTGTGTTGATGCATGAAAGGAAACCTTAAGACAAGCTTTAGGTTCAGCTCCGTCACTAGTTCGTACCAACTGCATAGGTTCTGCTAGTGTGTTATGCCTCATGCACTTGTGAACTGATAGGCAAATGATAAACCATCTTAGGTTCAGTGTGGTCATTAGTTACTCAGATCTTATGTAGTCTCAGCTTCTGCTATTACGTTCTACTACTATGTTAGGTGGCACAAGTGAATTGATTGCTGATCACTGTTTATGTAGAATGAGGATGGATCCAAGGTTGAGTACAGGGTGTGGAACCCCTTCAGATCCAAGCTAGCTGCTGCCGTGCTTGGTGGTGTTGACAACATCTGGATTGTAAGTTCGTTGCACATTAGCTTGCATTCTTGATTGCTTGCAAACCTTGTTGGATTAGGGTGTAGTTTAAATTGGCTTTAGTGATATAGTAGTTGACGTTGAGCTGTTGTGTTAGGCCCCTGGTACCCGGGTGCTGTATCTTGGTGCAGCCTCAGGGACAACAGTGTCTCATGCACCGGTGAGATCTCCTAGCAACATCCACTTATTATTAAAACGAATTATACTTTGTGTGAATTGTCTTGACGAAGTCGATTGCTTGCAGACTTGGTTGGCGTATGCTGTTGAGTTCTCTCACAGGAGTGGCTGAGATCTTGTCAACATGGCCAAGAAGAGGACCAATGTTATCCCCATCATTGAGGATGCTCGGCACCCAGCCAAGTACCGGATGCTGGTTGGCATGGTTGATGTTATCTTCTCGGATGTTGCACAACCTGATCAGGTATATACTCTTACGAAGAAGCTTTATAGAACTTATGTGTTTACAGTCTTGCTTACAGTAACTAGTTATTATTGTTTACGATTAACTGTTGTTTGTCTGTGTGCAACTGACAGGAGCAGGTGTGTGTCGGAGCCCGCATCCAGTGCCTCAAGAGCGCCATGGACCTCTCTATGAAGCACCAATACCTCCCCGATGGCTCTCAGGTACGTCCCTTCCTGCCCCGATGTATGTGGACGGATCTCACACGATTTGCGTGCGTGCTGTTTGTGCAGTGTGAATGCTTGGTCTTGTGGTGATCGTCTAATATTATGATTTTAGCATGTGTAGAAGTATTTCCTGATCTGTAATTTTTGGTGATTAGAAACTGTCTCCTGACTGATGTCTATGTGTGTGAGAATGATGTTTTTCTGTATGATTCTTTGTTGATTACGAGAATGGAGTAGTGCATTTTGGTCCAAAAGCCAAATGCTTAATAAATTGTATATGTATAACACCAAATGAACCATCAAATGCATGTTAAATCTGGTAGGTTAAATACACCTAGTTTCATCTACGGGAAACATAGGATAAAAATCTATACTTGCATTATTTTCTGCCTAGTTATGTAGGCAAGTTAATGATTGTCTGCCTCTATGTTTTTGTTTCCTGCTTTCTTTTCATGATGTAGTATACTGGTTGTTAAATTGGCTGTGATAGGACTTGCATATGGCTAAACAAGATATGTTTGAGACTTTCCATATATACTGTACCTAGGCAGAAACCATGTCTTCTTCCTAACTATTTTGTTCTATAACATGCAGATGCTGTCCTTTGTTCATGTTTCGAGCTTGAGGATGAAGAAGTTGGAAGAAGCAGCATTCTTGATCATGTCATACTTTGATAGATAGTTATATTTCGATATTAAGTTGTGTTTTTGGTAGCTGGATGCTCTGTGTGAGCTATAATTGGTTGTAAACCTGAGTTGTATATCTGAATGGAATGTTCCAAATTTTGGCGGTTTGCTCCTTTTGAAAACCTTTTGACTGTAAACCTGAGCTACTATTGTTTTCTTTGTGTTTTGATTTAAATATAGCTTACTTATTTGCTGGCAAATTGAAACCTGAAGAATGTGACACTGAAAACGGGGACCCATTAAAAAGAACCTGACAACAGGGACCCTGCTTACACTGGGCAGCTGGGACCCTACTTTTAGAACCTGACAAGTGGGACCTATCCCTCCATAAAAACACTATAACTGAACCCTTGCTTAAACGGCCCACGAAATAGAAGGCCCAAATTACTGGTCTTGGTCCATCTAGTCACCTAAAATTAACAGGAAAAAACATTAAAAGGGCTAATTTATTGGGCTCGGCCCAAGTAGATGGCTGAACTGGACTGGGTTGATTTTGATCTATGACCATTCCGTTTGGTCATAATTTCGCCACGTCAGCATTGCCACGCAAGATCTGACGTGGACTCGTTGGATAGCTAATGACCAAAAAATTAGGTCATAAAATTATGACCCTACCATTTGGTCATAAACTGATTATGACCAAACCACTAAAAAGGTCATTATGGTTCGTTTAAGACGCTCGGTATGTGACCATTGGTTTTGGTCATAAAAAGGTACATAAATAAAAAATAATGACTTTTTAGTGACCAAAATGGAGGGTCGTTAACGAGCATATTTCTTGTAGTGGGTTGGCAATGTGTTTGCCAAATATGTGGGGACTCAAAGTGGTGTCAAGAAAAGAACCATTTGGGTTGCCAAGCCTATTGTGACTAACCTCTTAGGACCCAACTTGGTTGGGGACCAACAAGCTCAAACTTGATCAATAGGTTGTGATGGAGGACATTGGAGACTTGGCTATCATTTGAAGAATTAAGGGAACTTCATGGTTATATCTCATTTAGCCAAGTCAATTGGATTATCACATATCTATCTCATATCCAATGCTCCTTCTTGCGGTAACTTATATTTAAATTATATATACATTGAAAGTTGCTTGCTCCCTAGCATGTGTTAGTTTTGTTCCTATCATGTGCTTGTATATGTTGTGCTTATTACTTACCTTGAGCAATCAAGTTTGTGTATGTTAATGTGCGCTCCATATATGTGTAAACTTTGTGTTGAGTCTTATTGGATCTTGTGTTGATTTCAATGGGCTCTTTTGAGAAATTAATGGACTATCCCATTTTGGGGGAGTGATATGCTTTGTGCACTTCACTAACCTAAAAATGTGTATATATGAGTAACACCACCTAGTATTGATATATCAAGATTATCTAGTAACAATGTGGTGTGTCATGCTCATGAGAAATTCAAATTCTATAATGTCTATTAATTATCTCTATTTGATTTTATTTTCCTCTTGTTAAGAAGAAATGAATTATCACATTGTTGGGGAGCAATACGCTATGTGCATATTACAATCCCATAAAATGTGAACATTGAGGTTTTGCCACCTAGATTTGATATTGTGAATTATTTTATTTTTATGTGGCATATTAACTCGAACAAGTTCCAATTTCCTTTTTTAGCCATCCTTTGGCTCTTGTTTGTGTGAGTTTGCTTGGTATGGTTTCTCTCTAATATTCATCCCTATATATTATTTGAGAAACCATTTGCTCCATATTATTCTAACCATGGCCTTGCCGGTTGGTTTGAATGGTTGGAACTACCAACAAACCTTATTTAAATATGGTGTATTTATTTCTTATCTCTTGCCATATGTTCTATCTTGTGAGGATATTCTTGGATACATCTTATCATCGGGAAAATAATTCCAAATGGTCACTGTCCTTGGACAATCCATATTTATGTTTGTGATAGAATATCTTTGATTATCCTTACATTGGCATTGCCTTTTATTTGCCCCATCTCTTGCCAAAATATTTATTTTGACTCCCTTTGTCTTCCTTGCCTCTTGCATGGATCCTAAATTTCAAATTGGTAGTGTTTAGTGTTGTAAATAAAATATGAAGAGTAATGATCCCTTGAGCATGTATTTTGTATTCAAATGCAAATATCAAATAATGCATGAATCTTGGGGAGCATTCCTTTTTTATTTAGAACACTATCCTATCTATCAATATTTGATCCTTTCAATTGGCATTTGATTTCTATCGTATGTATTATGGAAGACAAATCTTTTTCTCTTAATGCTTTGTGCCATCATGAAAAGTGTAAAGGGTGCTTGGTTTATTTAGTGTAACCTTGCTCTCTCTTGGGTGTCTTGCTTTCTCATTTCTTGTTTTATGTTTATCCTATAGAATGAGAAAACCCTTTGAGCATGTCTCTTTCTTTTATCTTATATGCTCATTGGCCTTGCCTAGGTACCTTCAATTGGTATTAATTGGAATTTAATATCTCCTTCATAGATATTTGTTTCAATTAATATTTATTGTGAGAATTTTGATACCTTATTACTTTATTTTACTTTACTTGATTCCGGTCAAGTATTAACCTCCTTTTGGTATATTTCAGTCAAAGGGTCTGGAACTATTTGCAGATTGATTGGTTCTCAAGCACTGATGTTCAGACTGCTGCATCTGCTGCCAGAGAGGGCTTCAATAAACCTTTCTTCATGGAGGTTGTTATTCTGGCCTGCTGGAATATTTGGAAGCAAAGAAATGGTAAAATCTTTGAAGCCAAAAGACCCTCCTTTGCTGCTTGAAAGAGGGATTTAGTCCATGATTTATCCTTGCTTGGGCACAGGATTAAACATAAATATCACTCTGATCTTATGGCCTGGATAGGCAGCCTCTTGTAATTTGGACTCTTATGCTAGTTTGTACAGGTAGGTTTTATTTTCTTTCCACAGCCTGTCAATTTTGTAAATATTTTGAAACTCTTTGAATAAAATGCTGTGGGGCTTTTGCCTCACAGTCTTATACCTCAAAAAACCTCCTTTGGTATCTTGTCTCCTAATCGGTATCTTATTTTTCAAATGGTGTCTTATCTCTCATGTGTTGTTTGATTTGATTCCTATTGATATCACACTTCATGTGTTGATGTGTTTTGGAATCAATCATATGTTGATTTGATTTTTCCTCAATCATGTGTTGATTTGGATTTTGATATAATTTGGACAACCTTTTTGTGTCACACTTTGGTGTACTCGCTTCTTGGTTTACTTGGTGTTTTGTCCAAATTGTATCTCATTTGGTTCTTGTAAGTCCATGCATGCATATTTACTAGTATATTTATTTTATGGCATGCTAGTCTTTCTTGATCCAATATATAGGGGATACTCCACCAAATCCTAAATCGGCTAAGATGTGCATGAAATTCAACTTCATATCTATATGCACATATTTATGAGGAGTGTTTCCTATGTATTGTAGTGTATCTAACTACTATGGAACCCAATGAGTTTGGGAACCATATTGTACTTGAATTATGTTTTAGGTACAATTGAGAAGCGTTGGGTGCTTGCCTCATTCATAAGGAAGGTGGTCTCACCATGTGATTTTAGGAGTCAAGCTATGATGACTAACAAAAGATCATCTTCGTCATCACCAATGCTATTTCGGTAACAAGTATCTATCTCATACATATCTTTCTTGTATTGAACCTTGTGTAGGTTGCCTCTTGGCATGAAAACTTTAATGTACAATTGTTGTGGTTTTGGATTATTTTCTTCACTTGGTATATCGTTGTGATATTTGTGATAAAATTGCAAAAACCTTCCTTCAATTGGTATTATTTCTTTGTGATACTTGTCGCCTATCTCAAAGCATTTCCACTATCTCTTGTTCCCTTAGTGATATGTGTGATGCATTTGATGTGTTTGAAGTTCATTTATATACAATGAGGTAAGTTTGAGCTATGTGCTATGCTTTTATGCAATAATCTCTTTTTGTATATTCATGACTTCCTTTTGGTTACCATAATCTCCTTTCTTCGACCATTTTATATGTGCAAGTTTCTTTGTCGATGAATATCATTGTCTACTTAGAAACCTATACATATGAGAGAGGTCAACTTTTATTTGGTATCCTACTTTCTTTCAAGCCACCTTGTCTTTTATCTATAATTCTTTGGTGGGTCCAAGTTTATCTCGTGAGTGCTTGTCTTATTTCTATTCGCACCTTTGCGCACTCACATTCTATTGAAGATTCTTCTCTTCATGCTCATCACGTGAGTATGTTGATTTTTGTTGCCTAAATGTTCTCACTTGCTCTTTGCTTTTTCGATTGGTTGAAATTTCCAATTGGTATCTTTGAGCTTGTGAACATTTTTTTTAAATCTTCTTTGTAAGTTGTGTGTGTCAATACTTGATATATAACTTAAGACTATGTGTCTTACCAAATTAATTGTCTTGTCACACGCACACACTCTTGGTTGGGCCTTTATTGATAATTTCTTTTAATTGGTATCTCCTTATGGCTCAACCACATCTTTGGTGCAAGTGCTCGGTTTTGCTTTAATTTTTTTAAACCCTTGCACGTGGTGAGTGTTCTAGATGATTTTGGGGGAGAGAGGATTCCATATTTGTGCACCCCTCAATAGTGCATGAACATTGGGGAGCTTCTCCATTTTTATTTAGAACTCTCGCTTTCAGATCTTTTTGATTGCCTATCTCCTTTGTGGAGATGTTTAGAATGACTTCATCTTATTTGCAATCTTTGATCCTCAATATAGTTTGATTTCCTCTAATTATTCGTTAATGGATATGTGCATTTGATTCCACTCATATTTTGAGAAATGCACACTTTATGGAGGAATTCATATTATATTGGCTTTCTAAATTTTTCTTCCCATTTCGGCAATCGATGCCAATGGGGGAGAAGTTTAGAGGGTTTAAGGGAATTTGGCTTTATGCTTTAGTTTGGTTCTTAAGCATTTGCCTTTCATGCTCATGCATCCTTGCGTATTCGTCTTGCAAGGTTGTTTAATTCATTATCTAAACCCTCTTAAAAGGGATTGTCATCAATTACCAAAATGGGGGAGATTAAAAGAGCATGGTTGCCCCCATATGTTGTTTTGGTAATTAATGACAATCTCTATGGACTAATGTGTGCTTTGAGTTATATTTGCAGTGTTGGCCCGTATGGAATGCTTGAACTCCATATGTTGGAGTCGAAGCTAAAAGAAGAAGATTATATGTTGATCAAGGCTAAGTGCAAGTTGATCAACATACAAGATAAGGTGTTGGTCCGTATGGAATGCTTGAAATCCATATGTTGGAGTCGAAGCTAAAAGAATAAGATTATATGTTGATCAAGGCTAAGTGCAAGTTGATCAACATACAAGATAAGGTGTTGGTCCGTATGGAATGCTTGAACTCCATATATTGGAGTCGAAGCTAAAAGAAGAAGATTATATGTTGATCAAGGCTAAGTGCAAGTTGATCAACATACAAGATAAGGGCAAGTGAAGATATGCGAAAGAGTGTCTCTCCCATATTGGTGTATGGGGGAGCAATATGCGAGGCTTCACCGAGCGGAGCGTAATCAAGAAAGGTGATCCACTTGAGAGGAGATCAAGATCGTCATCATCTAGCTCAAGTGGAATGCGCAAGGCAAAGGTATGATCTTGATAGGTTTCTATTTTACCCGTCTCGTGGTGTAGTTGGGAGACCGGGTTTTAGGATAGGTAACCGTACTATCAAGAGGGGCTCTCAAGTGAGCTTTAGCGTATCGGTCGTAGAGAGCTCAAACCTTTGCATCATTGGCATCATCTTTATTGGTTCTTATTTGTCTCTTATCATGGTGTGGTCTTGGTGCTTGTCGTGCTTGTCATGACAAGGCCAAGCTCATCGAAAACGGTTTTCATATGCGTCTTCCATTGCGTTTTCGATATTAGAAATATTGTCGGTTTGTTCTTGAGAAATTATCCACACATACATGTGTTGAGAATTTATCTCTTAATTGTTTTCAAATATTTCCAAGGATGGCTACTATCATCCTCTTTCCAACAAAATTGGTTTCACCTCTTTCGGACTTCATTTGCAAAAGATATGACGGTTCCGGTTTGCAAGAAAGAGGTTTAACCTTTCCTCATTTGTTATTATAATATATTGTTGGACTATGATGTTTATATGCATAATCTTGTTGTGCTCGTTATGGTGATTCCAACGATCCCAAGATCGTCGAAAACGGAGTCCGGATGCAAAAGATATTGCAATTTTAGTTTCACTGTTTTGGCTAGGCCAGCATGGCCGGCCAAATGGCCGGGGGCTCTCTGTTTGCTGGCCAGCCATCATGGCCGGGCTATGGCTGGGCTATGGCCGGCCTGGCCGGCCTCCCTCCTCCGGCTGCCCGAAAATTGGCCTAACGGCCATATTTTTGGCCCCCTTTTTAAGGGTCTTCTTCCCCATTTCATCCCTAACCTTTGCCAACTTCTTGAGCTGTTTTTCCCCTCCATTGTTGACCCTCTTGAGCTTGGCTATCTCTCAATCCCTCCAATAGTTCTTGCTAGTTTTTGAGGAAAAGAGAGAGGAGGTCTAGATCCGCGTTTCCACCGATCGATTTCTCCTCTAAGTGAGGGGAACACTTTGGATCTAGATCATTTGAGTTTCTTGGTGTTTCTCCTTGTTCTTCCTCTCAAATCCCTCCCAAGCATTAGTTGCTTTGGTTGGATTCGGGTTGGAAGAACTTGACCACTTAGTGTGTTCTTGCCATTGCATTAGTTGCATCGGTTTGAGTTCTCCACGGTGATTCGTGGAAAGTGATGTTGAGAAGCTTGTTACTCTTGGATACTTTGGTTCCCTAGAGCTTGTTCCTCTAGGGCACGTTGGTACCCTAGACGGTTGTTGATTTCTCGGAGTCTTGATGGCTCACGGGATTTGTTGGGAGCCTCCAATTGTGGAGTGTGGCTCAACCTTGTTAGCTTCGGAGCTTTGGTAGCTACGAAGACATTGCCGGGAGCCACCAATTGAGTTGTGGTGTGTGCCTCGGCCTTGGGCATCGAGTCTTGGTGGCTCGGTGCATTTGATGAAGACCCTCCAATTTGTGGAGTGAGCTTCATCCTTGTAAAGGTTCTAGTTGTCAACCTCAACGGCAACATAGTGACAAGTGCCTCGCCACATTGGTGGTAAGACACAACGGAGATACGGTGTGCCATATCAAGGCTACTCGGTGTTTCACATTGGTGAACACCGTGCCGCTCCAACGGAGACTAGCTTCCATTGGGAAGTGAATTTCGGGATAAATCATCGTCTCCAAGTGCCTCGGTATTTCTATCCCGAGCTTCTTACTTATGCTATTTACTTTGTGATAGACATCGAGCTTAAAGTCATATATCTTGCTATCACCTAGTTGATTATATTGCTTAGCATAAGTGTTGGTGCACATAGGTGAACCTAGCTAGTTTAGGTTTTGGCTTGATAAATTAACGTTAGTTTTATTCCGCATTTATTCAAGTCTTAACCGTAATAATTTTAAATCGCCTATTCACCCCCCCTCTAGGCGACATCCGTGTCCTTTCATCAGCATTTAGACTAGAGAGGCCAATATATTCATACCCTTCTGTTTCAACAAAATTTCTTGCATATGCAAACTTGAGCATTTATTACTTAGCTTTCCATCCCCATCCCGATTGGAACATCGTACTGAAAGAATCCACTAATTGTTGAACATTGATTTTACCAGAATGCATTCACGCCAGAGGAAGCCTGCTTAGATTTGGATCAAATTTTTTGCTCGACAATTGTGTGAATATCTGCAGCCCTTCAGCACCACATCCAATAAGAGCAGTTGTAGGTTTGGGTTGATTGAGCAATGCATATTTATAAGTCAAGTGTGAATCCTTTCCACAAACATCACATAGAATAGTTGGCTTGCATTCTTTTATGTTATGTCCATAATGACGCACCGATAGCAAGCCCTAACATTGGATTTAACATTAACAACCCAAGTTTCTGGTTGACAGAAGTAACTCCTTGCCCATAACTAGACAGACTAAAACCGCTAACACTACTAGGAATCACTCCAACAACTTTCTGAAAACAATTGGACGGTGACACGTTACCAACATTACCAGGCACGTTTCCCATCGACAGCATGTGTCAGAGATCGGCCGGAGATGGTGGAGACCCTCCCCGAAATTGCCTATGAGATAGCACAGTTGAAGTATTTTTTTTTCATTTAACTCAGCGTCCTAGCTCAGATTGCCGCACCTTACGTTGCTCGGTCAAAGTCCTCGATAACCTCATCTTCTACGAGGGGCTCTGGCAGAAGAATCCTCAGGGTCAAGACGTCGGGTGTCAAGGTACAAAATACCCTTTATTAAAGACATACAACTTCGCAAACTCTCAGCGACCGAGGCACTACAAAGAGCGATTTTTTGAAACTGCAACACCAATCAAACCTACGTGGCCTCTTCATGTCCATACACCCCTCGGCCGATGGCAGTGGGGTCACCACAAAGTGGGCCCAAATCTAAGAGAAGGCCCAGCAACACCAAGAAAGTCGAAGTCAATAACTCGGGCTAAAACAGGCCTAGGGAGGCCCATGTCACAGACAAGGCTACCACCATGGTCAGGGACAAGGTTTCTTGACTGGGTTGCTTATGTCGACTCGTTAAAACGTCATTCGGAGGAACGACACCTGAAATCTCGGTCGAAAGCCGACTCCTAAAGCGTCGCCTTGAAGCCGGCTACTCCAATCATACTTTTCGTCATCTTCCCACCTCACCGCTCACTTCTCATTGTTGGCTCTTCCAGTACTTCTCAAGGTTCTTGAGATTCCTTGCCTGCTCGCCGGTGTTTGCCAATATTGACGCTATGGACGCCATTTTTTCTGGCTTCGGTTGAAGTTTGTGGTTTACCCGTGTTCCCTCCCTCGTACCCCTTCTCTTTGTTTCCTCCGTTTCGCTTTTGGGGTGCGTCCCCTCTCTTTTGGTTTCTTCCTTCCCCTCTGTCTTCTCGGTTTCGATTCCTTTTCTGGTCCGATTCTTCCCTTTCCCCTTTTGGAGCATGGTTTGGCCACTTCTCTCGAAATGCAATATGCATTTGCTCCTTTGTTCCTTTTGTCTCTCATTGCTGCTTTTTATTTGGAAAGCACCAAGAAAAAAATCTCCTTTTAGTTTTCCCTTTCTTCCCGTGAGGACAAAATTCTGAAAGTGGACAGACGCCATGAACCTCTTTGACTAGAAAAAATCTCCATTTAGTTTTTTGCTTTTGGCTTTCTATTTGCCTTCGATTATTGTTCTTGTTTTTGTAGAATTCCTTTTGGTTATTCATTGTCTTTGATTTTTTTCCCCACTAGTGCTCTTTTCATCTTCTTTTGGCTATGCCGCCCTTTGGCCTTTTTTTTTGAAACTCTTTATTCCATTAAATTATCGGCTCAGATAACACACTGGCCACCGGGACATTTGCAAAGTCAGGCAGAGACTCCAGCCTTCGACGACGCGCACCAAGTGCGGCTAACTCATGAGCTAGCTGTGTTAGGTCGATCTCCACGTTGTGACCCAACGGTCACACGAACCTAGGTCAAACGCGCCCTGATCGGGGGCGCCCAACCTCCTCATGGTTGGTGGGCCCCTGTCGCCAGCGCATATAAAGAGGTGGGGGGCCGGACGCACACGGTACGAGGTTCACCGTGCACCGCAGCCCCCCACCGACACACCCATCCGATCTAGGGTTGCGCTAGGCCGACGGGAAGCTCTCCACCGCCGCCACTCTCACCCACGCATCACCACCTCACCGCACTCACCACCACCATGGCTTCCGGCAGCTCGAGCTCGGTGCCACTCCCTGGTGAAGGTAGACACGCCGACCTCTCTCCCTCTCTCTCGGTTTCTCTCTCTCTCTCTCTCGGTTTTATGCAGTAGAAGGGTAGAACCCTAAAGTGTTAGCCGTGATCTATCTAGACTAGCATTGTTGATATTAACATTGGTATCAGAGCTGTTCTAGGTCTAGATTGATTCGGTAAAGAGAAAGAAATCCAAAAGAAATCCCACCCTGCAAAGAATCCCCTCCCCGAAGAACCCTAATGCCAGATCCGAAGGGAAAAAGGCAGAAAGGGAAAAGAGATCTCACCGGAGTGCCCTCGGGCTCGCCGGCAAAGGGGGCCTGCCGCATGGCCGCCCCATTCCCTCTCGATCCGACGCGCATCGGCAAGCCGAGGCGTCGGAAGAAGGAGCACCTCCCTCGGGAGGCAAAGCACAGATGCTCGCTGGCTTCTCCGCTCGACGGCGGCGCACCCACCGCAAGGGAGGATGCGCGACCGGCGAGAGGGGAGACCACCGAGCCGTCTTCTTGCTTCGATCTGCTCCGGCGGACGGAGAAGAAGAGAAAGATGGGAGGAGGGGAGCAGAAGCTGGGGCGGCGCGCTGTCGTCGTCGCTGGCAAGAGTGACCGTCGCCGGCCGCCGGCGGCGGGTCAACCTCTGACTCTGGATCGCCAGATCGAGGAGGAGGAGAGAGGCGGGTGCGGGGGAGAAATGACTTAGGGTTTTCCTCCGCACCGGCACCGGCCAGCGTTTTGTTCTGGCGAAATGGACGGAGGGCCGTCGGATCTGGCACGGACGGCTGGGATTGAAACCCTAGCTCGTTCCCGGGCCAGACGGGCCAAAAGTGAAAGGCCGTGGGCCGTTAGTGCTGGCTACGCGCCGCAAGCGAGCATCGCGCAAGCAAATGGGCCGTGGGCCGAAAATGGCTGAACCGTGGTTGGGCCGCGAGTTTTAAAATAGAGTTTTTTCTCTGTTTTTTGTATTTCAGAAGCATATTTAGGTGTTTTTTGTCCTTTTTAGGCTTTTTTCACCTAGTTTTTTCCTATGCAAAAATTGTCCAACGAAATTATTGTGTAGGAAACAGAAAAGTAAAAGAAATGCTTCTGAAAAGTAGAAAGATAATAGAACTTTTTATTAATAGTTTCCGCTGCAAATAGAATAATTGCTCCTTTAAATTCTTTTGCAATAGAATTAAAAGTAAAAAGAGCATGTTAAAAGTTTATTGTGATTATTTGTGGTCCTGTTATTTTTATGACCAACGTCGTTAATAATATGATCATGGTTAATCATAGTTTTGTTAAATGCATTTATCTCTATTTCTGCCCAACGGTGATGTAGTTTTAAATTGCATAACTTTTGCATGTCATATTTTGACCAACGTTGAATTATTTCATGCAAATGTTGAAAGTTCTCACCTCATTGTGATTGTTTTAGGAGGGTACCACCTGATGAGTTGCTTAAAGGATGTTCCCCTCCTTCGAGGTGACAACTACTCTCCGAGTGGAGGAAAAAGGTGGATTTGGCACTTGCATGTGCAGAGGTGGACTGGGTGGTGGATACTCCACCACCAGTCATGCCAAAAGAGCCTGAAAGAGAGGCAAAAGACACTGACGATGAATGGGAAAAGAAGAAAAGGGACTATGGTCCAATTGAGATGGCTTATTCCATAAATAAGCAAAAGTGGAATGCAACCAACAAGAAGAGCTTAGCCTTCTTAAAGAATACAATTGAGAACGCCATTGCGGGCTCGATTGCAGAGTGTGCCACTGTCGGGGAGTTCTTCGACAAAGTAAAGAGCCAGTTTACTGGCTCTTCAAAGATCTATGGCACCCAGTTGCTCAAGCAACTGGTAACTGAAAAGTACACAGGAGGAGGGCATGGCATTAGAGAGCACATCCTCAGGTTGTGCAACATGGCTGCCAAGCTCAAGGCCATTGATCCTGATCTTGAGATCAAGTCTGTTCTCCTCATCCACATAGTCATGGCATCTTTGCCAAAAGAGTTCGAGAATTTTGTTGTGAACTACAACATGTCCCCTGAGAAGTGGGACATGGAAAAGACCATTGCTATGTGTGTCCAAGAAGAGGACAGGCTGAAAGAAGCACGTGGTGGATCCATCAACTACGTAAAGGATAGTAAGAAGAGGAACTTTGGTAACACTGGTTCCCCTTCAAAGCCACATGGCAAAGGCCCCATTCAGAGTCAGCAAAGGATCTTCCCAGTGGATAAAGACACATGCCTCCACTGCAAGAAGACTGGGCACTACAAGAAGGATTGCCCAGCTTTCCTAAAGTCCATAATGGCAAAGAATGGTAAAAATATAGTTTCCTTCGTTAATGAATCCCTGTATACACAGTTTTCGAAATCTACTTGGTGGATTGACTCAGGTGCAACTGTTCATGTTGCAAATTCTTTACAGGGGTTCCATTCGACGCGGATTATGCAAAGAAACGAAGGATGCATTGAAGTCGCAAATGGAGTGCAAGCAGATGTTGAAGCTGTTGGCGATATCTCCTTGGAGTTGGCTGATGGCTTCGCTATTTTGCTTAGAGATGTCTTATTTGTTCCTTCTTTGCAAAGAAATTTAATAAGTGTGTCACGTTTGGACAAAGAACAGTATGAGTGTTATTTTGGACATGGCAAGTGTGCCATTTGGTGTAATAATATTCGTGTGGGGGTTGCATCCCTCCACAATGAGCTTTATTTATTATCCTTGCGTGAAAAGATTTATTCTGTGAATAAAGTGAATGAAATTGTTTTCTGCGTCGAATAAAGAACAAAAGAAAAGAAAGAGAACTCAAGACTCGTCGAGATTATGGCACTGTCGTTTGGGCCATATTTCGAGGGGGAGAATAGAAAGACTCGTTAAAAATGATATTCTTCCGCCATTAGAGTTCTCAGATATAGAACAGTGCATCGATTGCATAAAAGGAAAATTTGTAAAACAAATTAAAAAGGGTGCAACTCGAAGCACAACGACACTAGAAATAATCCACACTGATATTTGTGGACCTTTTTCGGTGAAAAGTGTGGATGGTTATGATTCGTTCATAACATTCACAGATGATTACTCCCGATATGGATATATTTATCCAATCAAAGAAAAGTCTGAAGCTTTGGATAAATTTAAAATATTCAAAGCTGAAGTTGAAAATCAACACGATAAAAGAATAAAGATAGTGAGATCCGACCGTGGGGGGGAGTACTATGGTCGGCACACTCCATATGGTCAAGTCCCTGGACCTTTTGCGAGGTTTTTGCAGGAGACAGGAATAGTCGCTCAGTATACAATGCCGGGCGATCCTCAGCAAAATGGAGTAGCTGAAAGACGCAACCGTACTCTTATGGATATGGTGCGCAGTATGATGAGCTACTCCACACTGCCATTGGGTTTATGGATGGAGGCACTTAAAACTGCCGTTCATATTCTCAACAGAGTGCCAAGTAAGTCGGTGCCCAAAACACCGTACGAACTGTGGACAGGAAGGGTACCTTCTCTTCAACACCTTAGGGTGTGGGGGTGCCCAGCTGAGGCAAAATTGTTTAATCCAAACATTGCAAAGTTAGACCCCAAAACAGTCAGTTGCCACTTCATTGGCTATCCCGAAAAGTCAAAAGGTTTTCGTTTCTACTGCTCAGACAGATATACAAAGTTTGTAGAAACGAGACATGCGGTCTTTTTAGAAGACGAACTGATGAGGGGGAGCATGGTAGCCCGAAAAATTGATCTTGAGGAGAAGAGGGTGCATCCACCTAATCCGATCGTTCAAGAGCCATTTTTCTCGCTACCTGTTGTGCCTACACCAACAGTCCCTGAGATTGTGGTGGAAGCACCTGTTGTAACTCCACACGTGACAACTATGGGTGAAGTTTCGGAACCTGTCCTTCAGGAGCCGACTGAGCCCGTTGTTGAGCATGAAAGGGAGCTGCAGCAGCCAAACATAGAGAATGAAAACCTTGGAAGGTTTAAAAGAATTAAAAAGCCAGCTATCTCTAGTGATTATGTATATAATACAGAGATAGGTCATATGGAAGGTGATCCCACCTCATATGAAGAAGCCATGAGAAGTCCTCATTCATCGAAATGGCTTGAAGCTATGGAAGATGAGATGAGGTCGATGAGTTCCAACGATGTTTGGGACTTAGAAAAGATTCCTAAAGGAGCCAAAACAGTAGGCTGCAAATGGGTCTACAAAACAAAGTATGACTCTAATGGGAATGTAGAAAAGTATAAAGCGCGTCTTGTGGCAAAAGGTTTTACACAAAGAGAAGGAATAGATTATAATGAGACATTTTCTCCAGTCTCATGTAAGGATTCCTTCAGAATCATAATGGCACTAGTTGCACATTTTGATTTAGAGCTACATCAGATGGATGTAAAGACGGCATTTCTAAATGGAGATTTAGAAGAAATTGTTTACATGAAACAACCCAAGGGTTTTATCATGCAGGGGGAGGAAGATATGGGATGCCGTCTAAAGAAATCCATTTATGGATTAAAGCAAGCCTCTAGACAGTGGTATCTGAAATTTAATGAGACTATTAAAAGGTTTGGATTTAAAGAAAATGTTGAGGATAACTGCGTTTATGCAAAGTTTAAAAGTGGGAAATATATTTTCCTAATCCTATATGTGGATGATATCCTGCTTGCGAGCAGTGATGTTAGTCTACTAATAGAGACGAAAAAGTTCTTGTCCTCAAACTTTGATATGAAAGACCTCGGTGAAGCATCATATGTTTTGGGCATAGAAATTCACCGAGATAGAAAGAATGGAGTGTTAGGACTATCGCAAAAGGCATATTTAGAAAAGGTTCTAAAGAAATATAATATGCATGCGAGTAATGCCACACCTGCTCCTATAGTCAAGGGCGACAGTTTTGGGAAATTTCAATGTCCCAAAAATCAATATGAGATCGATCAAATGAAGTTAGTACCATATGCTTCGGCTGTTGGAAGCTTACAGTATGCACAAGTGTGCACTCGCCCTGACTTAGCTTTTGTTACCCCGGGGTACTGGGTAGATATCAATCAAATCCAGGCTTAGAGCACTGGAAAATGGCAAAGAAAGCTTTGCGTTATGCGCAAGGCACAAAGGACCTCATGCTAACATACAAAAGATCTGATTCCCTAGAGATAAGAGGGTACTCAGATGCAGATTTTGCAGGGGATAAAGATGATAGAAAATCCACGTCTGGATATGTGTTCACCCTTGCAGGGGGAGCTATCTCATGGAGAAGCTCCAAACAGTCGATTGTTGCATCATCAACGATGTATGCAGAATTTATAGCATGTTATGAGGCCACGGGGCAGGCGATATGGTTAAAGAAATTTATACCCGACTTGAAGGTGGTGGATTGTATTCACAAACCACTAAAGATGTACTGTGACAACCAGCCCGCAGTATTTCATGCTCACAACAACAAGTCGAGTAATGCAACAAAGCCAATAGAAATAAAGTATTATGTTGTGAATGATAAAATCCAGGATCACACTATAAGTCTCGAGCATATAAAGACAAAGGATATGCTTGCGGATCCGCTAACGAAAGGCTTACCTCCCAATGTGTTCAAGGAACACTTAGCCGGCATGGGTTTAAGGTAGAGCCTACGATCCTGGATCATAAGAGGCCCAAAAGTAAAAGTTTTGTTTCAAAACAGAGAGGTACATTGTGGCTGTCTGATTCTATCGGCAATTGAGCTGAGATGATGAAACATGCTCTATGTATTGATTTGTGATGAAATGAGTAAAGTAAAAGAAAAAGCAAAGGTGAGATCTAGGGGGAGAATGTTAGGTCGATCTCCACGTTGTGACCCAACGGTCACACGAACCTAGGTCAAACGCGCCCTGATCGGGGGCGCCCAACCTCTTCATGGTTGGTGGGCCCCTGTCGCCAGCGCATATAAAGAGGTGGGGGGGCCGGACGCACACGGTACGAGGTTCACCGTGCACCGCAGCCCCCCACCGACACACCCATCCGATCTAGGGTTGCGCTAGGCCGACGGGAAGCTCTCCACCGCCGCCACTCTCACCCACGCATCACCACCTCACCGCACTCACCACCACCATGGCTTCCGGCAGCTCGAGCTCGGTGCCACTCCCCGGTGAAGGTAGACACGCCGACCTCTCTCCCTCTCTCTCGGTTTCTCTCTCTCTCTCTCTTGTTTTATGCAGTAGAAGGGTAGAACCCTAAAGTGTTAGCCGTGATCTATCTAGACTAGCATTGTTGATCTTAACAAGCTGGTCACTCATTTGCCTTCGGTAAAGATGAATACTTATTTGCCAGGGATTTTTGCTCTTCTGGTCGGTCATTTGCTTCCCTAAACCCAGGAGTAAGAAAAATCTAATTAAGTCAACAAAGCTGCGGCCAACAAGAAAAGAAAATACAGTTTTGTTCCAACCAGTAATATACAGACCAATTCCCTCCAGTTTCTCTATAGAAGCTAGTCCTCATTCATGAATAATTACCAAGAGAGGCTGTATTAGCACAGGAACTAATTGCAGAAAAAACATTAAAGATCTCCTAAAATCATGTACAAGTTGCCTAAGAACATTGTACCAGTTCCCTGTAAGAAGAAAAACGAGGTACGTAAATCAAAGCAACCAAAATCTTTTGATGGCAGAGCAGGAACAGAACACAATACACACAGCCCATCGAGAGAGCTTGCCAAGCCAAGATGACAAACTCTCGAGGATTTAAATGAAAAGAATGTGCATTAACAAGCAAGCACCAGGTAGAAAATCAGGACGGCACACAAAAGCAGAGCAAGCAAGACTTAATTCCAACAAGGTTTGCACATGCAGCAATGTTAACACGCAGCATTTAGGTCACTTCTCATCAGCGATAGAGGTTCAACATCACGTGGGAACTAGCACCACCATACCATTCCTTGCGCATGAAACTACTACTTTAAACCCGACTAATGAGATTCTAAATCCATCAGGAAGCATTCAACTAGGAGAAAACATAAACTCTGGCCAAGTTGATTCTGCATATGCATGTCGTCCTTTCCAATGTTCACTGGGTGGAGTCCTTTCCAAACTTAGACATAAACCTTTTCTTCATCCTCAGCTGAAAAAGAACAGTGCAAAAGATACATTCAGTGCCACTCTGGTTCAGTTATCAGCTTCCAGTAAATGGAATATTTGCAATCGCATTCACTGAAAATACAGTAGATACGACACATTACGCAATTACAAACCTATAAAGTCGGCATAGGCCTTAGTATGACAGACAACAAGGATGGTAAACGCATAACAATATTATGAGGCTATCAATGACTGTGATACCAACTTATTAAGTTATGATGAACATGCATAGCAGAAAAACAACGGTGATATTTTCCTCCAACAAATAATGGGGATATATATGATAACTACACTGAGATGACAAAGCAAGAAAAAACATGGACAAAGAGAACAAGTCCAATAACATGGCCATTACTAAGAGGATTAACTCAGGCAATGAACAGAGTATTCCTAACACAACAGAGACCTAGCACATGGACAATAATAGGCTATATTGTGAAAGAGCAATTAATCAGGTGCGGAAAATAGCTCACCTCATTGGTGTGGCCACACTTCTTCTTGCGGCATATGGTAGACCTGAGGGGAAGGCGAGCATAGCACCTGTAAGATAAAAAAAGAATAGTGAAACAGTTAGGATATAGTGGCACATACATTACAAGCAAAAAATGCTTGCAAATGACTTATCTACGCAAGCAACAGAAAAGAGCAGAACATGCAGGAATAGAAGGTTTGAAGGGTTGCTTTTCTTATCCACAAGCTTTACTAACGATCTAAATGATTGTTCCATGAAAACAATCTAACTGATCTCTTTCAGCAAGAATATCAAGTAAAATGGCATTTACATACATGCAGTACATACTGAAATGGTCAGCGACTAAACAATTAAATTGGCAGGCATCTCATGAATGTTCTTGTCTAGCTTATCGAATTAAATCATCATTACTGCCTATTACCCATGCATCTAGTTAATTAGTTTCATCCTGCCAATCAACTACAAAATCCAATCAATCTAGTTGTGTAGTGCACAAAAGGTAAATTTACAGAAACAAATCCAACGCAAAGAATGCAGATAACATATTAATTAAAGGTGAGACATGCAGAAATTAATCACTTTCACAACTGAATTCAAGTTTTACAGTGACAAGTGCTCATTAGCTACCCAAATTTACTCTAACATCAGCACATTAATTTTGGCGTCACCGAAGATACCACAAAAGAATCAATTCATAGACACGGCCGCATCATTATCTAAAAGTAATTCATAAGTGTTTTTGCATAAGCACAGCACCCACAGATAGGAACAAGAACATAAGGTAAAGTGGTAGAGATGCTTGCATACCTGCGGCAGACCATCTTGTTCTCATTGTACTTCTGTGCGAGGATCCTGAGATTGGGTTCGAGGTTCTTGGGGTAGCCACCCCTGCTGCCTCCACGGAGGCGGAGCACCAGGTGAAGCGTGGACTCCTTCTGGATGTTGTAGTCGGCCAGCGTATGGCCATCCTCGAGCTGCTTCCCCGCGAAGATGAGACGCTGCTGGTCCGGAGGGATACCTACGATTAGGCAAGGCAAAGCAAATTAAATCCAAAGCTTCCACAATTAGTTCATCGATCTGTACATAAAGCGAGTGTGAAGTTGATAAATAAACACAGGCAGTGATGGAAATTAGACCAGAAATCGAATTGATTTACCAAACAGGGGATCAAATGTTTACATCTAGGTTGAAATTGAATGCCAAGCAGAGTCGCCAAAGAAGAGGCTAATCGATTCCTACCGCAAGATGCAACGACGAACAAGCCAATCGACTAATCGAGTACCCAACCCTCGGATCTAACACTAGCGTTTCGATTTTAAGCTGCTCGAAATTAAGGACACTGGTAAATCTGCCGGCCTGTTTCGGAACAACGCGGGAACATGGAGGATGATGGGAACTACAATTGACGGTTCAAGCTCGAATCAAACAAGAACACGGGCATACATAAAAAAAAGGGCAAGCATTGCGGGTTGCACTTTCGAGCAAAGGACACCGGCCGGGATGCAAGGCAAGAACCAAGGCGACGACGCCACGCTAGTGAAGATGATCGGGCGCCAATCGAGTAAACGGAGAGGCTGGTTGGGGTCGGAGATCGACGAGGAGTATGCGTACCTTCCTTGTCCTGGATCTTGGCCTTGACGTTGTCGATGGTGTCGCTGCTCTCGACCTCGAGCGTGATCGTCTTCCCCGTCAGCGTCTTGACGAAGATCTGCATCTTGCCTGCCTCGATTGATTGCTCGCTCTCGCTGCGTCCCTCGCTTGCTCGCTCTCGCCGGGTGGTGGTGGTGTGGTGGTGAGCAGCGCCGCGGACGTGAAGTGTCCTTTATAGGGAGTGGGTGGTGGTAGCGCACTGGCCACGAAACCCCACAGAACCCTAAGACCGCGGCCCGCTAAGATCGGGGCTTGGTAAGAAACGCAATGGGCCGCAATAAGCCATGGACGTTTTCGTTAGAATAAGCCCATTGAGGCCCAAAGTCCATAAGGTGGTTACCATCTTATTTATATTTTTCCTATACGAAAAGGACGGCGATTCCTATATATCCCTCATTAGCGATGGATCTCCCTCGCGTCGCCTGAAGGATTCCCTTATTGGGCCAGCCCGTTTGACAGTTTTTTTTTTCTTTTTCCGCCTTTTCTTCTTTATTTTCTTCTTTGTTTCTGTTTTCTTTTTATATTTTTCCTTTTTCTGTTGTTTTTTGTTTCTTTTTTTCTGTAAAAAGTTTCCATTTTTTATAAATCATTCTAATTTATAAATTGTTTATATTCAAAAATTGTTCAAATTTAAATTTTTTTCATATTCGAAAATTGTTCAAATCTAAAATTTGTTCATATTCAAAAATTCTTCGAAACTAAATTTTGTTCATATTCGAAAATTGTTCAAATCTACAATTTGTTCATATTCAAAAATTATTCAAATTTAAATTTTTTTCATATTCGAAAATTGTTTAAATCTAAAATTTGTTCATATTCAAAATTTGTTCGAAACTAAATTTTGTTCATATTCGAAAATTGTTCAAATCTAAAATTTGTTCGCATTCTAAAATTATGAAAATTTAAAATTTGTTCATATTCAAAAAATATTTAAATTTAAAATTTGTTCATATTCGAATATTGTTCAATTTTAAATTTGTTGATATTTAAATTTTGTACAAATTATAAAAAATCAGATTCAAAAAGTTTTTCCGAATAAAAAAAGAAAAAAAATTGGAAACGGTACGTGAGCACAACGAAGCGAAACGATGTTAGTGGGCCAAGCCCATTTACGAACTGTAGTAGGCGACGCATCCAAGATCCATCGCTTTGAAGCGATGTATAGGAGCTCCTGAAAAGGACCGGTTATCCGCTTCCTTCCGCTCGAACCTAATCATCAAACTCGGAAATCAGCTCGTCGACGCCCGTGTACCTCCGTGAGACGTGCAATTGATTAGAATTGGCGATCACCTCAATCGGCGGCAACTTTATCACGTAATAGTTCATTTCTTAAATTCCAAATAGGCTAGATCTAAAGGGGATAATAGCCTGAACCTCTTCTTAAACAACAACCAATATGTCAAATAGCCGCTCATGATCTGAGTTAGCCACTTCTGTATTACTCGCCAAATGCTAGACTTCTCTCATTGCTTCCCGGATAGCAATCACTTGTGGGCATGTGATCAATGCATGAAAGGCACTATTGTTTTCCCGCCCACAGACATCAAAAGTAGCAACACTTCTCAATGGTGTGTTTAGCTTTGTTGCAAAACCGTAGCAATTGGTTTGTATGTTATAATTCTCATCTTCTGGGGGATATAAGCTTACCAAATTAGGAGTTAATAGCATAAAACTATCATTTAAAAGGTCGAATTTCCCATTTGGTACCACTTTATGTTTTCAGACATAAATCTACCGGTTCACATAGAGACTTTGACAACTAACGCTAACTATCAACTAAACGTGAATTTACACGAAAAGTGACATGTCATACCCATTTGTCAGGGCTTATGTGGACTGTGTCCCATTAAAAAATCAAAATATCTATTAAAAAACAAAATGGAAGGTCGTCTCCTTCCCTTCTTTGCCCGACCACTGCTGGCACAACACCCCCCCCCCCCACCATCGACGCAACCCATATATGGCAAGAAATCTGTAAAAATAAATAAACACACAATATTTATGCAGAAAACATTCGCTAAAGAACGATCTTCCACTATTGACTTGTTGGCTAGTTTTTTTTTAAGAAACATTATTGTTTTGCACCATTTTGATTATTTTCTATGCATCTACTTAATCGATATGTCCATAATTTTTTAAAGAAAAAAATGACATCCATACATGTTACAGCCCACATCGTTACATGAAAAGTACTCCATTTTATCATGGATGAGGTTTCCTATTTTTTATTTTAGTCGTGTAACAATAATAATGCACAATGGTTGATAAGACGGTTTTATCGTAAACCTGCTACATAATATAGATATGACAATAATAATATAACATACAATGGTTGATAAGACATCTCTAACTCAACTAACCAGATATCCTAGATTTATGGTGACATATTGTTGCTTTTTTTTACATGAGACAGAATTGTTGCTAAGAGATGACTTTTTAGTTAAGAGAAGACAAACTTTTTTTTTTCATTTCTTTCTCCACCAACTGAGTAATTATCTGTTAGAATTGGGCCCATATGTGGCATCCCAATAAGCAATTTCAGAAAATCTCGAAGCCCATTTTTGTGGCAGCACACATGAGAGTGAAGTGGGAGCTAAAGTTTAGTCCCACCCCGCTAGTTTGAGAGGAGTTGTACCAACTTATATAGTGGAGTGTTCTACTACTTGGTAAGCTTGTGAGAACAAGAGGCTCTCTCGCGCGCTCCTCCTCCTCCGCCGCCGCTCGCACGCACCGCCCGCCCGCCCGCCCGCCCGCCCGTCTCGACGCGCCGCGGGTTGCGGGTTGCGGGTTGCGGGAATCTCGCCAAGCTGAGCTTTATTTTTGCAGTCCGTGAAAAACGGTCTGGACGGACGCGTCACAGTTAGTCGGTTCGGGTCGCTCCCGGATCGTGGGCTACTGTAACCGACCTACAACGTTTACCGGTGTGAGCTTTAAGAGGTGGCATTGTCGGTAATATATAAAAGTTTACCGGTGTGAGTTTTAAGAGGTGGCAAGTGAAGTGCCAGCTCTGGCTGATGACTTTGAAAATATTCCATGTCAGTAAAGGCATGCCTGAGGGAACTATTTCTGAGCAAGATCAGGAAAAGTTCCGGTATGACAATACTGCCTTCAGGGGATGTATTCTTAGCGTTCTTGATGGCCGTCTGTGCGATGTGTACATGCACATAGAGGACGGCAAGGAGCTCTGGGAAGCACTGAATGCAAAATTCGGTGCATCCGATGCTGGCAGTGAACTCTATGTCATGGAGAGTTTCCATGATTACAGGATGGTCAATAACCGTTCTGTAGTGGAACAAGCTCATGAAATAGAGTGTATTGCAAAGGAGCTCGAACTTCTCAAGTGTGCCATACCCGATAAGTTTGTGCCTGGGTGCATTATTGCAAAGTTGCCTCTGTCTTGGAGGAACTTCGCCACAACTCTCAAACATAAGAGACAGGAGATATTGGTTGAAAATCTGATTGCGTCTCTTGATGTTGAGGAGAAATCTCGGGCTAAGGACACTAATGAGAGAGGCGGTGAGGGTCAGTCTAGCGCCAACATGGTGCAGAAGAACTCACATGTCAAGAACAAAGGGAATTTCAAGCCCTCGTTCAATAAGCCTGCAAAGACTACTGATTTCAAGAAGAAGAACAAGAAGAAGGTGAACAAAGCTGAGCAGGGAGGATGTTATACCTGCGGACAGCTTGGCCACTATTCCAAGAACTGCCCTGAACGTGCAGATCGCAAAGGAAAAGATGGCACCAATACTGTCAACGTCGTGACCGCTAGCAATACTGATGGGTATGGTAATTTTGTTGGGAATATGCCCTAGAGGCAATAATAAAATGGTTTATTAAGCATATTCACGTTTATGATAATAGTTTATTATCCATGCTATAATTGAATTAAATGGAAACATAATACATGTGTGGAATATAAACACCCGGAGTCCCTAGTGAGCCTCTACAGGACTAGTTCGTTGATCAAGAGATAGTTAGAGTTTCCTAACTATGGACTTGTTATAGTCACTTGATAATGGAGTCATATCATTAGGAGTAATGGTGTGATGGACATGACCCAAATAAAGAGTTGCAATTAATCGTGTCACAAAAGTTTTGTTGTCAACACTTTTAATATGCCAAATATAGTTTCCTTAGACCATGAGATTATATCACTCCCGTTCACCGGAGGAATACTTTGTGGACATCAAACGTCACTTCGTAACTGGGTGATTATAAAGGTGGCTTTCAGGTATCTCTGATGGTGGGTTGTTGGGTGATATGAATCGAGAGTGAAATTTGTCCCTCCATGTGACGGAGAAGATATCTCCAGGCCTTCTCGGTAATATAGCATCAAAAGTCTACAGACATGTGATTAGGTTGTAATCACCGGGATCCTATATTATGGACGAGTAAAGAGAACTTGCCGGTAACGAGATTAAACTAGACATGGGGATGTCAACGATTATATCTCAGGCAAGTAAAATATCGTGAGACAAAGGGAATCATATATGAGATTAATTGAATCTCCGGCATCGTGGTTCAATCGAGAAAAGGTTTTCGTTGAGTGTATAGGAATTAATATGGGCATCCCGGTCCCGCTATTAATTATTGATATGATCATGTCTATGCATTCTCGAACCCGTAGGGTCACACACTTAACGTTCCGATGAAATTAGGTTTTGCGATGAATTAAATGATGAAACGAACGAATGGTGATTCGGAGTCTCGGATGTGATCCCGGACGTCACGAGAGGTTCCAGAGGAGTCCGGAGAATAAGATTCATATATGGAAAGTGGTTTCCGGAGGTTTCGGAAAAGTTCCGGAATATTTCATAGGGTATCGGAAAGGTTCCGGAATGTTCTAGAAGGGTCTAGAAGTGGGACCGCATATTTTGTATGGGGCCCACATGGTGCAAAGGGGTGCAGCCACCACTTAGGTGGGGCGCACCACCTATGCCCACATGGGCCAATTCGGCCTAGGGAAAAAGGAGGGGAGTCCCACTCCTAGTTGGACTAGGAGTTGGGCCCTCCACCCCTTTAGGAAAGGGGGCCCAAGGAGGAGTCCTAGATGGACTCCAACTTGGGGGGCAAGCAAAGGGGGGGCCGGCCGGCCCCCTGCCCTGACCTAGCCGGCCTCCTATATAAGGAGGGGAAGGGGGGCGCAACACACACCCTGGAGGCTGCCCCTAGCCCTAGGGGCTGCGCCACCTCCTCCTCTCCCTCTCCTCTTGTTTGGCTTGGCGAAGCCCTGCTCGCGGAGATCGTCATCATCACCGGCACTACCGTCGTGCTGCTGAGATCATCAAGGCCACGTCCTCTCGCTTGCGGGATCAAGGAGTCGACGTCTTCATCGAGCCGTACGTGTGGACGCCGCGGAGGTGCTGCCCGTTGCTGCACTTCACCGGATTGGATCTCGAGGATAACACATCTCCTCGCGACTAGACGAGTCTAGTTGCGGGGATCGACTAGCCAACCCCTGCACCGACAAAACGCGTTTGTTGATCTTCAAGGGTAAGAGATTGGATCTCACCTTCGCTATCTTCATCTCGTAGATCTAGATCCTTGGGGTTTATTCCGCTTGCCGCGTAGAAAATTTTTTGTTTTCCATGCTGCGACCCCATCAGTGGTATCAGAGCCTAGATCTATTCGTAGATGTTGGTGCGATTAGAACAAAAGGAGTTGTGGGCGTTGATATTTTATGTTGCTACCTTCTCGCGTGCACTTTGCATCTTTGCGGTATTGTGAGATTGAAGCGGCCCGGACCAACCTTACTCGTCCACGCACGAGAGACCGGTTCCACGACTAACATGCAACTTGTTTTGCATAAGTGGCTGGTGGGTGTCTGTTTCTCTTGCTTTAGTGAAGATGCAATTTTCAATGGAAGGCCTTTCAAAAGGATGAGTAAATAAGCAACTATTATATCACCGTTGTGGTTTTTGCGTAGATTAGAACGGTTCTATCTCGTTGACCCAAGCCACGTAAAATTTGCATAAACAAAGTAGAAGGCGTCTAACTTGTTTTTGCAGAGGGGGTCAAGTGATTTGATATGGCCAATGTGATTTGTGATAATGTATGCCATGATCATGTTTGTAATATTGCGCGACTTGCATGTCGACGAGTACGGCAACCGGCAAGAGCCATATGGTTGTCTTTTATTTTATGTGACATGCGTGTCAATGAATCACCATGTAATTGCTTTACTTTATTGCTAAGAGTAGCATTAGTAGTAGTTGCAATAGTTGGTGGACAACCATGGTGATGGCGCCAAGATGATGGAGATCATGCCGGAGATGGAGATCTTGCCGGTGCTTTGAAGATGGAGATCTAAGAGCATATGAAGAAAGGCCATATCATATCACAATTATGAATTGCATGTGATGTTTATCCCTTTTATGCACCTTATTGTTATGCTTAGATGTGATCGCGACGGTAGCATGATAAGGTGATCTCTCATGTTAATATCAAGATAATTAAGTGTTCTCCCCTAGTATGCGCCGTTGCGAAAGTTCGTCGTTTCGAAGCATCACGTGATGATCGGGTGTGATAGATTCAACGTTCACATACAACGGGTGCAAGCCAGTTTGCACATGCGGAAATACTACGGTTGTCTTGACGAGCCTAGCATGTACAGACATGGCCTCGGGAACACGGAACCGAAAGGTTAAACACGAGTCATATGAATGATATGATCAACACTGAGTTGTTCACCATTGAAGCTACATCATCTCACGTGATGATCGGTGGTGGTGTAGTGGATTTGGATCGTGTGTCACTAATCAACCAGAGAGATGTTGAGTTTAGTGGGAGTTCTTTAATTTGATTAAGTTGAACTAAAATTGTCATAAACAAGTGTCCTAAAGATGTCTTTGCAAAATCCTTGTAGATCATGGGCGACTACAGTAGTATGTTTCTTGCTGAGGAGCTGCGTCTCGATGGGTCAAACTTTGCTGAATGGTACATGCGTCTGAGAGAAGCCCTATACGCCAATGATGAGCTCTACGTGATAGATGAACCTTTAGAAAAACGCCCTGATATTACTGTTGACTATGAAGGGTATATGGAGTGGTACGATCAAAAGACCACCTACTTGAGAGTCGAGTGGCTGATATGCACCTTCATGGATTCTAACCTTGGTAGACAATTTGGAAACTTGAGCGCAATGGAGATTGTCGATGAGCTGAAAAGAAGGTTCATAGCACAAGTTAGAGTTGCAAGGTTTGAATGCTTGGATGATTTTCTTTCAACTAAGATGGAAGAAAACACTTGCTTGGAACAACACCTAAGTAAGATGCACCGGCTGTATTATACTATGGTGGATGTTTGGAACCATGAAATAACTGACGAGATGGCAATAGATGGGGTGTTGCGCTCGCTTCCCCCCAGCTATAAGGATTATGTCAGGAACTATATCATGGGAAGGGATTCGATCACTTTCTGTGAGTTTATTTCCCAGCTGCGTCAAGTTAAAGTGGAACCCATAGCAGGAGAAGTAGTCAACGCAGAAGGTATATTTTGATATACTAGTTATAAATGTTTAAATGTCCCATTTACACTTGAGGTGAGCTAAGTATTTGATACTTGTGCTGTTTTGTGAAAACAGGGCCTGCCGTTTGAGAAGTGCATGGAGGGACTGAGTGGATTTCGCGGGAAGATGGCAATCAAGGAGTTGATGCTGGCGATGTTCTACTTCTACATTTATCGTTTTAAATTAGAGGATTTGAATGAGTTTTGTAATCGAATTAAGTGTGATCTTAAATTAGTGTGTCTCGGTGTGTGAGACGGTCATTCATGTTAAAGACAAGTGGTTGTTCTGTTTTCATGAGTAATCCTTTTTGGAGATCACGTTTCGATTATGAGATTATTGTCCTTTGCTACACTTATAAAAATAAGGACATACTAAAAATATCCTATACTTAATGATGAGATTTGTTTTAATTATACTATTAGTGCTGAAGAGCATCTTGATGCGCATCACTAAGTAGTGTGATTAAAAATGCCATTTTCTGAAAATGCCATGAGTTGCTGAAAATAAACACAAGTGCTGGTTGTATTTTTCAGTGAATAAAAGACATCATTATTTCATCATGAATGAGTAAATAGGAGTATTTATTCATGTCATGATGAGACCTTGGAAGTAAAGGATATTAAGTTAACAAGATAATTGAGTCTTTTCGATTTGATCAAAAGAGACAAAATATTTGAGTTATTGTTTAGTATGGAGACTTGTGACAAGTGTTATCACAAATTACAATATTTAGAGATTATTCAAAAGTGTTTTGATAAACCTAAAGTATTGTAGTCACATTATATTTGATATTATGTGGTCATAAAGAAGGGTCTTGGTTTTAAGGTTTTATTTGTATCATTTAGATTTATTTTGATAACACTCTGTTTAAATAAAGGATCTATTTAATGATTTGCATTTCGCATATGAGTCATGTGAAATAGTGGTTTCAATAATTATGAGATAATTAAAAACCAAAGCAAATAAAGTTTTGTAGAATATTCATATGAGATTATGAATAGAGATTCCACAATGTGAGACTAAAAGGAACAAACCAATATGTTTGGTTGTGTTATGTATTTTAGTGGATTTATCGTGAAATGGTTTCATGGATAAAAGGAATTGTTGGAATAAATTTAGAAAGCTTAAACCTTGCATGTTTATGTATCAAGTGGCACATGTGTAAAGTGCTATGTTGGTTAAAACTTGACACATAAAAGGTTTTAATGATGGTGATCATTGAATTGTGGTTTAGCTTGTCTAAAGAGAAGTAGGGTTCAAGAGTATGAATTTTGTCAAAAGTTGCAAAATAATATTCATGATTTACTTGTCGTGTTTGGGAAACAAGACATACCTACAAAACTACAAAAGAAGAAATAGAAACTTTAAATACGAAAGTGACTAAGAGTCATTCTACTTTAAGTTTAAATCATAAAGTAATCGTTACTTGATTTTGTGAAAAGAATGTTTCACATATTTATTTTGCAAAAGAGTTTGCATGGAATAAATAAAACTTAGAGCTAGCAAGGTGCTGGCGGTTCGTATATGAGTTCTCGAATCTTAAGAGTTAAGAGTTTTGGAGGAGTCCAAAGTGTCGCGAAAGTGCATAAGAAACTGAGTGAGATCTAATTAAGATATGTGGTGACATATATTAAGTTAGAGCAGAAATTAATTTCCATAATCAAAATATGTGGTGACATATGTTTGAGTGGGAGCTAGTTAATCATGGTCAAATATAAAGATAACATATTTCTGAGTGGGAGCCACAGTGTTTTCACAATTTAATATGTGTATGAGGTATATTTGAGTGGGAGTTTACAACATAGTGTTTGAATGAAATGGAGATTTCATAAATGTTGTAAATGTTGTCATGGACCAATGCATAACTTATGAAGTTAGTTTGAACGTCAAATTTTCATGTAGATGAATGTATCTATGAAGGATAGATAAGTTTGATAAACATTAAAGTCAGATGTTTAACCTAAATATTTTGAAGGAGTTCAAAATGAAACAAGAGAAGAATGGTTCATCTCATTGTGATATATAGGTGAAGCATTGAGTTAGAGAACTCAGTACAAAATTGATGGTTGGAGGATATGTTGGAATTCAATATGAATTGTTCATAGGTCTCAACATATAAGAACCATGTGTTTGTATATGACGATATGTGACCCAAGTTCTTAATTGTAAGAACATGTTGAATGAGGAGTCATTTTTCATGAAATTGAGATAAATTTAGAAAATGGTAGACTTGGTTGAAGTCATAAAGCCAGACTAAATTGGAGATCTTTTAGAGTCAAAGCAGCGCAGCGAAAGCATGATCGGAAATATCAAAGTGACACGGTTCACTGTTGATTTGTTAAGTCTACAACATATAGGAGTATATGATTAATTCAAGGATTGAAATAAGATATAATATTTTGGTTTGAGAAAGTCGTTTCAAGATTGAGTGAGTTCCAGATGCATATGTTATGAGAAAGTCCTTTTGACTAATCATACATATGGGCATAAAAGGATTTGAATATCTCACTCTATAACCAAACATATTATATACATTATATGATAATGGTTTTATCATGGGATGATAAGAAGTTTATCATGAGATGATAAAGTAATGTCAAATTAGGTGACAGTTACAAATTTTTGCAAAGGACATAGACAGCTGTAAAGTACAGAGTACGGACAGAACCTCTTCCACAAGCAAACATGATCAGCACTGAGACTTCATGAGTGAGACTCCATGGGTGTTGGATCGCGGAAATGTAAACTAGATTATTGACTCTAGTGCAAGTGGGAGACTGTTGGGAATATGCCCTAGAGGCAATAATAAAATGGTTTATTAAGCATATTCACGTTTATGATAATAGTTTATTATCCATGCTATAATTGTATTAAATGGAAACATAATACATGTGTGGAATATAAACACCCGGAGTCCCTAGTGAGACTCTACAGGACTAGTTCGTTGATCAAGAGATAGTTAGAGTTTCCTAACTATGGACTTGTTATAGTCACTTGATAACGGAGTCATATCATTAGGAGTAATGGTGTGATGGACATGACCCAAATAAAGAGTTGCAATTAATTGTGTCACAAAAGTTTTGTTGTCAACACTTTTAATATGCCAAATATAGTTTCCTTAGACCATGAGATTATATCATTCCCGTTCACCGGAGGAATACTTTGTGGACATCAAACGTCACTTCGTAACTGGGTGATTATAAAGGTGGCTTTCAGGTATCTCTGATGGTGGGTTGTTGGGTGATATGAATCGAGAGTGGAATTTGTCCCTCCATGTGACGGAGAAGATATCTCCAGGCCTTCTCGGTAATATAGCATCAAAAGTCTGCAGACATGTGATTAGGTTGTAATCACCGGGATCCTATATTATGGACGAGTAAAGAGAACTTGCCGGTAACGAGATTAAACTAGACATGGGGATGTCAACGATTATATCTCGGGCAAGTAAAATATCGTGAGACAAAGGGAATCATATATGAGATTAATTGAATCTCCGGCATCGTGGTTCAATCGAGAAAAGGTTTTCGTTGAGTGTATAGGAATTAATATGGGCATCCCGGTCCCGCTATTAATTATTGATATGATCATGTCTATGCATTCTCGAACCCGTAGGGTCACACACTTAACGTTCCGATGAAATTAGGTTTTGCGATGAATTAAATGATGAAACAAACGAATGGTGATTCGGAGTCTCGGATGGGATCCCGGACGTCACGAGAGGTTCCGGAGGAGTCCGGAGAATAAGATTCATATATGGAAAGTGGTTTCCGGAGGTTTCGGAAAAGTTCCGGAATATTTCATAGGGTATCGGAAAGGTTCCGGAATGTTCTAGAAGGGTCTAGAAGTGGGACCGCATATTTTGTATGGGGCCTACATGGTGCAAAGGGGTGTAGCCACCACTTAGGTGGGGCGCACCACCTATGCCCACATGGGCCAATTCGGCCTAGGAAAAAAGGAGGGGAGTCCCACTCCTAGTTGGACTAGGAGTTGGGCCCTCCACCCCTTTAGGAAAGGGGGCCCAAGGAGGAGTCCTAGATGGACTCCAACTTGGGGGGCAAGCAAAGGGGGGGCCGGCCGGCCCCCTGCCCTGACCTAGCCGGCCTCCTATATAAGGAGGGGAAGGGGGCGCAAAACACACCCTGGAGGCTGCCCCTAGCCCTAGGGGCTGCGCCACCTCCTCCTCTCCCTCTCCTCTTGTTTGGCTTGGCGAAGCCCTGCTCGCGGAGATCGTCATCATCACCGGCACTACCGTCGTGCTGCTGAGATCATCAAGGCCACGTCCTCTCGCTTGCGGGATCAAGGAGTCGACTTCTTCATCGAGCCGTACGTGTGGACGCCGCGGAGGTGCTGCCCGTTGCTGCACTTCACCGGATTGGATCTCGAGGATAACACATCTCCTCGCGACTAGACGAGTCTAGTTGCGGGGATCGACTAGCCAACCCCTGCACCGACAAAACGCGTTTGTTGATCTTCAAGGGTAAGAGATTGGATCTCATCTTCGCTATCTTCATCTCGTAGATCTAGATCCTTGGGGTTTATTCCGCTTGCCGCGTAGAATTTTTTTTGTTTTCCATGCTGCGACCCCATCAAATTTACCTGTTGTGCTTTCAGTATTTCAATCTTCATGTTGGTGGATTGATACAGGTGCTAATGTTCATGTATGTTCTGACATCTCTATGTTCACTTCTTACCAGGTCGCACGGGATTCTTCCGTCCTAATGGGGAATGGATCACATGCTTCTGTTCGTGGTGTTGGCACGGTAGATCTGAAGTTTACTTCGGGAAAGATCGTGCAGCTGAGGAACGTGCAGCATGTCCCTACTATGAACAAGAATCTCGTTAGCGGCTCCCTTCTATGCAGAGATGGGTTTAAAGTAGTCTTAGAGTCCAATAAATTGGTTGTGTTAAAGTTTGGACAATTTATTGGTAAAGGTTATGAGTGCGGAGGCTTGTTCCACTTTTCCCTTTTAGATTTTTGTAATAAGTCAGTAAACCATATTTGTGGCAATGTTGATTCGGATGCTAGTGTTTGGCACTCTCGTTTATGTCACGTTAATTTTGATTTAATGTCTCGGCTATCCAGCATGTGTTTAATTCCAAAATTCACTATTGCCAAAGGTTCTAAGTGCCATAGTTGTGTGCAATCTAAGCAACCTCGGAAGCCTCACATGGCGGCCGAGGAGAGAAACTTGGCACCTCTAGAACTCATACATTCTGATCTATGCGAGATGAATGGTGTGTTGACAAAAGGTGGAAAGAGATATTTCATGACATTAATTGATGATGCTACTAGGTTCTGCTATGTGTATTTGTTGCAAACTAAAGATGAAGCTTTAGACTACTTTAAAATCTATAAGGCTGAAGTTGAAAATCAATTAGAGAGAAAGATCAAGCGTCTTAGGTCGGATCGTGGTGGAGAATATTTTGCGAAAATATTTGACGAATTCTATGAGGAACACGGCATTATTCATGAGAGGACGCCTCCCTACTCGCCCCAATCAAACGGGATTGGCAAGAGGAAAACCGCACGCTGACCGACTTGGTGAATTCCATGTTGGACACAGCGGGTTTATCTAAGGCATGGTGGGGGGAGGCCTTGTTGACTTCATGTCATGTCCTGAATAGAGTTCCTAACAAGAATAAAGAGAAAACCTCTTATGAGGAGTGGGTTGGAAGAAAGCCATCACTTTCTTATTTACGTACTTGGGGATGCTTGGCGAAAGTCAACATTCCTATTCCGAAGAAACGCAAACTCGGACCAAAGACAGTGGATTGTATTTTTCTTGGCTATGCGTCGCGTAGCGTTGGTTATAGATTTTTAGTGGTTAAATCTGTTCCTGATATGCATGTTGATACTATAATGGAATCTCGTGATGCAACATTTTTGAGAATATGTTTCCTATGAAAGATATGCATAGCACTGCTAGAATTTCTTTTGAGATAATTCCTGAATCTAGTACATCTGGTGATCATTCTGAACAACCACTTGAGACTGTCCTAGAGAAGGATGACAATGAAGCTCCTAAGAGGAGCAAGAGACAGAGGATTGAAAAATCCTTTGGTGATGATTTCATTGTGTACCTTGTGGACAATACTCATACGTCCATTGCAGAGGCATACACATCTCCTGATGCGGATGACTGGAAAGAAGCTGTCCAAAATGAGATGGACTCGATTCTTTCTAATGGAACATGGGAACTATCTGAACGACCGTATGGGTGTAAACCTGTGGGTTGCAAGTGGGTGTTCAAGAAGAAGCTGCGACCTGACGGTACTGTTGATAAGTACAAGGCGCGGCTTGTGGCCAAGGGCTACACACAAAGAGAAGGTGAAGATTACTTCGATACCTATTCACCTGTCGCTAGACTAACCACAATTCGTGTACTACTTTCCCTGGCTGCCTCTTATGGTCTTATTGTTCATCAAATGGACGTAAAGACAGCTTTCCTCAATGGAGAGTTGGAAGAGGAGATCTATATGGATCAGCCTGACGGGTTCGTGGTAAGGGTGAAGAGAGAAAGGTATGCAAGTTGTTAAAATCCTTGTATGGACTGAAACAAGCACCTAAGCAATGGCATGAGAAGTTTGATAGAACCTTGACTTCTGCAGGCTTTGCCATTAATGAGGCTGATAGGTGTGTTTATTATCGCCATGGTGGGGGCGATAGTGTCATATTATGCTTGTATGTCGACGACATATTGATATTTGGTACAAGCATGAATGTGATAAATGAGGTCAAGTCTTTTCTGTCAAAATGTTTTGACATGAAAGATCTGGGAGAAGCTGATATAATTCTGAACATCAAGCTGATTAAGGATGAGAGTGGAATTGTTTTAACACAATCACACTATGTTGAGAAGGTCTTGAGCCGATTCGGCTTTATAGACAACAAGCCTTCTCCAACACCTTATGATCCCAGCGTGGCACTTCGAAAGAACAAGAAAGAATCGATAGATCAATTGAGATACTCCAAANCTCATATGCTGTAAGCAAGTTGAGCAGGTTCATGTCAAACCCGGGTAATGAGCATTGGCATGCACTTGAAAGAGTCATGCGCTATCTGAACGGTACAATGAGTTATGGGATTCACTATACTGGGCACCCTGCTATGCTAGAGGGATATAGTGACTCGAACTGGATTTCAGATGTTGATGAGCTCTACGCCACAAGTGGGTATGCATTTACCCTTGGAGGTGGCGCAGTGTCATGGAGGTCTTGTAAACATACCATATTGACGAGGTCAACCATGGAAGCAGAACTTACTACTTTGGATACAGCCACTTTAGAGGCAGAATGGCTGCGTGAGCTCTTGGTGGACTTGCCGTTGGTTGACAAACCATTGCCGGCCATCCTTATGAACTGTGACAATCAAACGGTGATTTTCAAAGTGAACAGTGCTAAGGATAATGCGAAGTCATCAAGACACGTTAAATGACGTTTGAAATCTGACAGGAAATTGAAAAACTCCGGAGTAATTACTGTTACGTATATTCAAACAGACAAAAACCTGGCAGATCCCTTTACAAAGGGACTATCACGAAATGTGATAGAGAGTGCATCGAGGGAGATGGGTATGAGACCCATGAGTGTTACACCATAGTGGTAACCCAATCTATGTGATCGGAGATCCCGTGAAGTAGGACCTGGGAAAAACAAACTAGTGGTTTAACGGAGGAGAGCTTTTGTTACCCTCTCTAAGTGAAGATGCACGAGCTCTCAGAAAGCTGTAAGGCAGGTTGGCAACATGGCTTAATGTGGTTCTATTGCCTATTTATAGCAAAGATGCTGTCTTACAGAGCATTCTTGAAAGAACACACCTATATGAGTTCCGACTGTTAAACGTCGCAGTCTATGAGATTTGGGTGATCTCTAGTAAACTCATGAAGAGACCAGGGAGTACGACGCATATGCTCCACCCGCGGGGTAGGCTACTGGCAGCCAGGTACTGGTTATGACTTTGAGTGAAGTCTATTGGCACCAAACTTGCAATTCAAGGTTCGTCCATTGTTCAAGTTGCTGGTAGATGTAGCTTGAAGCTCTAGGCGGAAGTTCAACTTAACAGTCTCTGCTGAAACACTGGTATATAAACAAGAAACGAGGTTTGGCAAATATCTCTAAATGGGGATTTGAGATCTGGTGGGGGATTGTTAGAATTGGGCCCATATGTGGCAGCCCAATTAGCAAATTTAGAAAAATCTCAAAACCCATTTTGGTGGCAGCTCACACATATGAGTGGCAAGGGGAGTGGAAGCTAAAGTTTAGTCCCACCTTTCTAGTTTGAGAGGAGTTGCACCACCTTATATAGTGGAGTGTTGTGTTACTTGCTAAGCTTGTGAGAACAAGAGGCTCTCTCACGCGCTCCTCCTCCTCCTCCGCCGCCGCTCGCACGCACGCACCGCCCGCCCGCCCGCCCATCTCGTCACGACGCGCCGCGCCGCGCCGCGCCGCGGGTTGCGGGAATCTCGCCGAGCCGAGCTTTATTTTTGCAGTCCGGGAAAAACGCTCCGCGCGACTGCTCAAGTTCGTCATCACGGCTCGTCTTCCTGGTCGCTCGGCGGGACCTAAAGCTCGTCGTCTTCAACGCCGTCTTCTTCGACCGGTCATCGCCAACGTTGTCGTCAACAACATCGGTACTGCAACGGCAACGGCTACGACTACTTCCTCCACCACGGATCGGTACGTGTTGCGTGATCCGATCTGCTGGCTTAACATGTTTTCTGCTAGTATGCTGCTGTTCATGTTAGTTAATACTTCTAATATGTTTGACATTAACATGTTAATAGCGATTATTGTCATGCTTAATATTCTGAAATTAATCATGAAATTATTGCCTAATTACTCAACAACATTGGTACAAAGCTTTGGCCGTATGGGTGACAGGGAAGGAAATCACACCATTCAGTGGTCAAGTACCAAGACGTGCGTGTTCCAGTACTAAGAGATAGAACATCAAGTATCCAGGTTCTAGTGTGTACATGCTCCTTGTAGTACCACAGAGATAAGCTTACAGGTACCACTCAAAAGACGAGCAATTAGTACCCAACTGTGCAGGTTTTAGTACCTGTACAAATGTGAAATGTCACTAGGTGTGACATTTTCACATCTGGCGCCTACCCATTTTTTCCCTAAAACCCATTGATGGCAGCTTGCTCATGAAAGGGTCTGATCTATCTTCAGTTGTAAATTCTGCAGTTGGATGGAAACAATCCATGTTCTAGTTGGGGGCTTTCTTTCATGATTGAGGTGAGTTGCTTCTTTCTTTTTCTTTCCTGAAACTCAGTGATGAATAGTACTGGTTGATCTGGGATGTAATTCCTCATTCTAGCTTGCTCATCGAATTTGGGGTTCTTGAATTTTTCTGTAATTTGTGAAATTAGATCTATAATAATTAATGGGACTGTCTATTCATCAGCTAGCTGAATTTGGATTTGGCCATAAGTCAGATTTTCCTGTATGTTTCATTTGATTTTCGTTTTCCCTCATTCCTCTGCTGATCGCTCTTCAGTCCCTTTTGATTCAACCGGTTTTTTTAGCGAAGGAAAAAACCACAAGCCTGCTTTGATTTCTGCATTGATTTGTGGGCCTCTCAGGAAATAGGAACATGGGCTTCAGTGTAACTAGATTCTTCCGATTTTTTCTTCCACCGTAGAACAGCTAAAAAGCCGTCACCCAAATCATGATTTCCCTGGGCCACCGTCCTGTCACCTGATGAAAAAAGAGAAATGGACCCCAAGTTTGTAGCTTCTTGGTCGACAAGAAAGAAAGAAAAGGAAGGGAATAGAGCTGTGAAAAAGAGAGAAGAAACACAGGCAACGACGCGGGAGAAAAAAAGCAGGGGGGTGGAGGGGGACGAAGATGGCGCGAACGACGAAGAAACAAGAAGATTGCTTGATGATCGTACCTCTGGATCTCAACGCCCCTTCAGCCAGGCATGTTTTTGCTTCTCTCCTCTCCTCCTAAATTAGGCTGCGCATGCGTCTCCCACCCCCACTCCAGGTCACCCCATTGATAGCTCCCAGCTGTAGATCTGCTCTTGCCTGAACAAAATTGGCCTGAACATGCATGTTGTAAAATTGGATCCTCACAGCCACCATCATGTCAGCCTCCTGATTGTCAAAAAACCATGAAACAATTGTGAGCACTTGTAAAAAGGGCATCCATATGTGTGAACTGCTTGCACTTGCTATATACATAAAAACGAGAATCATACTAAAGAGTGAATAAAATAAGAATGAGAAATAAGTTTGAAAACTGAAGATTGAGACTGAAAAATAAAAGAAAAAAACTGAGGATGAAAATGACTACTGAAGATTGAGATGAGAAGGCCAGAACTTAAGATTGAGACTGAAAAAAAATGAAAATAACTGAGGACGAAAATGACTACTGAAGATTGAGAAGAGAAGACCAAAACTGAAGATTGAGACTGAAAAAAAATGAAAAAAACCAAGGACGAAAATGACTACTGAAGGTTGAGATGAGAAGGCCAGAACTGAAGATTGAGACTGAAAAAATAAATGAAAAAACTGAGGATGAAAATGACTACTGAAGATTGAGAACAAAATGAGTAAATATAATGAAAAATGAAGAAATAAGAGAAGACTGAGAAACTGAATAAATGAATAAGAAACTAAAGAAACTGAATAAATGAATAAGAAACTGAAGATAAATGAGGACAACAAGGAAGAAAAGACTGAAGATAAGAGAATGAGAATAAGAGATTGAGAATGACAACAATGAAGAAATGACTGAAGATAAGAGAATGAGAATAAGAGAATGAGAATGAGACTGAAGAATGAAGATAAGACAGAGAAACTGAAGGTAAATTAGGACATATTTATAAGAAATAAGAGAAGAGTGAGCAAATGAAGAAAAATAAAATTGATAAGAGACTAAATGAGGAATAACACTGAAGAATGGAGATAAGACAGAGAAACTGAAGGTAAATGAGGACAGAACTGAAGATAGAACTGAGGAAATCAATGACAAAACACAAAGACTGAAAAGAATGAGAAGAATGAAAACTGAGAAAATGATAAATGAAAACTAAAGGAAATGAAAACTGAATAGGTAGATGAGCATATCAACAAGTACAATTTAAATTGTCCGGGTTAAACAAGTGCTATTTAAATTCTAAAGACAGGGGTATGATAAAATGAATAAGGCAAACTGAATTCAAATAGTTCAACTATTCAACACCAAATACATTGTCGTGCAGCGACAAGATGGAGACTCCACACAAATTGAGACGATCCATTCCACTTAGCTTCATTCTAAACAAAACGCAGGCCGTATAATCTTCACTTTGCAAAGACCAACATCAGTGTAGCAGTCGTACAAAATCATCCTTCATACAAAAGATATGTATACAATTAAAACACAAAATTTACATAGGGGTCTGTGGGCAAATAGTTAGCATACAAAATATGAATAGATCAAGGGAGAGATATTTTACCTTAACAAAGAAATTAGTTACTGAGCTACGATCAACCTGATTATTGACATGGAAGAAAAGAAGGTTTGTGTATTGGATTCTGATGTGGCCAATATCATCTACAGAAAAAACCTTGGTTAGTTCCTTGGGCGCATGCCATGACTCCATAGACTTCATAGCGAAAACACCGCAATCATGTCTGTGACCAGGGGGAGAGTAAAAAGGAACAAATACATGTATCATTGATAAAATAAAAATAATGGTGCAAAAAACATGTAAGATAGAGATAAAAAAGATACGAAAACTGAACAACTTACGGATTCCTTTGTTTTGGCACGTTTGGGGTCATCACATTGAAACTATTGAAATCAGGTCCAATATGGAAAGTCTTCTTCCACTGAATTTTGCCCTTTTTCTCTGGATGAATATAAAGATTAATCAAGTAAAAGAAAGAAAGAGAAGAAAAAAGGTACTAAAACAGAAATGCAACTGATTTCAGAAAAATAATCTTTGGCCATATATCAGAATCCCTGTAGAATTTTGAAAACTCCCTCTTCAAAGTTTTAATGGCCTGCCGAGTAATAACAGCGAGAAAAGACAGATAAATTCAAGCACCAAACCCGAAAACATGACAGTATATTCCTCCTTGAAAATTAATTAGATAAAAACCACTAAACCAGTACCTCTTTACTAAAAAAACTCAAACAATGCATCATCTAAAAGTCTCTTCCTCCTTGGAATGATAGTATCCTATGAAGAAATAAAGAAAAAGCGCGAAACATTTTATGAGAAAACAAACATAAATGAAACTAACTATAGCAGATGATCAGTTTTGCAAAACTAAAAATATAAAATAGATAACTCCTACATCATCAGTAGATGAGCTGTTTTCGCTTAAAATGTCGGCATTTGGTGACCCGTTATCAGAAACATCGCCCCAATGAGCATAAGCAAGCTGCCCATTGCGACGAAGCAGCGAATACTTGCTGCTCATACAAACCCTGAAAAATGAATAAAAGATTCTAGTATGATCATACACTAAAAAAAGGCACACATCATAGGAGATACTTTCAAAAAAAATGCTGAGTTCATATCACTTTAAGCATGCCGCATAGAAATGAACATGACAATCACCACATCCCATTTACCAAAATAAGGATCATTAGCAGATGTAAAAAAACAAGCCACGATATCAGGTTTTTTGAGTGTTATAATTCGAATTAAAACTAGAAAATGAGATTACATATTACACATGAATGAACTGTAAATTCAAAAAATCAACCTTCCCCTCTATACAAATGTGTTGCCGCATATGGTTCTCTGTGCCTAGTAGATATTCATGAAACAAACTACAAAACCGAAATCAACATTCCCATATAAAACAAAAATGCAAAAAAATAGAAATGAGCTACTGGAAAATCTGGGTCCAGCCACTGAATCTCTCAGTTACGCCACGCATCTCGAGTGAATCTGGTTTCCAGTTAATACATCTACATTAATCATAGGGGGCTAGCTAAAAAAGCAAATCCACTAGCAAAAAGCCATTTGCACTACTGAAAAGCTACACTAACTAAAATGCAGGAGGGACATAGGGCGCCACAAATAACTGACATGAACTCCCCTACAAATTCTCTACGCACAAAACTTGCACAAAATTCCTCCTCCATTAACCTAGATCAAGCATGCGCCATACAGACAAACAAGCACGGGACGACAGACGCAGAAACATAGAAAAAGAGATGGACGAATCATGCGTACCGTTCCCCTTGGCGGCGCCGCCCAATCCTGCCACCGCCTCGATCCAGATGTCTCTCGATGTGAGCTGCATCGTGGGAGCAGCCGCTCCTCCGGCTTCCTCTGAACCCCATATCCGCGCTATTCCCGTCCTCGCACCACCGTGCCCCCTCCCACCGGAGATCTCCTTGGTCGCTTCCACGCCACCGACGAAAACGAGCTCGCTCAGAGAGGTGGAACGACCAAATCGACCAATCGACCACCGTCCTCCGTCACCCCGCACTCTATCCCTCCTCCCTACTCCGCCCCCCCCTCCCCACCGCGCCTCTGCCAACAGACCCGGCGAACTCCCACCGGTGAACTACCCTCGGCGGCTTCCGCCCAGCAGCCCCTCACCTCACAGACGAACACGAGGAAGAAAAGAGAGAAGAGCCAAATGAGGATAGACACGGACACGGGGACAGGGAGAGGCACGACTCCCGAAATTCAAAAATGAAAAGCCGGAAAAAACCGAAGGAAAAAACGGAGAAAAAGCCGGAAGAAAAACCGGTGTTGACTGAGGGACGGGGACGAGGGAGCACCAAGATTCGTGCCAGAAAAAAAGGAATGAACGGACAAGGATGTGACTTATGGCCAAATGAGATTTCAGCTAGCTGAGAAATAGGAAAGGTGTAATTAATATATAATAGGGACGGGAAGATGAGTATAATAGTGATGGTGGGGTTTTATTGAAAAAAGAAAGAGGAGTCAGCCCGGTCCAGTAGGCCCAGGTCGAGCAGCATTCGGTCCTAGTAGTAGTATAAATAGGACCCCAGCCCGTCGCAGCCCGGCGTGGCAATCTTCCAGAAAATTAGGTTTTCAAAAGTCCACCACGATGATGTCGGCCGCCGCCGCCGCCCTCGTCCGCCGCCCCGCCGTCGCCGCCCTCGTCCGCCGCGCCGCCATCGCCTCCCCAGTTCCTCACTGCGGATCGCGCCCCCTCTCCAGCCTCATGGGTCCCCGCGCCCCTCTCAAGCGCATCCCTCCTTCCTGCCCCCCGAGGCGCCTTCTGCACGAGGGAGAGGGATCCACATCCATCAAGGCCGTCGAGGAGCAGCTGAAGAGCCTCGAGGCGCGGCTCCACCGCCTCGAACTCGAGGGCGGCAACGACAAGGAGGTCGTGGCGCGCCTCGAGCGCCAGGAGCTCGAGCATAGGGGAAGCATCTTCAAGCTCGAGGTCATCGCTACCGACCAGAACGGGAAGATCCTCTCCATGAAGGAGGTGCAGTCCAAGCACGGGGTCGATCTGGAGCGCCTGCAAAGCTTCGTCCTCAATGAACACAGGGTCAACACCGACCGATACGGCAGTCTCCACCGCTGCAACACCATGAACCTGGTGGAAATGACCAACACAACCTACAAGCTGGTACTCTCCGGCTGTGCTGGCTTCGCCACCATCTTCCTGGGGGGCCTCGAGATCTACAATGTTGTCTCCAGCAAGAACACGGAGAAGGTCGTCGACGCCAGGGTGGACTCCCGTTTTGACTCCAAGCTGCAGGAGACTGTGGAGGCCACCGTCACCACTGTTCTCGCCCGGATGCTCAAGGAACAGAGCGACAACAAGTGACCATGATTCAAGACCCGGCATTAGCTTGTAGTAGTTTAGAATCTATCATTTTGATCTCGCTCTATGTGCCGTGGAACTTAACTCTATTTATCATCCTTGCTATGTTTGGAACATCTCATGAACAAACACAGACCCATGTTATCACCGTATGGTATCATTGTTGGAGTTTCATGGTTCTTCATTCTGGCCACTATTTCCTATGCAGGCAGCTCACTACAGTTACATTGTTATTTGTTCTACTGATGGGCATAGCATGATTATTGGATGGCATTGTTCCAAATTTATTCACTCATTTTTGGAAACCAGCTCCACTAACTAGGTCAGGTAAATCATCTATTCGTAGTAGTCGGGCTGTATAATCTGCCACCGGAGATTGAAGCCCTTTTTTATTCCTATATAAGGTTTTGGTACTTGGAAGACATGGGTATCTTTGGATGGTTTCAAGATTTGGCATTCCTATTATCAAGCCATTTTGACTATTAGCATTACTTGGCATACTCGTTTTTATCTAGAATATCTTGTTAGTGAGTGCTTGTTCTTTCTCTCTTATAGACGAATATCTTAACATACATTACATATTCAGGATATTGCACATTTTTCTCATTGTAGCGTATATTGGCAATTTTCATTAGGCCTTTCGCAGCTCATAACTATGGTTGCATTGTAAGTATCAAACATGGAATCATGAGAGGATTTCAGTTCTGTTGTTGGACCAGTCAAGGTATTTATAAGAAACAACTTCAAAATTATTTTTGTCAGGTGATATTTGCGAACTCTTAGGATGCAGTAATTTTTTAGAATTATTTCCTAATGCTTGGCGGGAGTAATTTTGAATATGCTTTTTCATGATGCTTGAACTATATGTGGGCTTTTAGGGTATATTCTCAGTTTTCAGTTTATTACGATTTTGATAAGATTTGTTTTGGCGTCTATGTGGGATACTGTTTCTAGTGTTACAGGTTATAAAGGGCACACCTTAAATCTAGAAAACACGATTTAGAGCTCTGAATTGAACTCAGATATACTATTGTAATATGTAAATAGCAGACTTAGGACTAAGAAGGGCAATTTACCTTTGATATACACAACTTGCTAGTATTGCTAACCTAAGGTAGCATTATGACACTTTGTGTATCTGGCTGGACAACAGATACAAAATTACCAGTAGGTTTGGTGCATCCCAGTCCTCCGGTCTAAAGTTTTTTCAGATTGTGGTCAAGTCTGTTGTTCTATACAAATTTTCTGGTATTTCTTTTAGTTTTTCTGTACTCAGTTAATAGACTAATGAACAATGCAGCCTCAAGCCCTTATTTGAAAATTCCAAGCTAGTAAGCTATTGATGAAGCTTGTAGAAACTACTGTCTATCTTATGTTTCTTGTCCCATCTTGATCGTCAGATCATCTTGTACTCGGGCACGTGTGTTCCAAACTTTTGGCTGAATATGGTACATTGAATCTGATTAAGATTGTCCATGTTCATGTCCGAGTGATATTTTCCATTTTAATGTTTTTTTTGCTTAATTGGGCACCCGAACCAGAGTTTCATGCAACCTACTGATCTATATAGTACCCGATAAGATCGCTCTAGAATGGTGATTTGTTTAACTGTGAAAAGATGATTTGTCTAAAACAACTAAAACAATATATGCTCTAGATATACAATAATTTTATTGAAAGAAAAAACAGTAGTGGTCTATTGTTATGGTGATGGTCAACTGGTGGTACTAGATGGCTGAAACAATCCATGTTCTAGTTGGGGGCTTTCTTTCATGATTGAGGTGAGTTGCTTCTTTCTTTTTCTTTCCTGAACCTCAGTGATGAATAGTACTGGTTGATCTGGGATGTAATTCCTCATTCTAGCTTGCTCATCGAATTGGGGTTCTTGAATTTTTCTGTAATTTGTGAAATTAGATCTATAATAATTAATATATAATAGGGACGGGGAAGATGAGTATAATAGTGATGGTGGGGTTTTATTGAAAAAGAAAGAGGAGTCAGCCCGGTCCAGTAGGCCCAGGTCGAGCAGCATTCGGTCCTAGTAGTAGTATAAATTGGACCCCAGCCCGTCGCAGCCCGGCGTGGCAATCTTCCAGAAAATTAGGTTTTCAAAAGTCCACCACGATGATGTCGGCCGCCGCCGCCGCCCTCGTCCGCCGCCCCGCCGTCGCCGCCCTCGTCCGCCGCGCCGCCATCGCCTCCCCAGTTCCTCGCTGCGGATCGCGCCCCCTCTCCAGCCTCACGGGTCCCCGCGCCCCTCTCAAGCGCATCCCTCCTTCCTGCCCCCCGAGGCGCCTTCTGCACGAGGGAGAGGGATCCACATCCATCAAGGCCGTCGAGGAGCAGCTGAAGAGCCTCGAGGCGCGGCTCCACCGCCTCGAACTCGAGGGCGGCAACGGCAAGGAGGTCGTGGCGCGCCTCGAGCGCCAGGAGCTCGAGCACAGGGGAAGCATCTTCAAGCTCGAGGTCATCGCTACCGACCAGAACGGGAAGATCCTCTCCATGAAGGAGGTGCAGTCCAAGCACGGGGTCGATCTGGAGCGCCTGCAAAGCTTCGTCCTCAATGAACACAGGGTCAACACCGACCGATACGGCAGTCTCCACCGCTGCAACACCATGAACCTGGTGGAAATGACCAACACAACCTACAAGCTGGTACTCTCCGGCTGTGCTGGCTTCGCCACCGTCTTCCTGGGGGCCTCGAGATCTACAGTGTTGTCTCCAGCAAGAACATGGAGAAGGTCGTCGACGCCAGGGTGGACTCCCGTTTTGACTCCAAGCTGCAGGAGACTGTGGAGGCCACCGTCACCACTGTTCTCGCCCGGATGCTCCAGGAACAGAGCGACAACAAGTGACCGTGATTCAAGACCAGGCATTAGCTTGTAGTAGTTTAGAATCTGTCATTTTGATCTCGCTCTATGTGCCGTGGAACTTAACTCTATTTATCATCCTTGCTATGTTTGGAACATCTCATGAACAAACACAGACCCATGTTATCACCCTATGGTCTCATTGTTGGAGTTTCATGGTTCTTCATTCTGGCCACTATTTCCTATGCAGGCAGCTCACTACAGTTACATTGTTCTTTGTTCTACTGATGGGCATAGCATGATTATTGGATGGCATTGTTCCAAATTTATTCACTCGTTTTTGGAAACCAGCTCCACTAACTAGGTCAGGTGCATCGTCTAAGTGATTCCTTTTTGTTTAGCACTAAATGGGATAGGGGTGGATTGCCGCCCGTGTTTGTTTTCTCGATTGGTTGGGTGGTTGGCCGTGCGAGAAAGCCATTGCGGTGATTTGATGACTGCTGAATGTTGCTTGTGTTACTTTCCTTAATTGTGTAGGAGATCAACGGCTCAAGAGAAACCATTTATCCTCCACATGGTATATTCAGGGGTTGTAACTCATATGTGTTTGTTGGTTTTTTTCTGTGGTTATGCACACACGTTGTATATTAGAATGTGTGTACTTCTTGTTTTCCTACGACTTTATGATTCAGTAAGAGAAAATATTCTGACTCGCCTTGAATTCTTTATTCCTCATTTAGGCAAAGATTTGACTTGAGTACAGCCCATTTTTCCAATCCTTTTGTACCATCTTTGCTTGGATATTTAAGTATAGCAGAGGTACACCTGGCATCTCATCTGATGAAACTCTTCTGATCCTCATAAAAAAGAATGTTCAGACCGTGTGACTTTCTAGTGCTTCTGTAGAAGTAAGCCAACAGAGTCAATGAACCCGAAACAAGCATGGTTATTTTAGTAATAAGCTTACTCAGAACCAGAAACTCTTCTTGTCCTTTAATTCGAACGCCACATCCACTATTTCAAAATAGATTGACAAGGTCTGCGCAGTGCAGGCGCGTATCCTAACTTGTATTATAAAACTGTGTACAATGGATGATGAGTTTAATTCGAACGCCACATCCACTATTTCAAAATGATTGATAAAAATTTGTATATGCTCTGCACTTATAATGCACACTGTGTACAATGATTGATTAGTTGTACAGGTTCAGTGTCTGCTGTCATGGTCTGATTCAGTTCATTAGTTCGTCTGCACAAATATCGGTTAAGTGTCCCTCATGCCCTCATTATTGTCATTTTGTGCAATCCGTGCTTTAATATTCAAAATGAGAGGAGTAAATTAGTACATGTTTGGGCAGTGATGATAGAGCGGACAAATGGACAAATGGCTTCCGAGCTGTAGGGAGCTTGTTTTTGGGAAAAAAATCGAAAATTACATTTAAAAGTTTCAAACAAATCGGGGAAAATCCTAGTAGTGAGCAAAAATCTAATCACAAAATCCAAGTAGTGACATTTTAAGTGGCTCTCGTTTTTGGAAAAAAAAAATCAAAAATGGCATTTAAAAGTTTCAAACAAATCGTGAAAAATCCCGATCCTGCGCGTCTGCAGAATGGACGATGCATGATACCCAAACGACTTCCGAAAGCGTTGCCTCTACCGTGCAGGAGTGTCCAGGTCTCAGTTTTGAGGTGGATAAGCATCATACGCCTTGCACATGCCTGGATGGCCTGGAGGTGCATAACCCGAGCCCCAAAGTCGTGGTGCCTGCTGTGCTCGGGGCTTGGTTGTTCGAGTTGTTGTTCAAGCGGTGTTGCGAAGCGTACCCTGCGATGGTCTGAAGGCGATATTGACTGCGCTCGTTGTGCAACCACTCGAGAGCATTCGTGTAAGACTCCTTCATCGGCAAACGCGGGCGGGGCGCGTGCCAATGAATTCGTCGGCGCTGGCATTGGAGGCACCGACGGAGGCGTCGAGGAAGACGCCAGCGAGGATGTCAAGGAAGAAGTCGGTGAGGATGTCGATGAAGGAGCCGATCTAAGCATTGACACCCCCTACCTGTCGCGCCATATGTCGTGTCGTGCAGAACGGGCACTAGAGGTTTTCGATACCCATTTTAGGAGGCCCCGAAATGCTTCAACTCGACGTCGGGGTGGTTTGTGGGGGTGCAATCACACACAGAGAGAGACATGGCGATCTACCCAGGTTCAGGCCGCTCGGAAGCGTAAAACCCTACTCCTGCATGTCTGAATATATGGTGGTCGCCATGGGCGAGATGGTGGCTACAATGGTGGTTCCTGGTGTAGATCCGGTGGTTCCGAGGAGGAAGACGAGCATATCCTACCCGGTGAAGATCACCTCTATTTCTTCTTTTCCTTCTCTCTCGGTCTCTAAGTGTGTTGTTTGTCTCCGATCTGGTACTCCTCTCTCCTCGGTGGCCTTGGCCCTCCCTTTATAGTGCAGGGGGTCACCACAGGAGGTCACGCGAGGGGCGTGTCCTCCTCCTAGGGGAGAGGACCTGGCACCCCCTCCTCCTGGGGGAGAGGACCTGGCACCGCCTGCTCCTGGGGTGGGCTAAAGCAGATCTGCTTTAGCCCCTGACCGGCGTGGCAGGCAGTTGGTGGCTCCGGCATAGCGACTTTAGCTGTTCCGTGTTGACGTCGTCCCAGCACGATGATACGTGTCAAACGTATCTATAATTTTTGATTGATCCATGCTAGTTTTGTGATGTTGTCACATGTTTTTATTATCATATTAATCATTTTTACGCATTTGTTGGACCAACCTATTGACAAGATGCCTAGTGCCAGTTTCCTGTTTTTGCTATTTTTGTATTTCAGAAAGTCCACCACAGGAAATATCGTCGGATTGCGCTGAAAATTTACGGAGATTTTTTATGCGACGGAAGGCACCAGGACACCAAAGGGCAGCCCTGGGGGCCACCCACAGGCCAGGGGCGGCCTGCTGCCGCGATCTGGGGTCCACCCGCAGGTGGGACCCGCCCCTGCCCGTGGGGCACACCCTCGGCCCCCTCCGACACCTATAAATTCACATTAAACCTAAAAATGTCAGGGCGGGCATTATTTTCCAGAAAAGTCATCCCGAGGCGCCGTCAACTCAAACCCTAGTTCGGAGGTGATTCTGAAGCAGATCCCGGCACTCTGCCGGACGGGGATCGACCGCCGGAGCCATCTCCATCAACACCCACTGCTTCCCGTGATGAGGAGGGAGTAGTCCCTCACCGGGGCTGAGGCTTATACAAGTAGCTATGTGGTTATCTTTCTCTCCCATGATGTGATCTTCGTTGTGATCATGAGCTTTATTACTATAGTTGAATACATGATGTTTCTCTATGTGTAATGGATATGATGTTGCTCAAGTGGTGTTATCTAGTATAATTTGTGGAGTCACCGTTGTGATCACGGTACCACGGTGACAGTGAGGGTGCCGTGTGTGGCTCTATGCATCAAGATTAGAGGGATCTTCATCATGAGTTTGTTCTTTATTATTGTTGGATTGAATAGATCATGAGGTTTCTTGATGCTTGTGTTATTGAAGAAAGATACTATTCAAGAAGGGTTGTGGTGTTTGTTAGTACTATCTTTGGATGCAGATAGTGACAGCATGAAGTGTCTATAGATGTGGAATACGAACTTTAAGGTGTGATTTTCGTAGCCCTACGGAATTCTCATCCTATTCGATCCACGAAAGAATGATCTCCGAGTAACATCTACCATGCATGTGTTTTTGTGGGAACTATCATGTGTTTAATTATGTCAATGATGTTGAGAGTAGTCACTAGTGAAAGTATGATGCCTAGGCCTTGTTTCCAAGCATTGATACACCGTTTTAGTCACTTTTGTCACTTATTTGCTTGCTGCCATTTTTATTACAGAATTACAAAATCACCTTTTACCATCCATATCACTTGCATTTTACTATCTCTTCGCTGAACTAGTGCACCTATACAATTAGCCATTGTATTAGGTGTGTTGGGGACACAAGAGACTTCTTGTATCTTAATTGCAGGGTTGCTTGAGAGAGGATACATTCACCTTACACCTCCCTGAGATCGATAAACCTTGGGTTACTCACTTAAGGGAAATTTGCTGCTGTCCTACAAACCTCTGCACTTGGAGGCCCAACAAGTCTACAAGAATAGAAGCGTATAGTAGACATCAAGCTCTTTTCTGGCGCCGTTGCCAGGGAGGAAAGGTAAGCGGTACTCACACTCCGACGACGAAGCTAATTTCTAGCATTGTTGTTGGGGAGGTGAGTGCTTGAAGGTATCTTCTTTAGATCTTGCAATTAAATCTTTTTTTTCTTGTTTTTATTTCACTAGTTAGGCTTAATGGAAAACAACAAAAAAAAGAGCTTTATAAAATCTATCTTGAAATTGGTCATGATGCTATTGAAGAGAAAATTGAAAAACCTATGGAACTTTATTTGCATAACAATCATGCTAGTAGCAATGTTATTAGTATGATTTCTTTGAATGGAATTGTTGCTAATGCTATGGAAAATTACAAGCTTGGGGAAGCTGGTTTTGATGAATATGATCTTTTTAATCCCCCAAGCTTGAAGGAGGAAATTTGTTTTGATGATACTATGCCTCCTATATATGATGATTATTATGATGAATGTGATACTTTCAGTCCACCTACTATTGAGGAAAAAGTTTATTATGATTATGATATGCCTCCTATTTATGATGGTTACAATGATGGCTATGATAGTTTTACTCCCACTATTACTAATGAGAAATATTTACTTATGTGGCGAGTAATAATAATACTTTTATGCATGTGAATCATGAGAAAATCTCGCAACGGTTGCCCAACAGGTAGGGCCTCCATTGCTTCAAAGCATGAACCACGACAGCAAGCTCTAGATCATGAGTTGGATAGTTGTGCTCGTGCGATTTAAGTTGACGAGAAGCATAGGCTACTACATGGCCTTCTTGAAAGCACACAGCCCAAACCTTGGAACGAGGCATCATAGTAGACAAAAAAGTCTTGTATGTGTCAGGAAGGACAAGCATAGGGGTGGTCGTGAGTTGACTTTGAGAGTTTGGAAGCTCTCTTCAGCTTTGTCGGTCCACACGAACTTCTTATCTTTCTTGAGAAGGTCAGTCAATGCTTTGGCTATCTTTGAGAAGACCTCGATGAACCGGCGGTAATAACCCGCCAACCCAAGAAAGCTCCGGATGTCTTGATGGACTTTGGAGTTGGCCAATCCAGGATTGTCTGAATCTTGTCGGGTATCACAGCTACTCCAGCAGCTGACACCACATGACCTAGGAAGATGAGCTCCTTTAACCAAACTCACATTTGGAGAACTTGGCATAGAGACGATGATCATGAAGCTTTGTCAGAACTAGCCGAAGATGCTCAGCATGCTCTTCTTCGGTTTTGGAGTAGACAAGGATGTCATCCATGTATATTATGACGAACTTGTCGAGGTACTCGTAAAAAATGGAGTTCATAAGCCTCATGAATGTAGCCGGGGCATTGGTGAGGCCAAAGGACATGACGGTATACTCATATAGGCCATAAACGAGTAGTGAAAGCCGTCTTCGGAATATCCTCCTTTCTGATTTTTATCTGATGGTAGCCTGACCTCAGATCCATCTTGGAGAAAACCGTGGCACCAGCTAGCAGACCGAACAGGTCATTTATTCGGGGAATAGGATACTTGTTCTTGATGGTTACCGCATTCAAAGGATGGTAATCAACAACCAGACGAGGAACCTTTGAATCCCTCTTTTTGGACAAAGATGACCGGGCAGCCCCAGGGTGAGCTACTAGGCCGAATGAATTCCTTCTCTACCAACTCATCAATTTGTTTCTTCAGCTCGGTCAGCTCTTCCGCTGGCATTCGGTAGGGCCTTTTGGAATTGGAGCCGTTCCCGAAACCAATTCAATGACAAACTCCACACTTCGATCAGGTGGCATGCCAGACAATTCTTCAGGAAAGACATCGGTGAAATCACACACCACCACTACCTCATGCATTTCAGGTGGGGTGATTCCTTCCATGAAGCATAGACTAATCTCCGGAGAGAGAGGAGTGGCAGCGGATGGGGCTGCGGACGAAGGGGACCAGTAACTTACTAGCCCGACAGTTGGTGGGTCACTGTGACAGACTTGGCAGCACAGTTCAAGTTAGCCTGATATTTGACTAGCCAGTCCATACCCAGAATGACATCTATACCATCTGACTTCAGGGCTATCAATTGGAAAGGAAAAGACCAATAGCCTATGATAATCTGGACCTCCGAAGCAATCCAGTTAGTGTGCCAACTTGAGCCTGGTGTTTTAATCATTAGAGGGGAGTCCATGTTCACAAACGTATTTGGTGGTTGTGCGCATAAGCTATGGATATGAATGAATGCGATGCTCTAGAATCAAACAAGACTGAAGCTGGATATTCATTAATTCGAAGTGTACCCATGAGAACACCGGGGTCCTCTGCAGCTTCTTCAGCAGAGACGTGGTTCAGACGACCGCGGTTGACAGTCATAGCCTTGGCTGCTGGTGTAGAGGGAGCTGGTGCAGGTGTTGCGGTAGCAGGTGCCTTCTGAGGACACTCCCTTGAGTAATGACCCGGCTGGCCACAACTGTAGTAAGTGAGCCCCGGTGGTGCAGGCAGCTGAGGACGAAACCACTTCCAGCCGCACCCAAAGTCGAAGTAGCTGGGCGAGGCGGAGGTGGCCTGTATCCTGAGGGCCTTGCCGCGAAAGGAGCATGGGGCACAGCGCTGAAAGGCACAAAAACCTGGCGTTTCTTGGCTTCAGAAGAAGAGGAGCCCTGATTATCCATTGGAGCTGGCCTCTTGGAAGACTCCAGCTGCGGTGACCCAGCACACCACTGCATGGTGTAGTGTGCAAGTCATTGACATAATACTCACAGAAGGACCTATCCGTGAATATTACATCTCTCAGAGTGGTACAACAGAAACATAGCAGGTCCAAGGTAACACTATAGGATTACAACAAAATTCAATACAAAATCTCGAGAACCTCCTCGATACATAGAGGATAGCCTCGTACAATGAAATCCAGAAAAGAGCCAGTTCGTAGCACTAAGCTGGAGATTAACTCTAGCTCTAACTCCTAATCCACTACTGCTATTGCCACAACCTTAATCTACTATATCTGGAGTGTCTCAATTTCTTCTTGTACTTATCCTTTCCACAGACGTGGTCGCCTCCGTTGGCAGAGTGATCTCCTCAACATCGTTGACATTGCTCCTTCGTGGCCTTAGTTGTCGTTGTGCTTCGGTTGGTGAAGTAGCGATTGACTCCTTGTTGAAGATCTCGATGTCGTGATGATCCACCGTCAACTCCTTTAATGGCTCCACAATTCTAAGCAGGGGGTTAAAAGAGCAAGGGTGAGTAACCAGCGTTACCCAGCAAGTCCATTATGTACGGTGGGAAGTTTGATGCACTAGCTACAGCTTTAGACTCCAGGGAGCCTTAAGCTTAATGCAAGGTTTTTGTAAACATTTCTTCAAGAGGTTGCTTTTATTTCTGAAGACTATGCCCGTCATCCTTCACAGGGCTAGAACTTTCATGGAGTTCCTTTCCTGCAGCGTTCGCAGCTCCTTCCCGGAACAGGGAGTAACATGTTACAATTTTTTACACTCTGCAGAGGTGCGTTACTTTACCCATAAGAGATCAAGACTTTGTTGCACAACCGGGTGATCTTTCCCGTCCACACTCTCTTTGGTGTGGGGCCCAGTTTTTGATCCAAGTCATTCACTGTGCCTCTCCGCACAATGCATGCCCACCCTTTTGTAGGTTTGTCCTCCCCTAAATCTTTAGGCAGACCGTTCCAGACTCAAAAGTCCTCCCCTTTGCCTAACAGATTGCCCGTTCCAGACATCCCTACAATCCATCATAGGCACCAGGTATCGTGGGACCTAAGGGTTCCCACCCATGTTGCGTGTAGTCCCGCAAGACCTACCGCGTACGACCCTGGTCACCCGTTGGCATGCATCCGGGAGAAGTACAGATGGCATTTCCCGTCCCATTCCAGGTCTTATGGTTAACGCGTCTTTACGGCGCAATCATTATGACGGCATTTGTTGTTAAATCCTAGGTAATACTTTCCCGTGCAAGTGGAACCTCCGGACCAATTCATCTTACCATGGTCCCACCTGCCCTCCATAGTAGGTTATCACCAAAAAGGTAGACAACCAATAGTCATGTTATTCAGAAAATAGCTTTATGCTTTCTTGGAATAGGTGATAGTAATATAGAGTTTGAAAATAGTTTCTTTAACAAGTATTTCAAAGAGATATGAGCAAGTGATGAACTTGCCTGTGGCAGAGGTGGCAGTTCATGCCCTTCGGGGTTCTAGGGTGCGTCAGAACCCGGAGATCTGAGAACAGCAAAGTAGTCCGGGTAAGGACTACTGGAAACACTTGCAATATGCTATTATGCATAAATATGAGATGCATCGTATATAACCCAAAATACCCAAACTCACAAGTAAGCACTTCTCGTATTGATTGCTTGTTAACGGTGAAATACTTTGAGTTTGTAATAACATTCAGACTTAAGTGTTTGTTATGATTAACGAAGTAATGTTTTACATGATTAATAAACAACTACAGGTGCTCAGTTAAGGATTGCATTTATTTCATAATTTTATTTTATTTAACTACTTTCAAAAAGTTATAACATTAGAGTGATAGATTTTCAAATGAACTCCTTTTTGTGTGTTTTACCTAGGATGAGTAACAGGACAGTCATTTACATTATGGTATTTGAGTCAAGTTTTATGTGTTCAACCTTTATTTCAAATATATTTTCTTTTAGAAATTAGGTGCTTTAAAAGCTAGTACAATTTAATTCTAGTTACTATCTTTTATTAATGACATAAGAAAATTATTTTCAAATAATTTATTTTAAAATAATTGAAATCATATCCATTTATGGATCTTAGTATTTTTTTATTCATAGAACCTCTTCAATAAATTAATAAAAAATCATATTTGAAATCTTTATAAAATTTGGAGTTTGAAAACATATTTTTATTTAATTTTAGAATTTATTTGCATTACAAAATTTTAGGTGATGTTTAAGTGGCATTTTGGTAATTCTAACATTTTTTATTTTTAGTTTAAACTATGAATGAATTTGTCATATTTAATTAGGTTTTATTTTTCTAAGATTTTGGTATATTATTTGTAATTTTCTGAATTACAGAATAAAAGTTATTGAATTTACAGTTTTAAACATTTTCTGGAATTAATTAAATATCTGACAAGGGGTCCCACTGGTCAGGGTTTTAATAATTTCTAAAAAAAACCTGAGCTGACGTCGGCTGACGTCATCAGCCCAGGCCGGCGGCCATGGGCCACGGCCGGGCCGATCCGGCCTCCCCGGGCGACGAGGACACAGCGCGAGACGCGCGACAGAGAGGACCAAGGGGTGCGGCGCCGCCCCTAAATGGTCACCGGAACCACCGCACGACGACGCGCGGCGGCGCACGGCGACCGACGGCGGATCGATGAGGATGCAATCGATGCAATAGGAAGGGGCAAATGGAGAGGAGCTCACCCGAGATTGAGGACAAGGTTGTGGCGTTGGGACGCAACGTCGGCGACGAATCGAGCTTCAACACGGCGGCTGCGTGGGACGCCGACGCGTTCCACGGCTACAGTCCCCCCAGCACGCGCGTGGCACCACGTAGAGGACGACGAGGCGATGCGGACATCTCGGACGAGCTTGAGGCATGGTTCGTCGACGATTGGAGGGCGTCGGCGGCAGTACGGCTAGGGTTAGGGTTTCGGTCGGTTTCCTGGGAGAGAAAGAGAGAGAGAGGAAGCGACGAGAGGAGGAGGAGGGAGATGGACGCTCGCTGCTCTTATCCCCTAAGCAAGCAGCAAGAGGAGGTGGCGCGGCGGTCGCTGTCGTCCTTCTGGCGCAAGGAAGGAGAAGAAGAAAAGAAAAGAAAAGATTTAGAAAACCCCCTGGTCTTTTTTAATTAGAAATTCATTAAAACAGCAACTTAATATTTATTTAGGGCTTTTAGGCAAGTCCAAAAATCATGGAAAAATTCATGGATGCTCCTAATATAGTAGAGAAGCTCCACATATTTTTATTTTGAATTTTTGAAATACCCTAGTCACATTTAAAAATAGAGATATGAATTAGTCATTTTAATGTATTCACCAATTATTTAAGATGCACCCAAGATCTTGTGTTCAAAAGCATACTTGCCATGAACATGATCAACTATTAATCATTTTATTATAAGGTTGGGATGCTCAAGTACTTTGCAAGATTCATATTTGTGGTCTTTATCATTGGGTTATCTTCTCCCTTGAGATTTTATTCCATTGGAGAAATATTTTTATGTGGCTTTTCTTAAAAGGCAGTTGATTGGATAAAGAGGTTGATACATTGCCTTCTTGGTAAATGATTCAGTGTGCCTCTTGTCCCTTCTTCTTGTATTGATCAAATGCTGCTCCTCATCCTTGTTGACTGCTTGACTCCAAGTGTTATAGCTGATCCAAGTCTGATCCATAATCCCTTGTCGCCTTTGTAGTAAAGTTGATCCTTGTAGTCAATATTTGGATATTAGGGCAAGTTCCTAATATCCATTACTTAAGCTCCATAATAAGTTGCCTCACCCTTATGGTGAGGGCAAACATTTTGATCACAAGGAACTTTGTTTTGAACCTTATTTATTTTATTTGACATTCAATTGCTTTTAGGTATACAAAAGAAATCTGTTAACAAGGTAGCTGATCTTGTTACCAAACTACTTCTATATAACACACAAAGCCTTTGAATCTCATCCCAAGTTTCTTTCTTATTTGATTTGTCTTGCAGGAATGTCTTTGGAAAGATTTGAAGATAAGAAGCTAAGATCAAATGAGAAGATCAAGTTTGGTGTAGAATATGATTACTTAAGCATTTGTATTAGCTTTTATGGTTGAGGCAATGTAAAGACAAGGTTTTCTTTCAACCAATTACCATTATTACTTTGTTTTAATAACTCTTTGAGTTGTGATAGGTGTTGAGTTGGTAATTTACTTATGAGTTATTTTCTTATTTATATAAGCATGCATAATTTTGTTATTCATCAAATAAGATCTCCAATTCAATATCATTTGTATATTCCAATTTGGATCTGATTTCCCGCAACCATTAAAAATGTCTGGAGGTCATGTCAAAACTTATCACATTCACCTCAGATGAGCTAAACTCTATTCATGAAGTTGAATGATCACCAATCCCTCCAGGGTTTTATTTTGCGAAAAATTTATTCGGATTTTCAGATGCATGCATGCAGATGCACAAAATCATACTTCTACCCTTCGTTGGTTGTTAGAAGCTGGGGTATTACACCAGCTCCTTCCTACCTTGCTCCAGAGTGAGAGCCTGGTTGTACAGGTCCTGGTAGGATTGGAACTGAAGGGCAAAGCTCATATCGGAGCCGCGGTGCAAGCCCCTTGCGGAACAGATACTGTCTTCCTCATTGGNTTTGCTATTGATTCACTCAAATTCTTCTGACGTGGACGCAGATATTGGTGATCCTTTTCCACATACTTTTCTGCATCTTCCCTTGATCCATACTATACATCTGTCAACTTTCATCTAATATTTGTTAATTCTACGATTCTATTACTCCTTCATGTTCTTAAATCATCAACTCTGACTCCTCGCATTTCCATGGCTTTATAGCTCTCTGTCGAAGATCTTTTACATCCTTATACGACCTTCCGATATGTTTGTTGGTTCACTTCCCAAATCCCGAGACTAGCAAGACTTTCTTTCTGAGTAACTATTGGCTTTCGTTTCATAACCTCTGGGTTAGTTGTTCTTTCAGCTTTATAGAACTTCATCCATCGAGACTTGGTACTACTTCGACCTTTCTTCGTCATCGTATTCCCTTCTAACGACATGTCTTCTCCGTCAAGTACTAATCAACATATATGATTCCCTTTTCTCCTTGAAGTTTCCTGAGTTTCCTCTGTTCTGGGTCCGGTAGACAACTTCCTTCCATCAGCTCTAATCCATGAGCTTTATTCAGTCAACTCTATTAAGTCGAGCTTCATAACTCACCTTTTTGCTCAAATCTAGGTATACCTACCTAATGGTCTCACGAAGAACATAGGTATATATCCAAAATATTGCGAATTCCCAGTGTCGTCTTCCGATAAAGAGATACGATTACTAGGTTTTCAATAATTTTTCGAAGAATACAAGATATATCTACCTTTTGAGGAGAGGAATCTAAGACTTCAATCTTGTTGATAACCCCCTTCTTAATAGTGGCTCTGGATAAAAGTTGTAACTTAGTACTTTGGCTTCACCAGTGTCAGATACTCTTCCAAAATGGTCAACTTTCTTGGCTTATCATCAATCCAAAACTAGACTCTCTTCTTGATTCAATATTCTTCGGAACAATGAACTCCGTGTTTGGCAATTAGTTTTCACTTCTTCATCATTGATGATGTCTACAATAGACGATCAACTCCCTATTTATCTTGCAGACTGGAAATATCCACGTTCTTCGGTCTTCATCCTCCTTTATCTTCAACCTTATAGTACTCTTGGACACATATGTGTTGATAAACTCTTCTCAAGCTTGATCCCAGTAGTATCAATATCTCTTCTTTGCTCCTACAACAATCTCTTCCACCAAGTTAAACAATCTCGTTAACATGTATCTGCATTTTATTGCTTCTTCTTTCAATGTCTTTGAATTTCCCTTTTGTCTCTGTCATCCCATGAACCTCCGTCATTGTGTTTGTCATCCATGAAACGACGTTGTGACCTGATAAGCAAAACTCACAATCTTCCTTCATAGATATGTCTCCTAATTTAGCTTTGCTTGCAACAGCTTTGGTAGATCCTTGTCTCCTTTTTGACTTCCTCTCTTCGCGAGCTTCCATTGCTGCAACAACAATTCTGATCACTCAGACGCTCTCATACTAATCCTATGAACCCTCTAGACCAGTAACATCAAGAAGAACAAAATGTTGCAACATGCATTTGCACATCAAGTTCAAACTTCATGCTCAGATCTAGTCAATCAAAATCCAATAAGAACCAATAAATCCCAAATATAATTATATATCACTCATGCATCATTAGCCAATAAATACGTAGTACTTTGAGTATAAACATCTCAAGTTACCAAGGCTCAGATGCTATACATTACAAGTTAGGTATATATATTACCTTATAGACCTATTTCATTATAACAACTCTTGCCTCACTGGCTTAAGGGACAGGTTTTACCCTTCACTCAAAGCGTGACTTATAAGAGTATTTACCCCCAATTGACCATTCGCAATTAGGTAACTCAGACCTAGTGTCTAATTATACCTATCTCCATCTTAGTTCAAAAGGAAACTAAGTCTTCTTGGACTTGAACTTCGTCTTCATGCCTTGACGTGCTTCCATAAATCTGCATATCTTCAAGTGTAACCTCACGTTCACTCGTGTAGGTACTATTGGTATACATGAATACCATAATACTTTACTTGTGGCAAGTGCACTACTCCATATCCTCCTTGTAAAGGTATCTAATCATCCGACATCCTCTTCGGTCATAAACCATATTAACGTGGCATACTTACCATAAACTTGCATGGCTTAGTATATCCAACTCACCATTGTTCTTCTCTTCTCTTGTCCTTCCATCATCAACTCCCATAGGGTTCTACTTCATAGGATGACATCATCAATGATACCACATAGATATCACTGACTTAGATAACTACAACTATTATAGAGAGCAACCTCTCACTTGGTACCAGATTTTAGAAAGAACAAGATGGATAAGTATTATACCAATAGAAGACTAGATAAGAATACTCCATATAAGTATGACGTTATTATTCTCAAGTGAATAACCATCATAGGTCATAGATAGATGTAGTTTAGATAAAATAACTTCCTATAGCCTTACCAACCTACAAGTCTCCTAAAAGGTTTCAAACCTAAGGTCGCTTTGCTCTGATACCAGCTGCGGTGACCCAGCACACCACTGCATGGTGTAGTGTGCAAGTCGTTGATATAATACTCACAGAAGGACCTATCCGTGAATATTACATCCTTCAGAGTGGTACAACAGAAACATAGCAGGTCCAAGGTAAAACTATAGGATTACAACAATATTCAATACAAAATCTCGAGAACCTCCTCGATACATAGAGGATAGCCTCGTGCAAATGAAATCCAGAGAGAGAGCCAATTCGTAGCACTAAGCTGGAGATCAACTCTAGCTTTAACTCCTAATCCACTACTGCTGTTGCCACCACCTTAATCTATTCTATCCGGAATAAGATTATCCGGACTTGTACTCGTTCCTCCAGTAAGCGTGGTCTCCTTCATTGGCAGTGTGATCTCTTCGACATCGTTGACATTGCTTCTTCGTGGCCATAGTTGTAGTCGTGCTTCGGTTGGTGAAGTAGCGGTTGACTCCTTGATGAAGATCTCGATGTCATGCTGAACCACCGTCACTCCTTTGATGGCTCCACAATTCTAAGCAGGGGGTCAAAAGGGCAAGGGTGAGTAACCAGCGTTACCCAGCAAGTCCATTATGTACGGTGGGAAGTTTGATGCACTAGCTACAGCTTTAGACTCCAGGGAGCCTTAAGCTTAATGCAAGGTTTTTGTAAACATTTCTTCAAGAGGTTGCTTTTATTTCTGAAGACTATGCCCGTCATCCTTCACAGGGCTAGAACTTTCATGGAGTTCCTTTCCTGCAGCGTTCGCAGCTCCTTCCCGGAACAGGGAGTAACATGTTACAATTTTTTACACTCTGCAGAGGTGCGTTACTTTACCCATAAGAGATCAAGACTTTGTTGCACAACCGGGTGATCTTTCCCGTCCACACTCTCTTTGGTGTGGGGCCCAGTTTTTGATCCAAGTCATTCACTGTGCCTCTCCGCACAACGCATGCCCACCCAATTCATGCATAGCGAGTTTACCCCTGATGCTCTACCCCTCACGGTAGACACCTAGGCTCTCCTTGCAGACCATCCTAGACCCAGTCTCCGTGGGAATTAAGGGATCCCACCCATGTGCATGTAGTCCCGCAAGACCTACAGCCTACGGCACTGGCAGCCCGTTGACATGCATCTGGGAGAGGTACAGATGGCATTTCCCGTCCCATTCCAGGTCTTATGGTTAACGCGTCTTTACGGCGCAATCATTATGACGGCATTTGTTGTTAATCCTAGGTAATACTTTCCCGTGCAAATGGACCTCCGGACCTATTCATCTTACCATGGTCCCATTTGCCATCCATAATAGGTTACCACCAAGCAGGTAGATAGCCAAATAGTCATATTATTAAAGAAATAGGTTTTATGCTTTCTTTTGTATAAAGGTGATAGTATAATAGGATTTTGCAAATAGTTTTCTAACAAATACTTCAAGAGGTATGAGCAAGTGATGAACTTGCCTGTGATAGAGGTGGCAGTTCATGCCCTTCGGGGTTCTAGGGTTGCGTCAGAACCCGGAGATCTGAAAACAGTAAAGTAGTCCGGGTAAGGACTACTGGAAACACTTGCAATATGCTATTATGCATAAATATGAGATGCATCGAATAAACCCAAAATACCCAAACTCACAAGTAAGCGCTTCGCGTTATTGATTATTTTGTTAACGGTGAAATGCTTTGAGTTGTTATAACTTTTAGACTTAAGTGTTTGCTATGATTGCCAAAGTAATGTTTTACATGATTAACAAACAACTACAGGTGCTCGCTTAAGGATTGCATTTATTTCATAATTTTATTTTATTTAACTACTTTCAAAAAGTAATAACACTAGAGTGTTGGATTTTCAATGAATTCCTTTTTGTGTGTTTTACCTAGGATGAGTAACAGGGCAATCATTTACAGAAAGGTAATTGAATTCACATTTTATGTTTTGAACTATATTTCAAAATTATTTTCTTTAAAGAAAACTAGTTGTTTTAAAATCTAGTACAATTATATTCCACTTACTACCTTTGAATTAATTATAAAAGAAATTTCGTTTCAAATAATTATTTTAAAATAATTGAAATTATATCCATTTATGGATCTTAGTATTTTTCATTCAATAAACCTTTTAATAAATTAAATAAAAATTATATTTGAAATCCTTATAAAATTTGGAGTTGAAAACATGTTTTTATTTAATTTTTGGAATTTATTTGAATTTCAAAATTTAAGTGATGATTAAGTGGCAATTTGGTAATTCTAAACAACTTTTAATTTTAGTTACTAAACTATGAATGAATTTGTCATATTTAAATAGGTTTCATTTTTCTAAGAATTTTGATATATTATTTGTAATTTTCTGATTTAGGAATTAAAAGTTATTGACTTTATAAATTTATATCATTTTCTGGAATTTGTGAAAAATATTAAAATTCTGACATGGGGTCCCACTGGTCAGGTTTTTATTTATTTTGAAAATGGGTAAGGGCGTGCTGACGTCAGCTGACATCAGCAGCCATGGCCAGCGGCCATGCTGGCCTCGGCCCGGCCGATTCCGGCCGCCCCGACCAAGAGGAACTAGTGCACGAGATGCACTGAACAGAGACGGATCACAGGGTGGCGACGCCGCCCCTTTATGGTCGCCGGAGCTACCACGGCGACGACATGCCGCGGCGGCGCACGACGGCCGATCTCGAATCCGAAGGGCTAGGATGCAATCAACGCAACGGAGTGGGGCAAATGGAAGAGGAGCTCACCCAGAGGCTGCCGGACAAGGTTTAGGCGTCGGGGAGGCAACGGTGGCGACGAAATCGAGCTCGATGTCCAGCGGCGGCGTTCGGGGCGTCGCCGGCGTTCTCCGTCTATGGACCATCCCAGCAAGCGCAGCTTCCACCTAGAGGTCGAGGGCGACGAGGCAAATACGATAGACAAGGTCTCCGGTCTTCTGGCTCAAAGGTTCGTCGGCGATTTGAAAGGGCGTCGGCGGCCGGAGGAACTAGGGTTAGGGTTTCCAGCCGTTTTCCTGGGAGAGAAAGAGAGAGAGCGAGGGGGTGAGGAGGAGAGTGAAAGAGAGATATGGGGACGCCTCCTTGGGTCTTATCCCCGAGCGAAAGCGGCGAGCAGGAGGTGGCACGGCGCGACGACGTCGCTGTCCTCGTCCTTCTGTCCAGAGGAAGAAGAAAGAAGAAAAAGAAAAGATTTTTTGCAGAAAACCCCCTGGGCTTTTCTGTAATTTCAAAAACTTTTAAAACAGAAACTTCACATAATTATTTAGGGATTTTAGATAAGTCCAAAAATCATAGAAAAATTCATGGATGCTCCTAATATTATAGAGAAGCTCCAAATATTTTTGTTTTGAATTTTTGAAACTTATTTGTCACATTTTAAAATAGAGAGTAGTTTTAGTCATTTGAGTTGTAATTATAAACTCTCTTGTGGACCTTTATCAAAATAATAATTAAAACTTTGTTATGAAGTAAATATATAGAGAGGGAATTATAGAGTTGTTACTTTTGTTTCTCAAGAATTTATTGCTCGTACACAAGAGTTGGGAAAGGTTTTTAAAGAAGAATAATTAACATTTTCATAGTCAATTAATTTATTGAAGACTTGTGGTCTAAAACACAAGGCTAACATTCTTATTTGAGATAAAATTCATTTAGGGCAAAATTATTATGTGGTTACCTTAATTTAATTAAACACTTGATTGGATTGGAGGAGAAGATAGATTTCCTTCTTGGCAGATACATCCCTGTTGCTCTTGTCCCTTCTCTTGTATGGCCAAATGTTGCTCCTATTCTTGTTGCCTGCTTGACTTGACATGATCCAAGTTTGCTCCATAAACTCTTGTCTCCTTTGAAGCAATGTTGATCTCTTTAGTCAAAGTTTGGATATTAGGGCAAGATCCTAATATCCATTAATTAAGCTCCATAATTAAGTTGCCTCACCCTTATGGTGAGGGCAAACATTTTGATCACAAGGGACTTTGTTTTGAACCTTATTTAATTTATTTGACATTCAATTGCTTTTAGGTATACAAAAGAAATCTGTTAACAAGGTAGCTAATCTTGTTACCAAACTACTTCTATATAACACACAAAACCTTTGAATCTCATCCCAAGTTTCTTTCTTATTTGATTTGCCTTGCAGGAATGCCTTTGGAAAGATTTGGAGATAAGAAGCTAAGATCAAATGAGAAGATCAAGTTTGTTGTAATATAGGATTACTTAAGCATTTATATTAGCTTTTATGGTTGAGGCAAAGCAAGGACAAAGTTTTCTGGTTTTCAACCAATTACATTATTAGTTTGTTTTAATAACTCTTTGAGATGTGATAGGTGTTGAGTTGGTAATTTACTTATGAGTTATTTTCTTATTTATATAAGCATGCATAATTTTGTTATTCATCAAAATAAGTTCTCCAATTCAATATCATTTGTATATTCCAATATGGATCTTATTTCCCGCAACCAGTAAAAATGCCTGGAGGTCATGTCAAAACTTATCACATTCACCTCAGATGAGCTAAACTCTACTCATGAAGTTGAATGATCACCAATCCCTCCAGGGTTTTATTTTGCGAAAAAAATTATTCGGATTTTCAGATGCATGCATGCAGATGCACAAAATCATACTTCTACCCTTTGTTGATTGCTAACTGCTGGGGTATTACAGGAGACCTCGTCCTCGCGCTGGCGAGCTGCTCCCGCCGGCCAGCTCCGGCCAGCACGCCTACCTCCGCCCAGCCGCACGTACCTCCACCTAGCTACGGCCAGCGCCGCCGGCCAGCTCCGGCCAGCGCCACCTAGGAGTCTAGGACCTGATTTCTTTTTAAATTTATTTTTAGGGGTATGGGTGTAAACTTTTGGATCTGTTTGAATTTTGATTCTTGGACCCTATTCTCAGCGTGGCCCAGTACATACAGGCTACCAAACAGGGTCTCATCCAACCCGGCCTAGGTGATACGGGCCACTAAACACACACAAATATCTCAGTTCAACCCGGTCCAGATCAGCATGTATGAGGGAGATAGCCCTGCTGGGTTGGTACACCCTACCAAACACACCCTAAGTGTGTGACCCTATGGGTTCGAGCATATGCAGACATGATCCGATCAATAATCAATAGCCCACATTGAATCCTACATATTCAACGAAGTTCTCTATCGGTTGAACCACGATATCTGAGATTCAATTAATCTCGTATATGATTCCTTTTGTCTCATGATATTAATTTGCCCGGGATTTGATCATCGATATCTCCATATCTAGTTCCATCTCGTTACCTGGCAAACTCTCTTTACTCGTGCATACTATAGGATCTCCGTGATTACTCCTAATCACATGTTTGCAAACTTTCCAGATGCTATATTACCGAGTGGGCCCATATATATTCTACTCCGTCACATGGGGGGACAAATCCCACTCTTGATACATATCACCCAACAACCTACCATCGAAGATACCTGAAAGCCACCTTTATAATCACCCAGTTACGAAGTGACATTTGATGTCCACAAAGTATTCCTCCAGTAAGCGGGAGTGATATAATCTCATGGTCTAAGGAAACTATACTTAGCATATACTAAAAGTCTTGGCAATGAAACTGTGTGACACGATCAATTGCAACTCTTTATTATTGGGTCTTGTCCATCACATCATTCTCCCAATGATTGACTCCGTTATCAAGTGACTGTAACAAGTCCATGGTTAGAAAACTCTAACCATCTCTTGACTAACGAACTAGTCCGATAGAGGCTTACTAGGGACACCTGTTTGTTTATATTCCACACATGTATTATGTTTCCAATTAATACAATTATAGTATGGATAATAAACTATTATCATAAACATAAATATGCTAATAAACCATTTTATTATTGCCTGTAGGGCATATTCCTAACAGTCTCCCACTTGCACTAGAGTCAATAATCTAGTTTACATTTTCTCGATCCAACACCCATGGAGTCGCAGTGCTGATCATGTTTGCTCGTGGAAGAGGTTCAGTCCATGTACTGTACTATATAATTCTCTATTTTCTTTGCAAAACGTCAATGTCACCTACTTTGACATTACTTTATCATCACATGATAAACCTCATATCAGCACATGATAAACCTCATCATCATATGACGAATATAATATATATTTGGTTACATAGTGAGACTTTCGTTTCCCTTTTATGCCTACATGATGCATGATCAGTCAAAAGAACTTTCACATAGCATGTGCACCCGAAACTCACTCAATCTTGAAACAAAATTTCTCAAACCAAAATATTATATCTTTTAATCCTTAAATTAATCATATACTCCTATATGTTGTAGACTCAACAAATCGACAATGCTATCCAAGTCACTTCGATATTTTCGATCACGCTTTCGCTGCGCTTCTGCCTTCATGAGATCTCCATCTAGTTTGGTGTCATGACTTCAACCAAGCCTACCAATCTCTAGATTCAGTCATCTCATCTCCATGTTGAAATGACTCCTCATTCCTAACATGTTCTTCTAACCAAGAACTCGGGTCACATTTCGTCAAATAGAAAATTATGGTTCTTATATGTTTAGACCTATGAACAATTCATAGCGAATACTAACATATCCTCCAACCATTATTTTTGTATTGAAAATAAACTTTATGTTTCACCTATCTTTAACAAGTAATGAACCCTTCTTCACTTGTTCCATTTTGAACTCCTTCAAAACGTTATTTAGGTTAAACATCCTGACTCATTTATTGACAAAATACGCATCTATCTCCATAGATATTTGACATTCAAATTAACTTCACAAGTTATGCGTTTGGTTCCTGAAATATTTACAACATTATGAAATCTCTATTTCACACAAACAAGATGTTATAAACTCCCACTCAAATATATACCATACACATATTAAATTGTGAAACCACTTTGGCTCCCACTCAGAAATATGTTATCCTTATATTTTACCATGATTAACTAGCTCCCACTCAAACATATGTCACCACATATTATGATCGTGGAAAATAGTTTCTGCTCTTAATATATGTCACCACATATTTTAATTAGATCCCACTCAGTTCTTTATGCACTTTCTCGATACGTTGGACACCTCCAAAATTCTTAATTAACTTTTAAAATTCAAGAACTCATATACGAAATGCTAGTACTTTGCTAGCTTTAAGTTTTATTTATTCTCTACAAAACCCCTTTTGAGGAATAAATATGTGAAACATCACTTTCACAAAATCAAGTAACAATTACTTTGTGATTTAAACTTAACATAGGATGACTCTTAGTCATTTTCATATTTAAGGCTTCTATTTCTTCTTTGTAGTTTCGTAGGTATGTCTTGTTTCTGAAACATGACAAGTAAATCATGAATATTATTTTGTAACCTGAAAAAAATTATATTCTTGAATCCTACTTTTCTTTAGACAAGCTAAACCGAAATTCAATGATCACCATCATTAATTCCTTCATGTGTCAAGTTTTAACCAACAGAGCACTTTGCATATGTGCCACTCGATACATAAATAGGCAAGGTTTTAGCTTCTCAATTTATTCCATCAATCCTTTTATCAATGAAACTTTTCACGATAAACCACTAAAATAATTAGCACAACCAACAAATTGGTTTGCCCCTTTTACTCTCATATTGTGGAATCACATTCATAGTCATAAATATGAATATACTACAACATTATTCGCAATAGTCTCTAATTATCTCATAATTAATGAAACCACCTTTTCTCATAACTCATATGAAAAATATATGCGAATCATACATAGACACTTATTTCTAAACAGAGTGTTTATCAAATAAATCTAAATGCTATTTTATTAAACCTCGAAATAAAACCCTTCTTTGAGACCACACAATATCGAATAGTGCGTGATTACGATATCTTAGGACATATCAAACGCCTTTGAAATATTCTAAACATTGTAATTTATGATAACACTTCTCACAAGTCCGCATACTAACATATAACTCAAATATTTTGTCTCTTTTGATCAAATCATAAAGACTCAATTTTCTTGTTAACTTAATATCCTAAACTTCAGAATTTTATTTGATCTCATCAAATATCATAACTCGAAAAATACACCTATTTAATCACTTTATTTATGATGCAGCACACAAAATAATGACATCTAACATTTGCTGAAAATACAACCAACACTTGTGTTTATTTTCAGCAACTCATGGCACCTTTCCAAAGGGTGGAATTTTAGTCATACTCCTTCAATAAGGCTCATTGATAAAACATCAAAATGTTTATTCAATATTTAGCACGACTAAAACAATTGTCATTATTAAGTTTTGGATATCTTTAGTATGTCCCATATTTTATAAATGTTTAAGTAATCATCGTCTAGATTAAAATAAGGACAATAATCTCATAATCGAAACGTGATCACCAAAAAGAATTACTCATGAAAATAGAACAACCACTTGTCTTTAACATGAATAACTGTCTCACAACCGAGACACACTAATATAAAGATCACACTTAATTTGATTACAAAAACTCATTCAAATCCTCTAATCAAAAACGATAAATGTAGAAGTAGAATGTCGCCAGCATCAACTCCTTGATTGCCATCATCCCGCGATATCCACTCAGTCCATCCATTGCACTTCTCAAACGGCAGCTCCTGTTTTCATAAAACAGCACAAGTATCAAATACTTAGCCACAAGTGTAAACAGGACATTTAAACATTTATAACTCATATATCAAAATATACCTTCTGCATTGACAACTTCTTCTGCTATGGGTTCCACTTTGACATGACGCAGCCGAGACACAAACTCACAGAAAGTGATCGAATCCCTTCCCATGTGAGACCTACAAGTATAGGGGATCGTTGAAATCTTCGATGTGTAAGTATTAGTATCGATCCCACGAGGAGTAGAAGGTATAAATATTTATCCTCTCAAATAAGAGTGTCACTTCTCTTATTATCTATGCACTAGACAAACTAAAATGATTAAATGATGCAAGTGTTTTTGGGTTTTGGTGTAGAGTTTGCAATAAATTAAAAGGCTGAAGATAAAATATGACAAGTGAAGCTCTCAAAGAGAGAAAGCCCAATCCTCTATGCTGCAAGAGGACAAGCTTGAGTGGTGTGTTTCTTATAGGTGGAAAACGTTCCCAAGGGCTACATGGATTTCATGGCATAAATATTTCTAGAACAACAAGGTAAACATTTTGTCAAGTTTTAATCTTCTTTGGATGGAGCCATAATTAGGTGTAGTTAAATAAATAAACTAAACCCCTTATGATGGATCATGTGGCCAAGTAAATGACTGCACAAGAATTATTAAGACATAAAGTCCCACCATAGCATTACATTCTAAGGTCCCCGATATAAATCCCCTCCTAATGTAACTTCATGTATTAGACCAAGGTTTACGTGTCCACCTAGGTCCTACCCATTCAATCACACTAGTGTGATAGCACCTTAATGCATTACTCAATATATGTTGCACTTCATACATTGTACATCAAGACAATCATAAAAGATAAAAACTTGACCAAATACTCAACACAAGTTAAGTGAAAATTATTGCCAATCCATCCTATACCCCTAGGAACATGAGAGAACTACTCACGACATGAAGACATGATATGATTCAATGGTATAAGTGATACAACACAATCTGAAAATATAATCTCCCCGCAAAACAATGACAAGTAGCAATTCACAAACATGTAGAATAGTACTTAGACAATAGCTAGGGTTCGAACTATCTCAAACTATGAGGGGGATGAAGTGGATCACGAAGATGGTGATGGAGATGGTGCTGGTCTTGACGGTGGTGTTGATGGAGACTCCGGAGGGGGGATGGAGGAGCCTTCCGGAGGTGATTCTGGCGGCGTTCCCCCCCCCCCCCCCGATCTTCTCCGGCGACAGCCTTCTGTCTCTTGTTTCTTGGTTTTGTGTTTCTCTGCCGCCTCCTTCCGAAAGCCGTCGGGGACTATTTTTATAGTCGGTTTTAGGTCAAGACAAACCACGGAGACGAAAACGGACGGCATCGGAGCCACGAGGCCCAAAATGGGAGGTCCCACGCGGCCAAGGAATCTGGCTGCGTGTGCCCACCTATTTTGGCCCTCGGCTCTCCGTTTGTTTGCTTCCTTCGCTCCTACGCTTCGTTCCTTCCAAAAAATGATCCTCGCAAAATATTAGGTCATTTGGACGTCGTTTGGGTCCCTGAAACACCAAAATATAGAAAATAGGGTTTTCTGCCAGTGCAAGGGTTAATTTCAGAAAAATAGGAAAACTGTGAAATCTTCCCAAAATCCTTATAAACAATGATATAACCCTTATATGATGCAAATATGATTGAAATATGAGTATTATAATGCAAAGTTCATGTATGCATTTTACATGCATCACCATGACATAGTCCCTGACATAATTCTTGAATCTGGGGGGAAAGCGAGCGCAGCACCCCATCTATCGCGAATTCATCTGTCATCAAGTAGTCCCAAACAAGCACTAGACGGTGATGAATCTCATGCATCTTCCTCAGGTGTTGTTCCAAACAAGTGTTCTCTTCCATCTTGAGTGAAAGAAACTCATTCAGATTCTCAAACCTCGCAATTCCGACTTGTGCTATGAACCTTTTTTCAGCTCATCAACAATCTCATTGGCACGCAAGTCTTCGAACTGACTACTCAGGTCAGAATTCATGCAAGTGCACATCAACCACTCAACTTGTAAGTAAGTGGTTTCTTGGCGAAGCCATTCTATGTGCTCTTCCTCAGTTGCAGAAGCGTTGGGTTGGTTCTTCTAGCACGTCAAGCAAGTCATTGTCGTGTAGGACTTCACACAAAAGCAGGTACCACTCGATAAAGTTTGACCCATCTAGACGCAGCTCCTCGACCATGAAAAGATGACCATAGTCGGCCATGATCTACAAGGATTTTTGCAAAGACATCTTAGGACTTTTTGTTTATGATAATTTTAGTTCATCTTAATCAAAATTACTACATGAACTCCCACTAAACTTAACATCTCTCTGGTTGTTTAGTGACACACGATCCAAATTCACTACACCACAACCGATCATCACGTGAGATGATGTAGCTTCAATGGTGAACATCACCATGTTGATCATATCGTCCATATGATTCGTGTTTAACCTTTCGGTTCTTGTGTTCCCGAGGCCATGTCTGTACATGCTAGGCTCGTCAAGATTACCGTAGTATTTCTGCATGTGTAAATCTGGCTTACACCCGTTGTATGCGAATGTAGAGTCTATCACACCCGATCATCACGTGGTGCTTCAAAACGACGAACTTTGCAACGATGCATACTAGGGGAGAGCACTTTATTATCTTGATATTAACGTGAGAGATCACCTTATCAAGCTACCGTCGTGATCACATCTAAGCAAGCAATAAGGTGCATAAAAGGATTAGCCACACTCGTATGTCCTTTTCTACTTAGTTGGACAGATCACTTCAGAAAATCGTATAAAAAAAGGCGGCGGCCAAGGGGTAAACTTACCCCTCAAGGCACCTCCTTAGGGTTTTAGGCCTTTTTCACATGTTGGGCCGCATAGACCATGGGGGGCTGGTGCGGCCAGCCCATGTGGGCTGCTGCACGCCCCCTTGGTCCATGTGGGCCATTAGGGCACGTGGGCCCCACTATGGGACCCCCCCCCCCCCGAAACCTTCTAGAATATTCCGATACTCTGTCAGAAAATTCCCGAACTTTTCCGGAACCCTGGAAACCACTTTCCTTATATGAAACTTTATCTCCGGACTCTTGCGGAACTCCTCGTGATGTCTAGGATCTCATCCGAGACTCCGAATCACCATTCGTTCATACCATCAAATATCTCATCGCAAACCCTAGCTACATCGGAGCGTTAAGTGTGTGACCCTACGGGTTCGAGAATATGCAGACATGATCCGATCAATAATCAATAGCGGGACCGGGATGCCCATATTGACTCCTACATATTCAACGAAGTTCTCTATCGGTTGAACCACGATGCCGGAGATTCAATTAATCTCGTATACGATTCTCTTTGTCTCATGATATTTAATTTGCCCGAGATTTGATCATCGATATCTCCATATCTAGTTCCATCTCGTTACCTGGCAGATTCTCTTTACTTGTCCATAATATACGATCTCCGTGATTACTCCTAATCACATGTTTGCAATCTTTCCAGATGCTATATTACCGAGTGGGCCCAGAGATATTCTACTCCGTCACATGGAGGGACAAATCCCACTCTTGATACATATCACCCAACAACCTACCATCGGAGATACCTGAAAGCCACCTTTATAATCACCCAGTTACGAAGTGATGCTTGATGTCCACAAAGTATTCCTCCGGTAAGCGGGAGTGATATAATCTCATGGTCTAAGGAAACTATACTTGGCATATACTAAAAGTGTTGGCAATGAAACTGTGTGACACGATCAATTGCAACTCTTTATTATTGGGTCTTGTCCATCACATCATTCTCCCAATGATTGACTCCGTTATCAAGTGACTGTAATAAGTCCATGGTTAGGAAACTCTAACCATCTCTTGACTAACGAACTAGTCCGGTAGAGGCTTACTAGGGACACCTGTTTGTTTATATTCCACACATGTATTATGTTTCCAATTAATACAATTATAGCATGGATAATAAACTATTATCATAAACATGAATATGCTAATAAACCATTTTATTATTGCCTCTAGGGCATATTCCCAACAATAAGTACATGGGGGCATGATCTTCTTGGTGATGCTGCAGATCAAGCATACATACGAATTGAGCTAGGTGTTTGTGTTTCCTCTCTTGACAAATTATATTCTAGTTGATTGCAATGGGCATGGTCTGAATAAATTCTTAGTGTATATTTTCTATTACTATTTTGTTGCTACTGTGTGTTTGTCTAATACTTCTCTTGTGCTTTGTAGGTGTTTGCTGCTCTCTGGTTCTCTCTGAAGTAAGAAACTGATGTGACTTCCTCACCTTAAACTTGGTTTTCTTGATCTAGAATAGTCCGCTTAATCAAAACAAATAATTAGTATGCGTTGTCATTTTTAGAATCAAAAGACCATGGATCTATGCTATGAGCTGAATAGTGTTGTTGAATGTTTTTAAGCTTCAAATATACTCTTTTGATAGTTTGTGTATGAACAAGGGCCCTTTCCTGTCATTTTGCATCTGGGCCTCGTATAAGTATGGGTCGGCCCTGTCGGAGATAATCAATGGGCCAAGTAACCATCACAAAGGCCTTGTCTCATTGGCTATGCTTATTTCCCGGGAGATATGTAAGGATAGGATTGCTCGTGTCTTTCGCAACCAGCACACCACGATGGCCAAACTGAACCTAGGGCTATCCATTTTACATTGCCTCTAGAACCATGTTGCAAACTTACCTAGAAATGTGTCTCTATGTAAACAAATATTGCCTAGAACCGGACAAATTAACCTTAGGTAAAGCTCTGTTTAGTGAGCAGACTTGCCCTAGCGAACTTTCCCTAGTGTGATTCTACGTGAAGCCTTTATCTATGGTTTGTTCATCTTCATAGAACTATGCCAAGTATGCTTGATATTATTGAACTCTAGAAAACCGTGCCAATTATTAGCTACAATCATAAACTCAAGATCAATCTACCAAGTTGTGTGGGTATTTGAATATATTATGCAAAAGGATACATAAAAACACACCATGTGGTACTATTGGTTTGCTTAGATTGAAGTGAAATCCGTAGTAAGAAGAGAGCTCCGCAAATACCTAGACCGAACAAATTGTGCCAAACTACAATTTCACTTTGGCACTACAGAATGGTATTTCTTCTAATGATAAGTATGAGAATGGTGTGAAATATGTACAACCATATACATTAGTGCATTACATTATTAGGTATGCTGGTTATATTCAAGACAATAATAAAATAGTTGATGACGTGGATCACACGTTCGCTGGGGAACCCCAAGAGGAAGGTATGATGCAGCAAAGCAGCAGTTTTCCTTGATTACAAAACCAAGGTTGTCAGATCCAGTAGGACTTGGAGAAGGCTTAGCGAGGTGTCAATCTACTCTGGCGCTTGTAGATTAACGCGGACTTGCACACAATCACAAACAAGTACTTTGCCCCCAACGAAACAGAGAGGTTGTCAATCTCTCCGGCTTGCCGAACACAAAGGATTAATTGTGCATATGTAAAATATGAGAGTGAAATATGACCAGCGAGCAAATGATGATGAAAAGCTATTAGAACGGTTGTAAACAATGTAGGAAAATAGGACCGGGATCCACAGTTCACTAGTGGTGTCTCTCCAAAAGATATACATGATGGGTAAACAAATTACAGCATGGTAATTGACAGAATTGTGGACGCACAACAATGCTATCATAAAACAATATAGTTCACCGTTTCATCTAATATGGGCATTACGTCAAAATACATAGACCGTTATCCAACCGCAGCTATGACTAATAATCCACCCCGGGATCGCTATCCAGCATGTCACCCAGAAGTATTAAGTTGCAAGCAACAGATCATTACAATAAGCAAAGTGCATAATGTAAGCAATGTAAATAACACAAGGAAATCACACCGTTGTTTTCTCCCTAGTGGCAACAACACATCTTTAGTCTTGATCGTTTTTGTCAACCCGAGCTCAGACAAAAAGAGGCATAAAACTACTATGTAGCATAAATACTCTCTTTGAACACACTAACAATTACTTGACCAAAGCATCCACTAGCATCGGAGAGCATGCAAGTTCATAGCTAAAACATAGCACATAGATGAACAAAAATAATGATTTCCACAATTCATCAGATCCATGCAAACACAATCATGTAGCAGTTACAGATAATATGATCTTAATCATGATAGGCAGCTCACAAGATCTAAGCAATGGAGTATAAGGAGGATAGACAACCATCTATTTACTGCTATGGACCCGTAGTCCCGTGGTGGACTACTCACGCATCACTCCGGAGGCATGCATGGTGGTGTAGATGCCTCCGGTGATGATTCCCCTCTCCGGTAGTGTGCCGGGAAGAGCTGCAGAACCCTCCTGAACTAGGGCTGGTGATGGCGGCGGCCTCGGACGTCTTCTGGAAAATATGGTCTGGTAATCCCGATGGACCTTTTATAAACAGGTAGTGTCGTGCCGATCCTCGAAGGCTTGGAAACTGCGATCGGTATAGCACACGAGCTAAAAGGGTCGGCCCGGTATGGCACGGCTCCGGGCTGGCCCACGTGATATTTCGGCCTTCCAGGCCATTTAAAAAATCTGTTTTTTTAATATGGGATAAATGTTGAGCTTATTAGCAGAAGGCTCATTACAACCATTTACGTAAAACTCCCCAAAATATCACCATGATTTTTTTATCAGGAATTTGCGTATAGATAAGTTATTTTTTCGTCCAACGATGCTAATCCTCTTTACATTCGCAATTGAACAAGTTGAGCGGCATGTCACAAAACTTTGCCCAAACCATCAAGGATTTCACAATATTTTCAACCGTTAGAGCCCACACGTCAGCGATTTTGTGGTCTTTAGAGAAAATGTTTATTCTCAGGGCACCTACGCAGCAGCGCTAGCTTAGTTCGCTCTCCCCGTGAGCGTATTTGGTAGTGATTTTAGGCTCGCTCGTTCTTTTTCGCCAAACTATGATTTTTGGCCCATTTTTAGGCCAACTGACCAGTTTTACCTAGTTGGTCATGTTTAATGAGTTTTTCTTCTGAAAAAAAGACCGACATGGGTGGAGCCCCGTGGCATATCATTAAGAAAGAAGCCCACCCTGGCGAGAATTTCCAGAACGTTCCCGACAGGACCCAAACTCAGGTTGCTGGGTGTGCCACTACAAACCCAACCACTAAACGATCGCCTCATTCTCTTTCAAAATTTTCAATATTGCATACATGCATTAATTTCGTTACAAAGCGCATACCAAATTGTTGTGAAGGTACAGGCTAGCTTTTGCTTTTTTTTGTGTGCGATTTGCTACAAGTTTGTGTCCCCTCGATTTTCTTCAGATGTTGCATATATATTTCAAATGTGTCACAAACATGTCTTATTTTTATTGCGAAAACACACGCCACATGTTGCAAGGTTTTTCTGGCGTTGGTGCAAATTTGTGTGCCCCCCACCCGTTTTTTTCGATATTTTTTTGCACGACTTTCAAAATATTGCAAACACATTTTTTGTAATTATTTGTGGTACTTTTGGAATAGTGGGTGATTTTTGTTACAAATGAATCTATATTTTGTAACAAAATATACTTTTTTGTAACATTTTTTTATGTTGACGATTGTTGCAATAATATACAGTTTTTGTACACGGGACAAAAAAATTTGTTGTAATACTCAGGGTAAATCAACACGGTGCATATCTGCTGTAAATATAGAGAAGTTCGGGGCAACGCGATATATCCCTTCGTCTAAGCTGATGTACTCTGCACTACGAGTCGATTTATGGAAAAACGAGGATTTAAAATGCTATAGATCATGTTGTACTGATTGCTTTGAACGTACGATGATGTTGGCAGCTCTAGAGGAGACCTGCGCCTAGCTCTGCCGATAGAAGGGAACAGGAACGACCGAACTGAGAGCAGAGCATCGAACACACATTTGAACACAGAGCCAAAAACGGGAACGGATTACAGCCACGTCGTTCACTCGACGCAGTACTGGACGTCTGGACTTGCAACGACACCGTACGATGTTAGAACGACGACGCAGGAAGTAGATTGTCAGAGCGCCTGGTCGCTGGCGGCCGGGAAGAAGAGCTTCCAGTAGAGCAGCTCGTTCCAGGCGTCGGGCACGCCGGGGAGGCACCAGTGCGTGCAGTCGGCGTAGCTCCTGGGGTCGGCGAGCTGCTCGGCCGTCGGCGGCGCCCACAGCTCCCTGTACACCTCCGTGTGCGCGTCCCGGCGGTACTCGGACATCTGCGTGACGTTCACCACGCCCACCGGCACCCCCCTCGCCGACGCTGCTCCGAGCACCTCGCTGGCCACGCGCAGCATCGCCTTGCTCGTGCTCCCCCGGTACGACGATTCGTCGGTGATGGGCGTCTTCTGGCCGTAGCAGTTGCCGCCCTCCATCTCCTCGCCCCACAGCTGGCTGTTGGTGTGCGTCGGCGACGCCGTGACGAAGAAGACCCTGGATTTCTTCGGGTCCATGTTGGTGTCCACCCACCTGACCACCTGGTGCAGCACCAGCCTGTATGCCTCCTCCGCTTCCATCTCCACCATGGCCTTGCTCATGTCGTTGTCGGCGCCTCTCCTGCAAAACAATCATGCGAAGTTCAGTTTGGTTCAGATCAAAGTGATTGTTATATATGGTGGAGATGCTTTGGTTAATCACGTACAGGATCTGGATCTTGGAGCCGGCGGTGATCCACCAGAGGTAGGAGTTGAAGACGAGGACGTCGGCGCCCTTCCAGAAGCGTGAGTGGCGGTCCATGGGCGCGCCACGGATGACGCGGTCGTCTAGGGCGTGGTCGAGGCCGTCATCGGAGTTGGACTCGGCGAGGAGGGGCGCCCAGTAGAACTCGATGGTGGCGTCGTAGTTCTTGGCACGGAAGATGCTGAGCGCGTCGACGGTCTCGAAGGAGCGGGCGGCCTCCGGGACGGCGCGGTGGAGGAGGCAGAGCAGGGAGACGTACTGCTCCCGGTTCAGCGAGTCGCCCACGAACAGCATCCGCTTCCCGCGCAGCATCTCCAGCATCACCGTCGCGTTGAAGCTGCAGCACGACAACGAAAACAATTGAGAACGATCATTCCTCGTAACTTGAATCGAGATGAACCCCGAAACTAATCGACAAAACAAATTGACGTCGTCGTACTGAATCTCTTATCCACTCGTCAGTATAGGTTCGTCAGTTCGTGTGGATTCAACGGGGAAAATGTTTATTGGTCTTTTCCAATTATTATTTTTCGTCAGTGCTCTGCTCTCACATGGCACCTGCACCGTTATTTCGTCAAGCGCATACAACAGCTGCAGACCACTATAGACGGTTGACCTCTCGTACGTACGTCCAACCAAACCCTGCCACTTCACCCAGAAGACAATTTGGACAGTTGATCGCCACTGAATCGTTTCCCCAAAAGAGATGTACAACGACAGCTCAAGGTCAGGAGAGGCAGATACCATACAAATTTGAATCACCAGAAAAGAGGCCGTGGACTTGTGGGCACGACACGAACACGGGCCCCATGGACCTCAGCCCGTTTCGTCCGTAGGGCATGCCTGCATGTGCGCCGGCGAAACAGAAACCTGCCTTCACGGCACATACAGCTTTGAGCTTCTGAATTTTCAAATTCTACCAAGTAATTTCAGATTTTCAGTTTCTGCCCCACGGCCACGACGAGAGGATGCCTCACCTACCCCTGCCGAACGGCCAGGCCCTACCGCGCATGCACCGCATTATTGGCGTCCCATCTACAACTCACAAAATCAGCACACGATGGAGTAACCTTTTTGATTTTCAAACCTCTGTGTGTAAATGTAAAGTAAAAGGCAGTAGCACTAGTACGTATCTTTATGCGTGCTTCCTTGCGTGCATGAAGGGCGTTCATCTGGATCCTACCGACGACGTAGTACTACGTGCTACACACGCATCCACCGCTCGTCGTACGTACGTCGGTGCGAGAGAGACGGCAAAGATATATAAAGACGGCGCGCGGTGGCCGGCCGGCGAGAAAGCACCGCCGTGTGCGCAATGTGCCGGAGTGTGGACTGACCTGGGGAGGTCGCAGCCGCGGGGCTGCCAGCGCCAGTGCTGGTAGGACTTGTCGGGGCGGCCGTGCGCCTGGCAGGTGAGGTGCGGCTGGATGTAGGGGCACGCCTCCTCCTCGTACAGCGGCCGCGCCGCCTCGTCGTGCACCCACTCCCCGACCCCGACGTCGCACCCCGCCGGCGCCGCGCCCACCGCGAACGGCGGCAGAAACTCCGTCGACGCCTCGCCCTCCTGCATTTCCACCACAACAGACATGATTAATCAGGCGCGCGTCTGCATTTTCAGTTCAGTCGACTAGCTCTGCGACGATCTCGGTACCTGGGCGGCGGCGCGGAGGGCCAACGGCGACGCGGCGGCGGCGAGCAGGGCCAGGACGGCGAGGAGCTTCATCGTGGGAATGCGATCGCAGCAGCTGGTTGGGTGTGGCTAGTGAGAGCGAGCACTCGATCTGTAGCCACCACCGGGACACTGACCGGATTCTCCAGGCTCCAGGAGCAGATATAACGCGGTGGGCAAGCAAAGCAAAGCAAAGCAGGGGTCCGGCTGCAACAACCGCGCGCACCGTACAAGCCCAGTAGGCGCGACGACATTGCCGTGTGCTAGCTTAGCTTGTGTCGCACGACCGCGAACAGACTACCAGCAACCTTTTTCCAAATTTCTAAACCAGAATGAGATCTCTCTTTTCGACCGACGGATTGGAGATCGACTGCTCATTGCTCCAACTAATCGGCCTTACGGTACGGGGCGGAGGGTAGGCGATCGGCGTGCGTGTTGCGCTCTTTTCTGCAAGGCCAGACTACTTGCCCCGAGTGCGACGGTAGGTTGGTCATCACAGGACACACTGCCCTGAATCTCCTGATGGAATTATCCAACATACGAAAAACAAAAAAGAAGGCGAGTTCGTGTCGAGCAGGATTGACAGATACAGTGAAGCGATATACTACTACTACTACCGCTGCTTCCGTAAAAAGGAGCGAGCTCCTATTAGGTGGGACTGTGTACTCCACGGCTCGTGATACAGACCATCTGGTGCACCTACCTAAATTCTATCTGCTGCCTGCGATCCCCCACAAAAGCGATCCATCGTGAATGGATTACTGAAAGCAAACGCAATCAGAAGCGAAAACTCGGGCCGGCAAAGGGTGACATATTTCTTTCCCAGTGTGGATTGTAAGCAAAGGTATAGTGGGAGCAGGTGTTGGCCAATGAGCTGGGCCCTGCTTCAAATTTGGTGACAGCTAAGACATGTTATATGGATAGTTGCGACCCGTCTTATGTCGACGGAGTAAATTGCGCTTAAAATTATATGTTTTATCATGAAGCAACATATTGAAATAACACATTTGAACGTTTACATTTTGAACATGATCTAATGTGTATAATTCGTTGTGTTCACATTTAGTTAGTGGCTAATCTAGTTGACTCATACATTGCCCCCAATACCAGTCCAACATATAAACGACGTCTAGCCAACCAAATTATGTAGGGGGAGAAGGATTTTGTATGCACCTGTCTAGAACAACGAGAGGGAAACGGGTAGAGTCTATCATATTTCACCCGTCGTCATTGATCCATCGTATCTCAACCATGTCTACACCAAGACCCAAACACAAGGCGCTATGCCTCACGAAGAAAGAAAGTTTGCCACGTTTGAAATGTAGCAACCCGTGATCTTGCAAAGTACAGGCGGATGCTTAGGAGGATGGTGGGAGCCTCAAGACACTCATTTGGTGTGGATGCAAACTTTCAGCTTAAGGTAATTAAATCTCTAGTTTCATCTTGCAAAAGAAAACTTTAGCCAAATGGTTGAGATGATGACCTAGATTCCTTGTCTCCTCTCCCTTTTGATATGTTTTATGATGCTTTAGATCCCTTAATTAAAGAATAATGCCAGAATTCTAAACTAGTTAAGGGATAGTTGAATGAGGTTAAAAACAGGAGGGGTAATGAATGTGTTACAATATTCTTCTGATACAAATATCAATATATTATTATTATGTAATGATTTTAATAGTGAGCATAATTTAGGAGATTAACAAATGTGTAGCCTAAAATTCAATTTTCATAAAAGTGAATTGTGTCCTTTTGGTGAAGCTAAAAATTGGTAGAGGCCTATAAAATAATTTTCACATATCCTATTAGTGCATTACCAATGAGATATCCTTGGATTCTAGTATATACTAGTAGAACTAGAAACAACTAGTAGAACGTGTTGAAACTTCAACGGGAAAAGGTGTGTTGGTTGGCAGGGAAGAATTCTCTCTATTAGAGATTGTTTTTAGTTCACTCTTGTCTTTTCAACACCAATATTTATATAATGTATTTTTATCCCGCGTAAGAGTTGGAAGACATTACTTCTTTACATCTAGGTTAGTTTGGCAAGATAATCCACAAATAAAAGGTACATTTAGTAAGTTAAAATATTCAAGAATGTGGATATGGGATTAAGAATTTAGAGTGCGTGAAGAAAGAAGTTTTCCAAGATTTATTATGAAAATTAGAAACTTATTATGGTGTGTGGTAAACAATTATAAGAATAAGTATGTGAAATCACTAGTGCTTGCCTAGATTTAAATGGTAAAAAGTGGCGACTCACAACTTTCAGATTGGAGCTCTAAGTGTTAAAGTTATTTTTATAATTTGTGGGGAATGGAATGAATATAGGATCTAAGAAAGATCAGTGGATAGGCACCTAGCCATTGACACAACCTTACCCTCGGTTGTATAGTATTTGTTTAGTGAAATTGTTCCTCTTACGGATGTTTTTCATCAATAAATATAGAAGAATTTTATGGGAGACACTATAAAGTTGTGGTAGAGCATAACTCAAGTTGTGTTGATATTAATTCGGTACAGAAATTTAATAGTGTTACATTGACTTAACTACTAATAGAGTATTTACAACCATCGCAATGTATAAGAAATTGGTTGCTCAAAATATACATTTTCCATAAAATTTAATAGTGTTCCATTGATTTTTTTCGTCAATTGCTAATCCAAAAAAAAAGTCATTGGAGCATGTGGGACATGTCAATGCCACTAAACTCTTTATTTGGGCTAGGTGCAAGAAATTAGTCCAACAAGTGTGGTCCGTTGCAAAACATCTTTCAATTTTGTGTTTGGTGCAACAAAGTCCACAAGGGGTGGTGTTAGATGCAATTTTCTCGAAATGTGATGAAATGTTCGTTCGGTTCAAGTTGGTCATCCAAAACTTAATGCAAGAACTCTTTGGTGCACTAGTAGAGAACAAGGCAACAATACCGGTTGTATTGGGCCTTTAGTACCGGTGTGCAGCCGGTACTAAAAGGTCGGGACTAAAGGGTTACCCTTTAGTACCGGTTGTATATACAACCGGTTCTAAAAGCCCTCCACGTCGGCGAACCTGCGAGCGCGCAGCTGAGGACCTTTAGTACCGGTTGGTAATACCAACCGGTACTGAAGGTTCCTGTTTTTTTAGGTTTTCGGTTTTATTTCTTTTCGCTTATTTTTCGGGGTTTAGGGTTTCTGTTTTTTTCCTTTTCGCTCATTTTTCAGGGTTTCGGAGAAGATCACGTATAAAACTCACTACACATATAAAGTACTCTCGTTACATATAAAGTCATAATTACAATGGAGATCACCGCTAGCTAGTATGCATGGAGGGAGTCTATTTTCCGACATAGTGGATTCACCGAATTCATCTATGACATGCGTCAGCATGAATCCCGCCATCCTCCGCAATAGCTTTTACGCGTTTGTGGTAGGAGCTGGTTCCGCTTCCTGACATCTTTAAAAGAAGGAGATCAAATGTTATGATCGAAACTAAACACAATTGATGGTAGCAAAATAAAAGTTGTGTATGATGTTTACATACCTCTCGATTTCTTACACTATTGACTCTCTCATTGACCCTCATTGAATATACTCGCAAACGTAGTATCCACATAGGTGCGTCCCTGTGGTTGTCGCAGACACCACTATACAAGAATATAATTTAATCAAATAATAATCAAGAGAATGATAGTGGTATTAGAAAGATACAAGACCTAGATACGTAGTAGTACTTACTTTGTTAACCTTGAACTTCAGCTTATCTTTCCATTCACCGCGTTCTTCTGCGATGAACTTTCTCCAAACCCTGCCCGGAAAAGAAATGAATTGAGGAGGAGTTATACTTATATACTTTTGATATCCGGAAATGAACGAAAGAGGACGATATAGTGCGATTGAAATTACCTCTTGAGCATTAGACGCACGCTTTTGTAATCATCTTGATCTCTCCTTAATGAGTCCCAGACTTTAACTTCTCCTTCCTCGAGTCTAATGATTAGTAGAATGAAGTGGAACCTGCGCACATTATATACGCAGGTTCAGAACTCATCAATTACACTTCATATCGGGAAAGCAAAATATAATGTGTACAAGACAGTAACACTCACCCGAAGTTGTAAGGAAAAAGTATTCCTTTTGGTACTTTGTCGCTTAAAAAACGTTAGCAACGGTCCTCTGTGTCCTGGACATACAGAGGACTTTCTACGGTGACTTCATTAACTTTATCCGGGTCAATGAACCCAATGTCCTAGATTCTCCCATTCGGCATTCACGAATCTTCTTGCATAATAGCGTACAAAAGAATGTTGTGAGGATAATTATAAACAATGAATGAGCTTAACTATAAATAATTAATTACACGAATAAATTACTTACAGACAATAGCAGCTGATGATAGATTTGTCGAGAGCAAGTTGATTGTACATCTGAAAAAGTTCGGAGAACTCAACCTGCACACCATATTCTCGGAAATAGTGTTGTTCCTTAACTCCCGCCATGAGATATTCTCTCCCTTGTTTTGCGGCGGCCATGTACCAGTTATTCAATTTATATAACTGTGTTGTTAGAGCACTCGGATTTTCGACCAGAGGCATCCCGAGTTCAAATTTATATTGAATTGTTATCTGTGCTATTGGGTAACCTGTCGCCAATGACAACTTCTCCATGCTTGATTTCCGAGCTTCAGAAGGCACAATGAGCGGGGCGATCGATTGTGCTTCTTTCTCCGAGCTGGGCAACTCTTTTCCCGCACGCTTATCCTTCTCCATCTGTGAGGAAAGTACCTGTCAATACCTCGCTCATAGTCTGAAAGGGGCGGCGGTGGAGGGTCATATAGGTTGTCAACGGTGCGATCTTTTACCTCAGTTGGTATAGTCTTCAGAAGTTCCTTATGGGGTCAAGTCTTGCCTCCAGTCTTTCCTTTTTTCTGTTCAAAAAGGCTTTAGTCTTGCCTTGTGTGCTCAGTTCTAATTCCTCCATAGTCATCTCGCCAGCTAACTTCTCAGGAGCCTTGACTTTCTTGGGTTTCTTACACGTTTCTTGACAGGGGACGACGTGAACAGCTTCCGTTTTGTCAAATTACTAGTGGGGCAGCAGTCGGCTGACGGGGCGGCGCGGCGCGATGGACTCGCGGTGGGCTCCCAATCGTCGGGGAGGAGGGTGGACTTTGCTGTGTGTGAATTTCTAACCGAGGAGTCGGTGGCCTTGGCGCCGAGTCTGGAAACTTGATGTATTCTTCTTCCATAGAACGATACCAAGCTCGAGTTCTCCCAATGTCTTCTCGCCTTCAGCTCCAGGAATGTCAAGATGCATTGAGTTGAATCCCGACAAAGCTCGACTTCTCTGCAACGGTGATCGGGACCATGTCCCTAACAATAACACCGCATTGAGCTACATATTTAGTGTAGATTCCTTCGGGTTCTCCGGTTTGCCTTTTATACTAACTTTGTTGATCGACAACTTTGCACCATCCGACCAGCTTTACCCCTTGGTTCGGGCCTCGTTTAGGGATTGACATAGATCCAGAGGGCTAAAAGAAAAATGTTTTGTTAATAGTGCAATATAAATCAATTAATGCATCTAGCTAGTGTCAACAACGACTATATATACCTCGCCGGAGTTTTCTATGGAGTTTCTAACGGCACTTCTTCGTCATCGTCGTTGTCGTCTCTAAAATTTTCTAACTCAAGTCCTCACCGGAGTCGTTCAAACATTTCACGCTGAAATCTTCGTCGTCTTCTTCGCCGGAATCTTCTCCATCAGAATTGGATCCTACATCCCTATCATTATAATTGCTTGCATCCGGTCTTCATTCTCCTCGTTCGGATGAAGGGGGCATCGTCTCGGGTGATGGGGGCGTCGTCCTCCATAGCTCAATGTCACTGCAAATTTTAATTCATAGCAAACAACTTTAAATTTCATTGCAACTAAAATAACATTGCTTTGATAAATTTTCAAACTTTGCTAAATTTCCTTATACACTAATAAAATAATTTTCAAACTTTGCTACTAAAATTTTCTAACTTAGCAATATTTCAAACTTAGGAATAGTTTAACTTAGCATTTCTAACTTAGCAATATTTCAAACTTAGCATATTTCAAACTTTCTATGTTATCTAAATGACTTAGCAATATTTCTAACAAAATTGCTACACTAATAATAACCTAAAATAATTTTCAAACTTTGCTACTAAAATTTTCTAACTTAGCAATATTTCAAACTTAGGAATATTTCTAACTTAGCAAGTGTTTCTAAATCTTGGGAAAATCTTGCAAAGTGTCATTTCGAATAATCAAACAAAATGGGCAGCAACTAATTTACATCAACTAATTCGTAACTTCAAAAATATGCATACAAATCAAAATTGCATACAAAATTTAGCATACAATTTTTTTCTACAAACAATTTTTTCTACTAACTATTTTCTACTACAATTTTTTCTACTAACAATTTTCTACTAAATATTAACACTACCTAAATTGTGCTATCTAAATGATCTAAATTTTGCTATCTAATTACCAAAATTTTGCTATCCAAAAATAATAACTTCAAACAAAATGATCTAAATGATCTTTGCAAATACACAAAAATATTGCAAAACCACAAAGTACTAAATATTCCTAATTTTACATGTACTACAACTATAATTTTTCCTACTAACAATTTATACAATTTTAAACAACTATAAATTCCTAATATATTTGCATCTAAAACATTTGCATCTAAAATATTTAAACAACAATTTTGAATAACTATTTTAAAATGCTGATGTCATGTTGACATCAGCAATGGTGGTACGGCTCTGTGTGGCACCTGGTGGTACGGCTCTGCGGGCTACAGCTCTGTGGAGAGGGAGGGCGTGGGCGCGGGTTCACCTGGCCGTGGAGAGGGAGGGGGTGGGCGCGGCGGAGCAGGCCGGTGACGGGAGAGGCGCGACGGCGCGGGGGGGTGCGGCAGAGGGCAGGGGTGCGCCACGAGAGGGCCGGAGCAGGGCGCGCAATGGTCGCCGGAGCAGGAGCGCGCGACGGCGGGGGCGCGGCGGAGGCCGGAAATTTCGGCAGCGGTTTGCCGGAGCAGGGCCGCAGTGGAGGAGACGCGCCGATTCTGGAGGCTAAGTGGGGAAGAAGAAACGACCGCGCCAATATATACGAATGGCCTTAGTACCGGTTGCAGCCACCAACCGGTACAAACGACCCCCTTTAGTACCGGTTGGTGCATGCAACCGGTACTAAAGGTCTTTTTCGGCCGCTTAAATTCCCGCGCGCGAAACAACCCTTTTGTACCGGTTGGTTAATGCAACCGGTACTAAAGGTATTTTTTTTTGGAATTTTTTTTCTTTGTTCTTTTCCTGATTTCTTTATTCTATTGATTTAATTGTCCAAATTTGACAAACTTTATATCAAACTTAAGCCCTGGACATGTAGAATCTTTTGCTACTGGTTATTTTCACATTTGACTATGTTGAATGTATTCAAATTTCAAATGGATAATTTGAGTAAATTTGACATAGATTTAAATCCATATCATCAAAAAATTGAAACAAAATGCATGTTATTTTCAAATTTGACTATGTTGAATGTATTCAAATTTCAAATGGATAATTTGAGTAAATTTGAATTTCTAAAAATGCTTTTAATATGAATTTTTTCTGCTCTAGTTTATTTTTCTTTTATACTTAGTTTAATTGTTTCAATATTTATGAAAATCATATCTTTTTATGATTTGTTTTATATCTATTGATTCAATTGTCCAAATTTGACAAACTTTATATCAAACTTAAGCCCTGGACATGTAGAATCTATTGCTACTGGTTATTTCAAATTTGACTAGTTGAATATATTCAAATTTCAAATGGATGATTTGAGTAAATTTGATATAGATTTAAATCCATATCATCAAAAAATTGAAACAAAATTGAAACCGTGTGCATTGATAAAAGGTTTAATACATTAATACGTAGGGGGGACTCGTGTCCTCCCCAGCGCTGTCCTCCCCAGCGCTGGGGGAGGACACACATGGCCAGGACAGCGATAGGGGAGGACACGTGACTGACACGAGTCGTGACCGCAAAGCCCGCCTTTAGTCCCGGTTGGTAACACCAACCGGGAGTAAAGAAGCACACGGATCGTGTGTTTCTTTCAAGCGCTTGTGAGCCGTTGGATCAGGGGTGTGTTTCTTTCAAGAACTTGTGAGCCGTTGGATCAGGGGTATGTGTTTCTTTTGAGGGCAAAACCAGTGTTGGATCAGCCACATGACCCTATATAAACCCCCCTCTCGAACATGTTCGACACTCAATGTAGTTCATTTGATATACAAAGCATTCGGATTCCCTGCATACGTCCAACGGTGCATTTGATATGCGGGCACTCACGAGCCACCGTTGGGCTGTATGCAGGGGAAACCGTGTGTTTTGTTCTATCTACAAAATACTTCAGTTCATCGACCGAATACAAATCATTCGGATTCCCGTCATACAGCCCAACGGTGCATTTGATATGCAGGCACTCACGAGCCACCGTTGGGCTGTATGACGGGGAAACCGTGTGCATTTGATAAAAGGTTTAATACATTAATTATTACACATCACCAACAACATCCCTATCTAGTGTTCACTTTTTTCTTCGTGTGTGTCCCTTTCTTCTGATTGCGCCGTAGCCATGGACAATCTTCATCATTTAACACGATGCTTGGGTCAGTTTTCACTTTGAAGGGCGGAATTTCATTAAACTTATTGTAATCTTCTGACATGTCTGTCTTGTCCTCCACTCCCACGATGTTTCTTTTCCCTGAAAGAACTATGTGGCGCTTTGGCTGATCGTATGATGTATCGGCTTGCTTATCTTTTCTTTTTTTCGGTCTGGAAGACATGTCCTTCACATAGAAAACCTGAGCCACATCATTGGCTAGGACGAATGGCTCGGTGTGGTACCCAAGATTGTTGAGATCCACTGTAGTCATTCCGTACCGCCGGTCCATCTCTACCCCGCCTGACAGGTTGACCCATTTGCACTGAAACAAAGGGATCTTAAAAGAAGGTCCATAGTCAAGTTCCCATATCTGCTGTATGCAACCATAATATGTGTCCTTTGTCCCATCGTCGTTTGTTGCATCAAAGCGGACACCACTGTTTTGGTTAGTGCTCTTTTTGTCTTGGGTTTCCGTGTAAAATGTATTCCCATTTATCTCGTACCCTTGGAAAGTCAATATAGTCGAAGATGGTGACTTGGCCAACAAGTATAGCTCATCTCCAACAGTGGTGTTATTAATGAGATGTGTACGCAACCAACTGCCGAAAGTTTCCACGTGCTTTCCTTTAATCCAGAAGTTAGTCTGCTCCGGGTATTCGGAGCGTAAAATATCCATGTGTTTCACGATATACGGAGCCACCAATCTGGAATTTTGTAGAACTGTGTAGTGTGCTTGAGTGAAAGAATGCCCGTCCATACTTCTTGTTGCTTTCTTTCCTAGCGTGCCTTTTCCACGCAGTCTCCCCTCATGGCGCGATTGAGGAACACCGATCGGCTTAAGATCAGGAATAAAGTCAACACAAAACTCAATGACCTCCTCTGTTCCATAGCCCTTGGACATGCTTCCTTCTGGCCTAGCACGGTTATGAACGTATTTCTTTAAGACTCCCATGAACCTCTCAAAGGGGAACATGTTGTGTAGAAATACAGGACCGAGAATGGAAATCTCTTCGACTAGGTGAACTATGAGGTGCGTCATAATATTGAAGAAGGACGGTGGAAACACCAACTCGAAGCTGACAAGACATTGGACCACACCCTTCTGTAAACTTGGTAGAGTTGCTGGATCGATTACCTTCTGAGAAATTGCATTGAGGAATGCACATAGCTTCACAATGGGTACTCGAACGTTTTCCGGTAGAAGCCCCCTCAATGCAACCGGAAGTAATTGTGTCATAATCACGTGGCAGTCATGAGACTTCAGGTTTTGGAACTTTTTCTCTGCCATGTTTATTATTCCCTTTATATTCGACGAGTAGCCAAAAAGGGACCTTGATACTGCTCAGGACTTGAAAAAAGATCTCCTTCTCTTCTTTGGTAAGAGCGTAGCTGGCAGTACCTTGATACTTCTCTGGATTCAGGTTGTCTCTTTCGTGCGTACGTTGCTGGTCCTGCCGTGCATCCGCTGTATCTTTCGTCTTCCCATACACGCCTAAGAAGTTTAGCAGGTTCACGCAAAGATTTTTCGTCACGTGCATCACGTCGATTGCAGAGCGAACCTCTAGGATTTTCCAATAGGGTAAATCCCAAAATATAGATTTTTTTCACAAGGGTACGTGCTTGTTTGCGTCTTTCGGAACAGATAGACTGCCAGGACCCTTTCCAAAGATTACTTCTAAATCCTTGACCATGCCATATATAACATCACCATCAGGGCGTGTAGGCTTCGTCCGGTTATCTGCCTCACCTTTGAAATGCTTGCCTTTTCTTACGTGATGCCTGTTTGGAAGAAATCGACGATGCCCCAGGTACACATTCTTGTTACCTAAATATATACTGTCAGTCTTATCTAAACAGTGCGTGCATGCATTGTATCCCTTGTTCGACTGTCCTGAAATGTTACTAAGAGCAGGCCAATCATTGATGGTTACAAACAGCAACGCTCGTAGGCCAAATTCCTGCTGTTTGTACTCATCCCACACACGTACGCCTTCGTCAGACCACAACTGTAAAAGTTCGTCAACTAATGGCCTCAGATACACATCAATGTCGTTGCCGGGTTGCTTCGGGCCTTGGATAAGCACTGACATCATAATATACTTTTGATTCATGCACAACCAAGAAGAAAGATTATAGATACATAGAGTCACGGGCCAGGTGCTATGACTGCTGCTCTGCTCCCCAAACGGATTCAAGCCATCTGTACTAGACCAAACCTTAAGTTCCTGCGTCAGCTGCAAAATCCCCCAACGCAACTGTCGATGTTTCTCCACTGAGACCCATCAGCGGGGTTTGGTCTCAGTATCTCGTCTTCCTTACGGTCTTCTTTGTGTCATCGCAACAACTTGGCATGCTCTTTGTTTCGGAACAAACGTTTTCAACCGTGGTATTATAGGAGCATACCACATCACCTTCGTGGAAACTCTCTTCCTGGGGCTCGGCTCGCCCTCAACATCACCTGGGTAATATCGCCCGATCTTATACCGCAATGCACCGCATATTGGGCATGCATTCAAATTCTCGTACTTCTCACCGCGGTAGAGGATGCAGTATTTGATGCATGCATGTATCTTCTCACCTCTAATCCAAGAGGGCAAACAATATTCTTTGCTTCGTATGTATTATGGGGCAATTCATTATCCTTAGAAGACTCTTCTTAAATATTTGTAGCAACTCTTGAAATGCCTTGTCAGATATTCCATTCTTTGCCTTCCACTGCAGCAATTCCAGGGTGGTACTCAGCTTTTTCTGTCCATCTTCACAATTTGGGTACAACAATTTTTTGTGATCCTCTAACATGCGCTCCAACTTCGACCACTCGTTTTCACTTCCGCACTTCATCTGTTCATCAAGAATGACCGACGAAGATCATCATCATCAGACTGATCAACAATAACCTCATGCTCAACTTCGTCTTCCCCCATTGTAGTATCACCGTGTTCAGAGAACACAGGATAGTTGTCATCATCCTCTCTTCAGGGTCTTCCATTATAACCCATTTTTCTCCATGCTTGGTCCAAAAAAAATAATTGGGCATGAAGCCTGTCGCAACAGGTGGGAGTGTATGGTTCTTACGCTCGGGTAATTCCTCGTATTCCAACATTCATCACATGAACAAATCATAAAAACCATTCTTCAGCTTGTTTAACTTAACCACATCGAGAAACGATGCATGCCATCAATGAACTCGGGACAGCGTCGATCACCGTACATTCATTCTCGGGTCATCTGCATTACATAAATATATCAAAAACCATTACACCATCTAAATAATTAATAGAGATACGTGACCAAATTAATTAATACAAGTTCATCACATTGAAACCAAAGTAGAGTAGTGCCCAAATGTAATACATAGTTCTCACGAAACATACATCAATCGAAACTAACACACAACTATCTAAAGAATTTTTAATCCAACAACAAATGCGATCAGAATCGCAACCAAGGTAACTATTGAACCAACAACATAATGATACCAAGCCTCTTGACTAATGACATATTTTCTAATCTTTTTAAGCTTGATGCGCATTGCATCCATCTTCATCTCGTGAGCAGCGACGACGTCGGCAAGCTCGACCCCGTGAGCATCAACGATTGTCGGCAATCTTCAAGTCCAATACCATCTTCTCTTCCAGGCATTGGAGACAAAGATCTTCACTTATCTTCAATTTTGCTTTCAAATTATTGTTTTCTTTTCTAAAAACTCGACAATAGGGTCGGCTGGAATTTCCGGTTCAACTACCTCCTAAGTAAAAATATATCTATGTCAAGTTGGTCGGCATGATTGTTATAACCACGAACAAAATAAATAGTTATAAAAATATACCACATCCGAATCATAGACCGGACGAGGGCCGACGGGGACGGATATCAAAAACCATGACACTATACATATAAAAAAACATAAAAAAATTATACAAGAAATAATTATGCATTTAAATCATATAACTAACATTTTTTAAAATAAAAGATAAAAAAGAGGCTCACCGAGGTGGTGTCGGTGACGGAGCGGCGCGGGCGATCGACGGCGGTGAGGAAGGGGACGGGACGACACTATATGAAACCACAAATTATACTTTAATTTGAGCTCAAAATGCATATAAAATAAATGAAATCCCTAACTTAGGCATTTCATCAAACACATTGCAAGCACTACAAAAATCAAACTAGCTAAACTTGCAAGAAAATGAGCTAAACTTGAAATGCCGGAAGAGAAGATGAAGAAGTTGCTAACCCTTGTATAGGGTGCCACCAATCTTGACAAATGTTGGAGAAAAATGGGGTGAACTAGAGCTTGGGAGAGAGGAAAAATGGAGTTGGGTCGAGTTGCTTCAAATGGATCTGACTCGGGGTGGAAGAAGAAGCAATATAGGCAGAACCTTTAGTACCGGTTGTTATTACCAACCGGTACTAAAGGCTACTCTTTAGTACCGGTTGGTAATAACAACCGGTACTAAAGGGCTTGCCGTGGGGCCACCAACCGCGGCCACATGTGCCGCGGGGCCTCCAACCCTTTAGTACCGGTTGATATTAACAACCGGTACTAAGGCTGCTCTGTAGTACCGGTTGTTAATACCAACCGGTACTAAAGGGTTGGAGGCTTGGGGCACGGCTGGCACAGAAATACAACCGGTGCTAATGAAAACCGGTACTAAAGGGGGCGCACCGTTGCCCCCTTTTCTACTAGTGGTGGATGTGGTTGCCTAGATCTCGAAAGCTAGACACATAATTAGTCGTGGTGGCTATCGTTTGGACTCTTTGGATGGAGATATCAAAATGCTACCTGTTTCAATTATGAACAAACAAGTAACTCTTATATGAATATTGATAATGTGGTTGTTGGCTCTGTTCTTAGTTTATCTTGCGGATGCGGACAAAACTTGCAAACCGAAAGGCATTGAGATGGAGAGTAAAACTGTTTGAGCAAGTAACAAGTGAGATTGTTCGGGCGGCATGGGTGATGCCCTAGGGTGCAGATGGTCGTAGCATAGAAAGGCGAATCAAAATGGAGCTAAGCTAGAAGAGGGATAGCTTGTTCAATTGTTGGTCTCACCAGATGTTGGTGATTGTTTGTGGATATTGGGGTTGTCTAGATGGTTTTGGTTTTCCCGTTTGTTTCTCCATTTTTGTGCCAAGTTGAGAGGCTTATAAACTGGAGTGCTTCTGGTGGGGATGTCGATGCTTTGTCTATCATTACTTGTTTCGGGGAGGCCAATGTGTTTTTTTTTGCCTTCTCGCAATTTCTCGTTTTGTTTCCGTACACGTTTTACTTTAGGGCATTGTAAATCGGAGGGAAAACTCTCTTTCTCCAATAAAAATGTGACCCTTCCTGTTAAGACCCTGCCATCCACCAAAAGAAGTAGGTGAAAACATTATGCTCGCTAGTCTGGTTCCATATCTTAATGTTGGAGTATATCACGGCTATATCATATTTGGTAGTCCAGGATTGTAATGAACCAACCTCTACTAGGTTTCCTTACCTCCAAATATTATACTCTATATAAACAACCCAAGAGGCTCAGTACACAATACAATCAATATTCCGCAACATTATATCGTCTATCATGATATCAGAAGGTTTCGCTCCTCAACCTAGGGTTTAGCCACCCACCGCTTTTGCCGCCCTGGCCCCAGGGAGATCAATCTCCGCCTGGGGTTGCACAACTCGTAGATTAGAACTCGCGTTGTCGATCCTTCAGATTGTCGCGCCATAGATCATCGTAATTTCCTCTCGTTGACTTCTTATCTAGTGTTTCTATTTCTTTCGTCGGCCATATATGGGATTGCGTCGCCCACCACCGCACATCGTCCACGTGCGCCTTTGCTCCGAACAAGTCGTTGACTCATCTCTGGCAAGTCCTCGTCAACGACCGTGCCAAGGGCGGTATGCGCGGCGTTTGAAGGGTCGCCTTTAGGCTCCGTCCACACATCGCCACCACGTCGGCTCGTCTTCGCATTGACCGGGACATCAAACACATCCCCGAGTACGCGCTTCAGGGTTGCACCTGCATCGCCGCCTGTGGTCATCATCACCGACAATTTACGTACACCAACAACGTGCCGTATGGACCGCATCGTCGCCACCACACCCGCTCCTGGTCTTCGTCAATGCCAACGGGTTCTTCTTCGCGTCCGCCAGCGCCACCACATTCTCGCAGACGGATGACCCGGGTTTCATCCTAGAAATTGGAAGTTTGATACTTTACGCTAACCAAGGTCAAACATGCAAGTCAAATTCGCAGTTGTATTTTGGCGCCACGTCATGAAGTTTGATACTTTTACGCTATATAATCTTGGCCGTGAACTCAACAAGGAAACGAGTCAAACAAGAGATGCGCCCATCCCGGCCGGCTGCTGCTGCCTGCCTCGATCGTGGACGTACCCTCGGGTCGGTCGGTCGATCGGGGTGCACCGTCCCGGTCCGGCGCTGGTGCACCGCGCGGCCGGCGTTATGGCCCAACGTACTACCACGAGACTAGAGGACCATCTGCGCAGATCAGAGCATCTGCATATGGCATCTGATCAGTCCAGCAATTGACCAAGCCGCACGCCCGGCTCGGACGTACTACTGCAAGTGCACGGCGAGCGAGTGCGCGGCCGGCGTTACGGTGTCGACGTCGGCAGGTCCGGCCGTGACGATTTTTTTTTTTTTTTTTTTGCATTTGTTCAGTTCATGGCCCGTTTGACAAACTCGTCTGTTGGTCGATCCGCGCGTATCGGGCGGTACACCTAATGAACGGGTGCACATTACGGGATCGGGTCCGCTGCGACGTGATGCCGCCGGGCGCTGGGCCCGTGCCAACACACTGTAGACTCTACGCCACAGATCCGAGACACCCCCAAACCGCCAAGACTCTTTCCCTACAACTGCAAGCCGATCGAGGAGATCCTTCCGACGGGCAATGAATGATTCACAATTGTGTCTCACATCACGCCCTACTAAATAATCAGTCTTCTTTTTGCAGTCTTTTCTACTAATGTGCATCAAGATAAAAAATAGCGCGCGTGCTATATTAAAATAGTGTTTTAAAAAAAATAGTTATAGTGTAAAAATAATTGATTTCAACAAAAATAAAGGAACAATATATGTATAAACAAATATAAAAATTGTTCTCAAACTGTTTAGAAGCCTAAAATCAACATCCTAAGAAGCAATAATATATATAGTATAAATTATTTATTTAGAAACTCAACAATTTGTCTAAAAAAAAAGAAAACTCAACAATAGCGATGTCAATTTCTGATTCAGAAGATGAACCAACAAATTGTAGTTCATCACCACTATAAAAAGGCAGCAACTTCTTTCTAAGGTGGAATTTTTTCACTACGGGAAATCCACAAAACGCCGACGGTCAGGATATACGCCGACGGCCAAATGTCGGGACCGTCGGTGTAGACCCCGACCAGACCAATCGAGATCTTTTTTTCTTTTTTTAGCTACGCCGACGGTATTGCCGTCGGCCTAGAGATTTTGGCCGTCGGCGTAGATTTTTGCCGTCGGCGTATACTTTTCAATTTTCTACATTTGATATGCCGACGGCAGCCGTCGGCGTATACTTTTTTAATTTTTACATTTGATACGCCGACGGCATACTTTTTTCAATTTTCCATTAATATGAAATAATTCATATCTTTAAATCCGTAAATCGGAATTTAACAAATTAAATGTCTAAATCGATTAGAAAAATGAGAGGAATCCAAATATGACATCCATAAAATCTTTTTCACCGTGCACATGACATTTTGTAACATATGTTTGTTACTTGCTTAATTAAAAGTTATTTTTTACACTTAAAAAATAGAAAATGATATTTATAAAAATAATTTGAAATTGTTTTTAGCAACAATGATGATAGGGCGCTGGGCCCGTGCCAACACACTGTAGCATGTGTACACCACAGATCCGAGACACCCCCAGACCGCCACGACTCTTCCCCTATAACTGCAAGCCGATCGAGGAGATCCTTCCAACGGGCAATGATTCACAGTTGTGTCTCACAGCACGCCCTACTAAATAATCAGCCTTCCTTTTGCAGTCTTTTTCGGTCTACTAATGTGCATGCATAAAAGGGCCAGGCTTTATTCTGAAGTGATCAACATATTACACCTGCAGCTAGCGACATGTCGCGCCAACCACCTCCTCTTCCTTTTTGTTGGTGGTTCCGATCGATTGGACGCCATGAGAATAGGGCAGATGCAGAACCTAATGACAATCAATTAAAGGGCGCCCTATGCTTCTTTTGCAATCAACCGCAAGGCTGGATTAGGGAGGGGCCAACCTAGCCTAGGTAGGCGGTGGTGTGTCCGGGGACGGATGATTTGGTGGTAATTCGCCCATGATGTGATGTGAAGCCATCATCATGTTGTTAAAGCTAGCTGGTTAGTACGACGGTCTACAGTGCCACTGTACCAGTGGGCTGTGGCGCTCATAGGTGGTGAGTGGGTGGGCCGTGGCCGAGTCGGATGTTGAAACGAACGGTCTCCCACTCCCGTGTATGGCTCGGCCTGCCAAAAGTGACACGATGCCCCCCATAGAATGACACTTTTTGGATAGTTGTTGTGGTGCTACCCAGCTGCTGCTGCTGCCGCTGGCCCGTCTCGTCGGCTATGCTAGTTGAGTGCGGTATTGACTATCACAAACGTCGGTTTCATAATCCTCTGAAAAAAGGTGTTGGCTTCAAAGTAGCAGTATTGGTTTTAGTAAGAAGCATCTGCCTTCAAAGTAGTAGTTTTGGTTTCCCAAAAGAAGAAGAGATCGCCTGAATGAACCCAGCCGTGTTGCTTGAATGGACTCTGATCAAGAGCACCACGAGAAAGCTACTGGCACATCTCAGTCAATTGTAGCGGAGAAAAAGAGAGTATGAACTGCTGCATATAGGTGATCGCCTCAACCAAATTGGCATTCATATATTCAGTAAAAAGAATCACACGCTTGGACATCATGATGCCACTTTTCGACGAATCAGCCGAGAGGAACATGGTACAGTATCAGCAAATGGCCTTTCAGCAAGCGACCGCAGCCCCAGCTGGTGCCGTGCTTGTGGCCTGTATATCCCTCAGAATGTGAGAACCTGTACGTTGTTACTACCTAGACTAGCCCTTCTCCAGCAGACCACCCCTTTCCCAGATGATACACTATATACTCCGAGGAACTTGGGCCTTATGTTCATTCGTGTACTCGGTACTCCTTTTCGGTCCAAGGGATGATGGGCGGTTTGCTGCGCGTTAACAGTCCGGATCAGAGGTTCTTCCTTCCTCTGCTCAAGGGAAGAAGAGCTTCGAGTAGAGCAGCTCGTTCCATGTGTCCTGGAGTCCCGGGAGGCACCAATGGGTGCAGTCTGCATAGCTCTTGGGACTGGCGATCTGCTCGGGGGTCAGCGGGTTCCACTGCTTCTTGTATATCTGGGTGTGCGCGTCTTTGCGGTACTCCGACAACTGGGTGATGTTGACGACCCCAACGGGGACCTTGGATGCGCTGAACACTTCGCCGATGACCCGCATCAGGCCCTTGCTAGTGCCCGGTCCCCAATAAGACGGATCTTTGATTGGGGTAGTTTGGTTGTAGCAGTTCCCATCAGAATCGTCGCCCCAATCTTTGCTCCTAATGATACAAATCAGAAACAAGACTTAGAACTTCGAATATCAATCAGCCATGTACAATGTGGTATAGGATGAGCCAATCAGATTGCAGGGACATTTAACTAAATTCTTGACGGAAAGATGAGGGCTTACGTGGTATGAGTAGGTGACATAGTGACAAAAAATACCCTTGAGTTTCTAGGGTTCATGTTGTTCTCGACCCATTTCACAACAGCATTCAGCACCATCCCATAGGCTTCCTCTGTTTCCATTTCTATGATGTCCTTGCTCTTATCTTCAAAAGAACCTTGCCTGGAAGAAACAAAAGTTCAGAACCTTTTTCTTTTAAACTTACTAGATGATTCATTGTAAATACTATAACTGATCGCTGCCATCATTCACCTGTATTTTTTGTCCCTGGCTTGAACACATTAACTATGTGTCTCATGTTTACTTGATAATATTATCTACTTTTGTGTTTTTACTCACAAGATGTGATGTTTAATGAAACATGATAATTATTTCTAAAGAATTTTCCATTCAAAATATGACAATCAGATCTAAAGCGCAAATATATAAACACCGTGTAGCCAAGTGGAGGGTACTACAACTTACAGAATTTTCATCTTTTGTCCTGTCATCCACCAAAGGTAGGTGTTGAATACCACAACGTCAGCTCCTTTCCAAAACTTGGCGTGCTTTTCAATGGCTGTCCCTCTTACTATTCTATCCGCAACACGGTGCACAACAGCATCATCAGAATTTGATTCGGCGAGAAAGGGAGCCCAGTAGAACTCAATCGTGGCATTGTAGTCCTACAAAATGCAACAATAAGCATGTTCAGTACAGTTGAGACTAGAGAGAAAGGGTATCCATCAAGCTACAAAAAAACACCATGGTGAAATCGAGACATAGAATTTTAGATGTGCACAATCTCGGGCGATTGTTTCTTGTTGACATATACAGCAATTTTAGTGTTCATGTTATATTCATTGACAAACAAAAAGGTTCAGTGCAGTGCTTAATCAGATGTGCATATTGCGGCTGTTAATCTGTTCTGTAAGGAAAATAAATAAGGGAATACGTTTGCTCTAAAAACTGTGGCACAAAACTTTGGTGTTGATATTATGTTCATTGGCAAACAAAAGGTCTGGGTGCAGTGCTTGTGTGAAAACATAAACAAGGGAATACCTTTGCTCTGAAAACTGTGAGGGAGTCAAATGTTTCCATGGATTTTGAGCTCTCGGGTATGGCCCGGTGCAGGAGGCAGACCAACGACACATACTGCCCCCGGTTGAGAGAATCTCCAACAAACAGCATGCGCTTGCCCCGCAGCATCTCGAGCATTAGAGTTGCGTTGAAGCTGCAACACAAGGGGTTTTACAGTGTGAGATTGTGATACATAGCATAGATCAATATTAGCCAATAATACTAAATTCCGTAATTTGCTAAACAATTGAACGTTTTAAGATGTCGGTTTGACCGGAAATCTCATGTAGTAACTGACTGTTGTCATGCAATACTACTGAGTTTAATTTTGAGAGTGAGTGGTATGTTCCCATAAACGTTCACTCAGCTGATATCGACCGCATACCGACAAGCGAGTTCACAGCGACTCATTTCCTCAAAAAAGAAGTTCAGAGCCACATTGTTTCTGAGAGTGACCTCTAACCATGTCCGATAGCCTACGTCGCTGTCGAAGAACATTCAGGGAGGGCTCTGCAGCAAAAAAAAAAAAAAAGAGAAGCCGCAAACTCCTGCATAAGGTCCCATAAATCCGGCCCATACCGTCGTGAGGGTATTCGACATCGTTTTAGTTCCCTACTGCCAAAGTATCAGAATCAGGCTTAGGAACGCGGTTCGACAGCGACGGAGCAACAACCATTCTCATCAAGGAAAGGAAAAAAGCAAAGTGTAGTTAAGGAACCCAGCACGTCCATGTCCAAGCGGAGGAGGGTCCATTGGAATGGCAGCACATCACACACGCGCACAAAAAGAGGGAGAGTTCCCGTCCCGGCCGCCCGGATCGTTCTCAGACCAGACCCACCCCGCTGCCATGTGACGTTTTGCTTGCCCAGGGTGCACGCAGGGCCGGCAGCAAACAGCTGGCACCGTGGCTCCATGATCAACTGCCCACCGACGCTCGCTCCCCTGTTTCGTCCGTTCATCCAGCGCTGGTCTCGGGTCAATTAGTTCATCAAGAAGCCTAACAATAACTAGGATCTGGTTCGTGTTGCCGTCCGTCCACACGCCCAGTCGTCGCCGCATGGACTCGTGTCGCCCCCACCACCTTGGCGCGTCCTACCTACCTACCCAACCCAACCACGGTGGGGAGTTCGCCTACCTCGGAGCGCCGCTGTCGGACGGAATCGCGCGTCCGGCCAAAATCCCGCCGAACTAGCCCCGAAATCTCGGTCCCTGTTATTCACCGTTGCGCTGCTAACCGTAAAATCCTAACCAACCCGGGGTAGAGCACGATGGGTTTGTTTCCACTCCGTCTGGTCGGCATCGCGCGCTGCTGCTTTAGATCGATCGGCTTTTTGCATAGGAAATTTGTTTTCTCCTTCGCGGTTCCAAAATCACTATCAGCGGCGTTCGCAATCGCATCGAGAGGAGGAGGAAATGGGAGATTCGATGACGACGATGATAATGTACTTTTTCTGTTTGTTTTACCTTGGGAGGTCGCAGCCGCGGGGCTGCCAGCGCCAGTGGCGGTAGGCGGTGTCGGGGCGTCCGTGCTCCTTGCAGGTGAGCTGCGGCTGGATGTAGGGGCACTCCTCCTCCTGGTACAGCGGCCGCGCCGCCTCGTCGTACACCCACTCCCCCTGCGCGAGGTCGCACCCGGCCGGCGCCGCGCCCACCGCGAACGCCGGTGACAGCGGCACCGAGCCCTCCCTGGCGGCGGCGGCGGCCCGCTTCTCCACTAACCCCACGCTGCCGCCGCCGACATGGGGTCCGCGGGGGCGGGGACGGGGACCGACGTGGGTGCGGGGGCCGACGTGGGTGGTGGTCGTGGCGGCGGGTGGTGGAGGAAGGGCTTGTGGAGCGTGGAGGAGAAGTCCTTGAAGTAGAGGAGGGAGACGAAGGTGATGAAGGCGAGCGTGAGCGCGTAGGAGGTCAGGAACGGGGTCCGCCGCCCGTGGCCCGCGCCGTGCCCGTGCCCGTGCTGCGCCGCCTTCATCATCCTCCTCGGCCCGGCCGTCTCGATCGATGCTGGCTCGCTGCCTAGATTGCCGCCGCTAGCATTGCGGGGTGGAGATTTTGTTGCGAACGGGGGGAGGGAGGCGATCTGATCTCGGTGTTTCTTTCTTGGGCGAGGAATCTGCTTGGGGGATGTGGCAGTTGGGATCTGGAAGGGGGGAATAGAGAGAGCAGGTGTTCTTCTTGGCTGGCTTTGAGGAGGGGAGGTGTGGGAACTGTGGTCTGTAGAGCAGCTCGCTTTCAGGCAGCCTTGGGCCCTTGCAACTTTGGTGAGAAGTGGAGTAGGCTTGAATGCTGTGGGAGCGTGGCGTGGTGTGCTGTCCGCTCCGACTGGTTTGTGGGTGGGTGGAGACGTGGAGTGGAGGATGGTGGTGGAGAGCGGCTCCATCTGAATGAAAGTTGCCGAGAAACTGGGGCGTGCAGGAGGAGTAAAAACATGGAAAAATTAGTACAGCGATTGTGTTTGTTGCTCTAGAGGTTAATTAACGAGGAGTACTACTAGTACTGCACTGATGTTCATTTAATAAGTAGCTCCTGCACGTACGGGCAACATCTACTCCGGTCTCCGGTGAATGAGTTTGGTCAGTTATTACCTGAGCTGAAAAACAAAAAAAATTACAGCTTCCGTTCCTTGCTCCATCTTTCGCCCTTTTTCTTCTTGCGTCAACCAGCTGCGCACTAGGGCTAGCTAGCAACTTGCACGCTGAACAGCCACCGTCAACAGTTACACATTCAAAACGGGGCACCAGATCCCGCTTCCACGTGGCCCTGCAGCCACCACTGTCTCCCTGTTTGTTCAGGTCCAGACGATCGACGCCGGCCGAGATGATTAGTTCAGGCCCGGTGCTCTCGTTGCTGATGTACAACTGGACCATGCCGGGTAGGTGCGTCTGTCCATTGCGCTAGATTTGCAGTTATGAATCATACTAGTACCGATGCTCGAAGAACATGGCCGGTGATTAATGAAGTACTACTAATCTCGGACCACGCCTCAATTTGCTACGCGCAGAACGGGAAGATCGCTGCTATTCGTGTGCTACGTAATTAAGCACTGATTGCTTTTGAGAGCTAATTAACCCCTGAAACTGCAATGCGTGTCAATTAAAAAGGCCGCATTGTTTTCCTGAGATCGCGGGCACGCGAACCTAATTTCGTCATGAGATCGCGTGTGGACATTCCCGCGTTCATGGCGCAGCGCGAGCCTAATCTGGCTGCAATCACGCGCGGCGGACGTACCTAATTTTAGCTTTGGATCGTGGTGGATCGGGTCGACGAGACGGTGACCTGCTGCCGTTTCCAGCCAGAAAAGCGTCGCCTTTATCAGTAGTACGTAGTATATTTTTCTCGCTGACACGCTTCGCTATTTTTCTTTCCCTTTTGGTAACTTGACACGCGCTTCACTCATCCAGGCATGCGAAAGATTAACTAATACTGGTACTGCCTGCCTAGCTGGTGCATTCGCACCAAGTTTTTCTGCCAACAAGTGGTGGTGCTTCAACGACCACGATCGCGTCGTCGGCACAAACATCTGGAGCGCCGGAGAGACTAGCTGCCACGAGACGGACAAGTACTGCCGGCCAAACATTCAAAGCTACGGGGAATTGGGAGGCCGGCCGGCGTACGGTCACGACTCGGTACGACTAACTTACTAACTGTAACGACAATGCCGCTTCAACAGCATACGAAGAAACTTCAGCGACGACTGGGAGCCATGACAATGTGGTGGTCCGGTGGGCGCTGCGGGACGCGTTTCGTTCGTTCGCCGCACCGACATACATCTCGGTCAAAGCCTGCTAGGGTGTGGGGTTTGGCTGTGCGTGCATGTTTAGCATGACAAATGTGAGGACCTTTTTTTTTATGTTTAGTTGTTACGCTATTTGCACGGCTATTAAAGAGAGTGTTCCATGCGATCTAGCTTTGACGACCAAACACATCAGTATGAAAGGTGAAACAAAAGTGGGTGTCGCCGCAAAAAAAATCCACCCGACGAGAAAACGTAGGGTTTTGTTTCTCCTGCGATGGACGGTGTCAAACCCATCGAGAGTTTCATCGACGACTCGAGAGATCCCCTTCGGACAATCTTGGTGAGGCAATCACCGGTCCATCGTGGTGTTTATGCTCTTGCGAGGAGACGCTCAGGAGACGGCTGCGAACAAAGCTGGGCCAAGCGGGGCAAGGCCTCGCGGGGAAGAAGAGGTAGATAATCTGCTAGAGAGATTACATTTCGAGTATGATCTGGGAGAACGAGGCTGAGGAACCGAAGGAAAGGCAAAGTGGCTAGCATTTGTGAAAGTTCATTCCTCCAAGTTAGGGTTTATCCAGAGCGCTCTATTTTCGGATATAAGATCGGCTTGGAATCCCGTGAAGGAGGTAACATGGAGGAGGATTGAGGATAATCTGGCAAATTGGAATAATTAAGGCGGTGCACCAAGGTCCTTGATTGTTCATAGAACATGCGGTGATCAAGGGGACGATCGGTTTGCGGACCCTAAATCGATAAAGCTCGATATAATTGGGGTCTGGGCGCATATCCACAAGTTGCAGGAATCATTGGGAGCTTTGTGAAATCGTAGGTGAAGATTGATGTTAATAAGAAACTGAATCGACTTGTATCCATTACAAGAGACCAAAAGAGATTATTACCGGATGTAATTTGAGAAGAGTTCGGATTTTTCGTGCCAATTGTGGTATGATAGGACACTGGTACCAAGAGTGCAGTTCAGGGGAACATGATCCTTCGAAGTTTGAATGGGTCGACTTCTTGCTGGCTTATGGTGGTCGTGGTCGGAACATGGGCAGCCGACAAGGAATCAAGGTCCATGGGGGTCGCGACATGGGTAAGGGATTTGAAATCGTATGTATGAAAATGAAGACATGGACATGGATCATGGTAGCATACAAATGGAAGTGAAGGGTATACTTTACATAATCCATTCATAAGAAAAAGGTCGGTGCTTAATTCCAACTCCGATGGGTCAACTTCTTTGCTCTTGGGAAATCGACTACAAACTTTATAAGACGGTGTGATGTCGTTGTCGTCTTCCATGGTAGACGAATTCAATCCCGGGTTTCGGGTTGCCGTCGATTCAGGGTATTGACACTTTAGCTGGCTACCGCCTGGTTTCGGGTTGCCGTCGATTCGGAGTATTGACACTTTAGCTGGCTACCGCCTGGTTTCGGGTTGCCGTCGTTTTCAACTGCAACTATATCACCTCCGTTTGAGCCTTCTCTGCCATTGCCCTTTCGCTTCGGATTACGATTATTGTTCCTATTGGGTTTATTCTTTCCTTTGCCGCATTAGGACTTGACGTTCTTTTTTTGTTTTCATCGTTCTCATCTTACTCGATCAGATCAAGAGCAAGAGCTTTGCTAGAAACTTACTCGAGGGGGTTTCCATTAGCTTGTGTATCGAATGGACGTTAGATCAGCCAAAAAGTTTGTGCTTCACAGTTTCTATCTTGCAACCAAGGATGAATACTCGATGTTATGCGCCTCAATGACATTCTCGTCCGAGCTTCACAACTCGGCCCATCTTGCGAGGAAGTCACAAAGTCTTTCTCCTTCTTAAATATACTAGCATGTGTCGATGTGTTGATGTTTAGTTAGTGTTGATGTGATTTCCCATGTGCCGAGGTGTTGCAAGAGGTGGTAAGATCACTAGATTTAAAGGAGTTTAGCAGACCAGAACATTGGACATAACCAGAAAACGGCACACGCAACTAACCAAACAACATACACGAAAAATAAGCACCGATGCAATGTGTGCAACCAAAACGAGTTGCAAAACATGGACCAGACCGTGTTTCAGCCCATACTGGCACTACTGTGCCACACATGTAAAAGACCAACATCCATGCAATAACAAACAAATCCTTATTCTTCCCCAGTGTACTAATCTCCATTTTTTGTTAAGAAACTAGTAGCGTGCACGTGCAACGCACGTCTTCAAGATATAAATACCATTTTTTTAGTTTAGTGAGTTTTTTTAACAGAACAATTATTTCGAACGTATAACGATGATAACATAAAATGCATACACATTGCATCAATTTAATCCACAAAGCACAAACTAATAGTTGTAATGTGCAACAATATTACAATTTGATACTTGTTTAAAGTGACAATTAAAACACAAATTCTAACTAATACAAAATCATCCACTATCTTATTTCACGAAGATCCATCTCTTTATGCGATCAATAATTCCTCGTTCCAAGGCAGGAATATTTTTTATCGCCTCGTTGTCTTGATACTTCAGAATATGTACCAAAAATCGTTTTTTCAACTCCAATTCATCCTACATTTACATTATATACAACATTGTCATATCAAGTTAATGTTCAAAGTGTAGAAATGAGCATGGTTGAGAATATTCACCGTGGGTATCTCCAAAGAGGACGCTTCATTATACCATGAATGCATTAGATGAAAAACTAAATAACCAGACAGAGCGCTGCATTCATATGAAATGTCACACCGAGCGTTGAAAAAAATCAGTAAGGTTATATTTAAGTGAAAAAATTCATACCGGTGCGAGTTTGTCGGAATAATAGGGACTTTACGTCCCCATTTGGATATGTCGTCATTCCATTCTAGATTTGCCAGTCGAATAGCAATGTTTAACTTATTGCAAATATCCATATTTTTCAATATGTGCACCCCCCAGGTCGGTCTTGGAAGAGGGTCCAAAATATAGATAATTTTCTTATTTGGATCCAACACGAACAATATGAATATACCAAGAATGTCATATGGCAGGTAAATCTGTGACGAAATGTTTAGAAATACTAAACCAATCACCTTGATACAAAATGAAGCACTATCATGACCAAAATAATAAACTCTCACCATGCCACATTCTGATATATGATATTCTTTGGTATTAGGCCAGCTATGAAATAACTTTGCTAAACCATCGAAATCAATCCTTCCATGACCACCCCGGTCTCGTCCAAAATGAGACATCGTCTAAAATAGTAAAAACATTAGTATATGAGATGGGAAAAAAATAGAGAAAATTGCTTCTGTGCCACTGACTAACGCGGCAATAGCTTATTTGCCATCAAACAAAGGACGAGTGCTTATATACCAAGTACAACCAATTTTTAGTGCTCATATGCCATCGCTGTTAGTTCCTCGTCAGGTTCTTTCCGTTTTCCTGTCAGTATATTTAAAATTTCCACTCTTACCCTCAATTTAGAATAGGAAAAAGTCAAGTCTAAAAAAAAGTCATCAAAGAAAAAAAAAACAAAGGATCCAACTCACTCACGCACGCCAGACCAGCCCAACACAACACACTCACGCACGCACGCAGAGCGGAGGGACCATGGCAGAACCACCGCCGCCGCCGCTCCCCGAGCGCCTGCTGCTTCTCCCTCCACCCCCCGTCGCCGCCCTCCCAGCCCCCGTCGCCGCCCTCTCAGCCCCCGCCGCTGTGCCTCCACACGTAGCAAGGGCAAAGGAAAGAAGGGCCAGCAGCAATGTCCAATTTGCAAAGAATTTGGACATAGATGGCAAAGCTGCAAAAATGTTGCACCTAATGCATTAGAAGCCTATGCTGAAGTAGCAAAGCAAAAAAGGTACTTTTTGTTTCAATATTTCTGTCCCATCTTACTCTTTCTTGTCTTAATTAACTAATATGTAAACTCATGTAGAAACAAAAGAAAAAAACCCATTGCCAAAGCTGAAACTGAAACTGCACTAGCTTTGCTTCCATGTTCAAATGATGCAATTGAAGACAGTGCTTCCAAGTCGACATCATCGAAGAATACCCCTAAATCTAAAAGGTATGAAAATTGAAACTGCACTAGCTCTACTTCCATGTTTCTAAATGATACAATTCAAGACTGCTGCCATGTTTCTAAATGAAAACTGAAACTGTAGATCAAAGATCATATGTGCCGCCACTGACAGCCCTGCAATGAGCACTCGAAGCAAGAAGAGAGATGCTGCTAACAGCCAACCAATGGCCACTCGAAGCAAAAAGAAATTGAAGCTGTGAACTTAGTGTTGCTGCATGTTTTGGTGGTCAGCAAAAAGATGGTCATTTTGCTACTGCTTGTGTGGTCTGCAACAAGAACTTTATGTTGTCAACTTGCTACTGCTTGTATGAACTAGCTCTTGTCTTTTGGTTCTTGATGTTTGTGTACTTGCTACTGGTTGTTTCCATATTATGCGAACTTATAACTGTTTGTGTTATCTATTGCTGGAAATATTGCCACTTGTGTTGCAGAATTGCTGAAAATAGAGGCGAAATGCTGCCAATTTTTTTGTATACATGTTTATAACCGTTGCTTATTTGCCACTGGGGGCAGGTTGGTCATTTTGGCCTCTTACCGGAGTGTGGTAACGCTGGAATAACGGACAGTGGCAAATAAGCAATAAAATTTGTTTGTGTTTGGTATATAAGAACTGAGGCTTTGTTGGATGGCAAATGAGCCATTGCTGAGTTTGTCAGTGGTATAGAAGCCATTGGCTCAAAAAAATATGATAGCTAATTAAGATAACTTATACAAAAGTTTAGATCCATATAGTGAATTGGAATGTCATGGAAAAAGTGGATCTCGTGACACGCTAGTATACGCACAGCCATGTTGAAACAGTCTGCATCCATATATTCATCCATCTTCAATATGTTTTTTAGCTGTCTTAGAGTTAAAGTAATAGGGTAAGGCTTAGAGCTTATCACCCATTCACTCCTGAAAACAGTGAGAAATTCGTGATTATATTACTCACTATATATGCAAACACTTGTGATATAATCTCTAATTTACTCTGGATCGCCAGATACTTACCCGATTCTTAATCTAAAAAGAATAAAAAAAATCGGACAACCCACTCTCTCACCTCTCACTCTGACTTTCCTAAACAAAACTCACTCACTCTCACTCAGCTCATCTCTCTCACAGTCACAACCCGACCGCCCCTTCTAATTCATCCCCATCCCCACCGACGGTGACCTCTGGCCGGATCCATGGCCGCTCCACTTCCCCAGCCGCCGGGCCCCTCCTCCCGCCGTCACGCCGATCCATGGCAGCATCCCCAGACTCACCCAGGTGCGCTGGTCATGGAGGTCGCCCCTCCCTCACCTTCTCCTCCCGCAGCCCGGAGCTAGCTCACAAAACGCGCCGCCGTGGAGGTCCAACCCGATGGCGTCGCTCACCATGATGGCGTTCCTCTCCGCGGCCTCTGTGTAGGTCAACCAGCGTGTGCAGGCCCCCCCCCCCCGCCGCAGCCTCGTGGTGGCCAGGGCCGCCAAGGTCGACGGCCAGGCTCGGCCCGCCGGGGGAGCTCCACTTCCCCAGCCGCCGGGCCCCTCCTCCCGCCGTCACGCCGTCGCGCCCTCCCTCACCTTCTCCTCCCGCAACCCGGACCTAGCATCACCAAACACGCCGATGGCGTCGCTCACTATGATGGCGTCCCTCTCCGCGGCCTCCGTGGAGGTCTACCAGCGTGTGCAGGCGGCCTCCCCCCGCCGCAGCCTCGTGGTGGCCAGGGAAGTTTAGTCCCGTCAGAGAAGTTTTTCGTAGTACTATTTGACAGAAATATATTAGCTTTGTCCCGTCAGAGAAGTTTTTCATTTTGTGCAACCATAGGCTGTTACATGTATTTGATGATTGAAGGACAAAACACCAATATTTTTTTGCAATCTACTTACATGTCTGATTCTTGTCAGATTGAAGCTTCTTAATGTCCGTATCACCAGAGGGCCAACTTCGAGTTCAAGGAAATGAAGATATATTAAACATCTTAAGGAGTTCAATATCAGAAGGTCAATTATATATATCTTGAACATCTTAAGGAGGTCAACATCAGAAGGTCAATTACTGGCAATCGTAAGGGCAAACAAAAAGTAAGTCTATTAATGTTTGCTTTATTTTTCAACATAATATTAGCCGTAATGCCATGCTTTATATGCTTTTGCAAGCAGAAGAGCACTTTCTGCTCTTGTATTATCCACCAACGGTAGCTCTATATGCTTGTGTTGAAACTGAAAAAAAAAATCAACCATTGGTTCATAAATCAAACCATTCAAATGAATAAATCACAAGCATCAGTGATCAATTTTACACACCATATCTCAATTGAGTTATAGCATCAGATTACAAAATCTTAGATACAACACACATTTTTTTCCCGGGGAGAACAAACAATTTCATACATGGGAATAAGGACATGTGTCATGTGCCATATGCAGCCTGCAATACTGGTAGTGCTATTTCTGCAGTGCCGGTATCACTTGTTGACCAGCTCCTGGAGCATGTAGATGCTTAACTGGAATTCAGTAAAAAGTGCCCGTAGTAGCAGACACAAGATACTTATTGGGCTGGGGCAAATACATGATTTGTTCGTTCCCTGCAATATAGAGTTGTAACAACATCAGTAATTCTCTCGAGCAATATAGAGGTGTAACAACATCAGTAGTATAGTTTTCTATTGTAATTTGATTGAGCAATTACTGTAAAGATATTTATTAGATGTTTATTCACTCGTACCTTAATTGAGGAGTAATGATGTCCAGCTGCAAAAAGCATGCTCACCTGGACACGATGCCTCTTTTATTGTCCATAGTTTATTATGATTAACACCTTCAATCAGAACACACATGCTGTTAGCATAAAAAATAGTTATGTTGACAACAACATAGAAGAACACAGCGACCTCACCCCTCTAAAACATCTCTATAGACTATGTTCTTGGTGCTTTTCCCGGACTTATCAACCTCCTTGTTCGGCTTGGCCAAAATCCGTGTTGTCTGTCTTGAGACACCCCTTGACAATGCAACATACAATTGGCCATGTGAGAAGACAGGCTCAGGAAGATAAATACCGGCGTTTGGGATGGTTTGTCCCTGTGCCTTGTTAATGGTCATCGCGAAACTCAGACGGATGGGGAACTGTTTTCTCTTCAGCTTGAAGGGAAGTGAGGTGTCCTCCGAGGGCGACATAGGAATCCTAGGTATGAACACCCTCTTTCCAGCATGCTGGCCACCGACAATCTCCGCATCGATTGCGTTATCCTGGAAGGCTCTTATCATAAGCCGTGTCCCATTGCATAGGCCATTATGAGGGTCGAGGTTCCGGAGCAGAATGACAGGGCAGTTGATTTTCACTCTCAAGACATGCGGGGGCAATCCATTTGGTGTGATTGAGTTCAGAAGATCAATTGTGTAATTATTTTGGAAGTCATCCTCGATAGAGTCGAAGCTATAGTATACCTTTTCTTCACCCGGAAACCTGGAGATCATCTTGTCATTCAGGTCATCCACATGCTCGTTTTTGGTCGACAGAATTGCGCGTGTGCTCATGTACTCTCTCGACCTAGCATTGGCTTGCAGTGATGGGAAGACATGTTCGATGAGCTTGTTAATAGGTCCATCATCCTCGGTATATCCAATCACAATATCGTCAGGGAGACGCACATAGTCGTTGCCAATTGTTTCTTCCGTTCCATTGCCGATCCTTAGGAGGTAATCGGAGAACCAAGGATCTGTCTGTGCCCGCATATTGCGTGTGAGTCGTATCTTGCATGTCTTCTCCCACAGATAGGATCTCAATAGTGTAGCATCGGTGATTTGTGCTCTTGTCCCTCGTGTCACAACAGGGAGGACCTGCCTGAAATCCCCACCAAAGACGACAATCTTTCCACCGAACGGCAGAGGACATTCCATTATATCCTGGAGCGATCTATCAAGTGTTTCAACTGCTTGACGCTTTGTCATAGCGACTTCATCCCAAATTATCAAAGATGCCTGTTTAAGCAACTCTGCCGTACCATCCTGCTTTCTGAAGCCACATATGCTGTTGTCAGTGAGCTTGATTGGAATTTTGAACCTCGAGTGTGCAGTCCGGCCTCCAGGCATGATCGACGCCGCTATACCCGAAGTAGCAGTTGCGATCGCTATTAGGCCCATGGAACGCACCTTCGCAAGCAATGCCTTATACAAGTACGTCTTTCCAGTGCCTCCTGGACCATCAACAAAGAATATCTGGCTTTTTTCGTTCGTCACATGATCCATTATTTCATTGAAACTAGCCAGCTGCTCCCTGTTCAAACAACTAAATAGATCTAGATGTTCTTGGTCTACTTTGACTTGCCTTTCCTCTGCCACCTCTCTATACCCAGGGTGAGAAGAAGCATCCGTCTCAACCAGATCCGGAAGCCCATAGCTTTTAATTTCCTTGCCCATGGATTGCACCAGATCCCTGGCATCTCTAAGAACCATCTGCTCAAGGGCGGCCTCATTAGTTTTAGTGCGGCGGTAATCCTCGGACATCGATTCTAGATGTTTGTCCCACAACTGACGGATCTGTGTTGCCTCACAAAAAACCAGTATAGTCGCAAACAACCGTCTAAGAGCAGAAAGCATCTGAAATGTGGCTGCCTCCGTCATGCAATCATCTAGTGTCTTGTCGTGCTCAATGAGGCCTAAGTGTTCACACGCCTCCCTAAAAGAACTGCACGATTTTCCATTTACTGTTTTTAAATCATCAAACGAAGTGGCACCTCGGACATGGCTTAGTAGGACACGCAAGTAGTATCTCTCTCCTTCAGCAGGATGTGCATACACAAGTCTTCCTATCTGTGATTTCTTGTTTCTTCTATTCTGCCACTTCTTATTTCCTGATATCCATCTATAATGTTCTGGAAACTCTCTGTACAACCATTTCCGTGCTGCCGGAAACTTCCGGTTCATCTCAAAGTACTGAGTAAGCATGGATTTTGAAGAAGTTGGTCGAGCGACAACATCTGCCAGATTTGCATCTGCCTTAAATGCGACTGTATGCATGTTTGGCAAATGAAGCTGGAGCTGCAACACCGATGGACTGACACCGAACATCTTAAAACCTAAAATCCTGTAAATAGCCTCTGGAGGAGATATATAGCGTGCATCCCTATATTGTCGAATTTCATTGATGATTCCCCCATCATTGATAATTTCCTGCTCACATGTAAATGATGTTTTATCATGCCCTTTGTAAAATGTATTTGAACAAGTACTTGAATGCCTTGATGCTTGAGCATGCTTCGACATTAATATGACAGTAACTTGAAATGTGGACGATAATATACCTTGAAAATTGGTTTGTTGAACCACAGGCTCAAATATTCCATAAGGATCATCTGTCTGTTCATTACAAGCAATCTGCGGATTTTGATTGTTTTGACCGGCATATGGAGACAGTTCCATTCCATGTCTATTATCAGTAGATGGGGTATTTTGAGGTTGATTGGAGCCAGAAACTGACTCTATACCTGAATTAACAAAGAGAACCTGGATCACGGTCAAATAAACATAGACCCCAATTAAGCACTGTAAATTCGTTGAGTAACTAACCCGCATATTCCATTGTGAAATCCTGGTTCGGAATTATTTTGATTTGAGGTACCTCAACCCCTGATATTTGTGTGATCGTCCCTGTTTTGTGTTGCAATCATAATAAACATATAATGAGAGCTTGATAAAGAAGTATGTTTTCAACACTATACATAGCTGAATTATATTACCAACTGGCATAAGAACAGCTCTTAGTCTTCCTGCAGTTTGTTGCATCTGATACGCATCATTCCTGTGCATCCAATTGGATTCATCGTCACATGTTACATTATTCTCCTTGTTGTGTGGGTTGCTTTCACATGATTGAGGCGAGTTTAGAATATTGCAGAAGCCTGCAAAAAAAATGCAGATACATGACATTAGTCATGGTATTTTAATTATTTGCAAGGTACAACATATCCCAAATTTGTAATGGTACAACACCACCTGCAGTAGATATTTTTTGTAGTTGGGTGACACCCGATTGCCCCGTAGCTGGTGTGTGTGACACAGTGTTGGCGACGTTGAGGAGCTCAGTAGTTGCCTTTTTCTGCTCACGGGATTGGCGTTGTCGTGTTAGTATGACATCCCTATTTTGTGCATAGCGCTCCCTGTCCCTTTGCCTCCTTTTTTCTTTAGGGTCTGCATAGATGGAATGAGCTATTTAGTATGAACAAGTAGGGGCGTATATACTTATGTAGATCATCATTACCAATGGATGTGGAGACTGGTGTTTGGGTTTCATTTTCATGGACACTGATATCCGCGGAAGAAGCAGCTATGTTACTTTGACATTGGGACATGGTCAGGGGTGTATGTGGTACAGTTGTATCGTCATTAAGCATTGTTGTTGAAGCCAGTTTCTGCTCCTTGGCTTGACGACGTTTTTTCAGAATAGCATCTTTATTTCGTGCATAATATTCTCTGTCTCTCTGCCTCTTCAACTCTTTTGGGTCTGTATATATGTAGCACATCATCAATAGCTCATTCCAAAGTTTATTGAGTGGTTTGTGATAGTTACCTAACAAGTGGGTGTTGCTAATATCCTGAAATGGAGTGCGTGCACCGGCGCCATTGGGAGATGACATGTCTCCGCCTTCCTGTCAATAGTAATGTCAATAATAATGCAAACACAGGACTAATTTTATGTAATGTATTCATGGTCATTTCCCCCCGTAATGCAAACACATGATTAATATGCAGTTTGTTCATTTCCTTATGAAGATTACATCTGCTATCATTTACTGGTAGTTTAAGCTGATGCGAAGCTGGTTAGCTGCCGAGTTGCGGTGTTGGCCAATCTGCTTTGAAGGCCTATCGAGATGGTTATTTCTACCTTTTAGCTGATCTGCTTCGAGGGCATCTCATTTCGGTTGGGTTGGTCTTGGCTGATCAGGTCCAAGGGCATGTGGATTATATTGTAGGATATGGTTGTGCTTTTTCAAATATTTTTCCAAGAATACCATCAAATTTTATTATGAGTTGCTGCCTTGCTGGGTTGTTTTTATCAGGTATGTGTGCAGTTCCCATGTACCCCTTTGTTCGTGCTTCATGCTTGTTAATATGCTCATGCGTTACTGCATGTGGTAGGTATTAGAAAAAACACAATAATTCAATCATATGTTCACCCTGATTTAGAATAATACTCAACCGGTGTGCTTTTAAATTAGTGTATAGTCTGAAGCATAGTTGAATCTTACAACTTCTTAATATGTTTCTTAGTCTGGTTTATAAATGTATGATGCCATGGTTTTGGTAGGGAACATCTGTCTCCTGCAGTTAGTACGTTCTTTAGTTCCAGAAAGAAGTATGAATTTTTTGAAATATATGATGTAATATGCAGTAACCATTATTTTGTCAGATTTAATATGAATCTTTTGATACTGTACCAGTTATGCAAATCAGACATAAGATATACATGTTAATACCATGACCGATTCAGTACAAAATAGTAGATTTAAAGTTACTTGAACCCACCCTTATTGTTTTGGAAGATTATCTAAAATATAAATCAGACATAAGATCCTCGACGCCGCCACTGACCTGGACAATGTTGCAGAGCGGCGAGGGCGCCGCCCAGGGAACCCTGGTGGTGCTTGCTGGCGAGGACACCGACGTCGTCCAGGAACAGAGATCACGTGCTGCGTGTTGCCGGCCGGCGAGGGCGCCGTCCAGAAAATCCTTGTGGTGCTTGCTGGCGAGGACACCGACGTCGTCCAGGAACAGAGATCACGTGCTGCGTGTTGCCGTCCGGCGAGGGCGCCGTCCAGAAAATCCTTGTGGTGCTTGCTGGCGAGGGCGCGTATAGGACCGCGAGAGGAACACTCGTGATGCTTGCCGGCAAGGGTGCCGTCCAGGACGGAGATCAAGCGCTGCCGGGCGGCGAGCGCGCCATCGACGAAGGAGATGCGTGGTGGCGCCGTCCAGATCAGTGGCGGCGTCGAGGACGTGCGTCGGTCAGTTTCCTTTTTTCGCGTGGGTTGCGTGATTGCAGGGGTCGTGGAGATTCAAAGTTTTTTTTTTTCCGGTGGAGGTGGAGGTGGAGTACAATTCCGTCATTGTAAATCGCTACATGCACACGGGACCTGATTGGTGGGGTTAAGACATCGATAGTTTAGGTGTTTGCTAGTGGTAAGGCATCGCTGGTATTGTTTCGAGGTGAGTTGTTGGGGTGAGTTTAGCTGAAGTCGTGTTCGATTGTTTATTAGTAGTTGAGATTCCAGTTTTTTTTACAATCCCAGTCTCCATGTCAACCAAAAATCAGTGTAGAAAGGGCTATGATGCGCCTGATCATGGATCGGGTTTCTCCGAGCCCACCAGTTCTGTGACTCACCGGTGACGGGCCAATACTATCCAACCCAAACCAAGCCCAGTACGAAGGCTCGCGTCTTCTATTCCAGCCTGTTCTTCCCCGTTCCCCTCTGCCCTGCCCTCATCGAGTCGAAGGACCGATCAGTCCGACCCCAAACCCACCCGGCGACGCCACCCGCCGCCGTCCGCCTCCCCATGGCTGCCCGCCGTGGTCCCCACGTCATCAGCCTCCACGACTCCGCTCCGGCGCTCCTCGGCCGCGCGCCGCAGCATCAGCAGCCTGGCGCCGACCGCGACGAGCCCCTCCTCCACCTCCCTCGCGGGGGGGCCGCGCCGCACCCCGCCGTGGCCGCCCTCGAGGACCGCATCGTATCCAGGGACCACGACATCCAGGACCTCCTCGTCGACAACCAGCGGTTCGCCGCCACCCACGTCGCGCTCCAGCAGCAGCTCATCTCCGCGCAGCACGAGCTCCGGGCTGTCTCGATCGCCGGCAACAAGGCCCGCGCAGAGCGGGAGGCCGAGCTCTGCGCCATCGCCGACCAGGCCGCGCGCATCGAGGCCGAGGCGCGCAGCATCGCCGCCGCGCGCGCAGATATTGAGCAGGTCCACGCCGACGTGCGGGTGCTCGCTGGCGCGCGCAGCGAACTCATGGACCGGCTCCATGCCCTCCGCGAGCAGCTAGGCCGCACTCAGAGCGAGTCGGCCAAGGCCGAGAACGCCCGTACGCAGATTGAGACCATGCGCCGGGAGATCCAGAAGGGCAGGTATTGCCGTGGGTTCAATTTCCTTGTACAATCAAAGGGCAAGCTCCGTTACCAGTCTTAATTAAAATTAGACCAAAACCCTACCCCGAGTTCATGCCATGACTCAGTTTTAGCACTGAAATATATATCTTTTTGGATGATTCATTTGGATTTTGTTAATGTACTTAGAGGTTAGACCGTTAAGTCACATGGTTAGCATAGATAGGAGTTTGTATTCCACGAACCTGCTGGGGAAACTTATGCAGGCATTCATGCACATGCAAATCAGCTCTTGTTGTGTTCATTGTTGAACTGCTATAGATCGCTTTGCTCAAGCAAGCCACCCTGTCTAAGGAGGCTTTTAGATTGCTAGCATGTCAAGCATTAGGGTTATACCTAATCAATGATGCCTTGTTTTTTGACCGGAAGATCAATGATGTTCCCACAATTAAGCTGGTTTTCTAGAACCTTCCAGTAGAGTATGAACACCTGTGCCATGAGAACATTTCGCGGTTTATGTGCTTAGCAATTTACTAGATTTGTTTTAACAGTTGTAGTTGTAAGGCCTAGTTGAGGTATTTTGGGTAGGACGGGATAGTTACTCAGGGAAGTTGCTATAAATGCCGCCTTCCTTGTTTTGCTGGAGACAAGAATTCAAAATAGCCCCATGGCAGAATTATTTTTTTAGCAGTTTTGTAGGTTATTTGAATTTGCAGTGGACAGATGTACACTCATCTGCTCCTTAATTTGACAGGGGATGCCACTGTTAACGACTTAGAAGCATAAGGGCTATCACAAATCATACATTGGCCATACAGTATGTATGATGTATGAGTATGATACCACAGTTGCTGAGGCGTATGAACCAAATAGCCTCATAGACAACATTCAATTAATTATTGCAGTTAGAGTTGCTCTATAAGTGATTATCACCCTTGTGGTGTTCTAGATGCTTATGGGGCCAGAGCTACAACCAGCATGGGAGTGCCTGCAAGCCTGCAACCACCTTGGTGTATCATTTTATCCAGGGCCAAGTTATCCATTTCCTTAAGTTAGTTTATTTTCTTAAGATAGTAAGCTCGATGTGACTAGCTGTGTTACAGCGCTCCCTGTTCTACAAACTGATTTGGCATATCATTTTGGCTCAATAAGAAATGAAGAAAATTGCACCGGCCTAGGTGTTGAGATCCTTGCATACCATGACCAGGGACAAGGCCCTCCATGCTCATGAGGGCAAGCTTCATTATCTTTATACTTAAACCCTAATCCTATTGCCATCTCCTTCCACCTTCACCCAATACCCGAACTCACAACTTGCAAAGCACAGGTAACTGTTTCAAATCTCAATGCATATGTAAATTGTTAATGTTGGCGCCTAGTCTAGAATGAGTTGGTTACGCCCATGTTCAGTTTGGTCTAAATAAGAAATTTAGGTTCAAGGTCATGACAATCACCTTAATTTACCAGCTGAAAATGAATTGTTGGGTGGTTGCATGCTATGTTTGTGAAAGTGGTAATTTGTATATCCATAAATCTGCCACTGCATCTACCCACCCATATTAATCATTGTCATATAAATCTTTCAGAATTTTTCAGCATAAGACATAGAATGGATATTGCAAACTAGAAGATATCAAGCGTGTCGCAGGCATATAAAATTAGGAGGCCCAATGGAAGACACGGTCTTCGAAATAAAAGAGGAGACACAATATACATATATCCAAATCTTGTTGATTCCTAGTCCAGTGGTCATCGACTAACATAAACTTTGCACTGAGGCACCATTGCTCCTGCAAGGGACTTCCCACATCCAGATCTTATTTCTCATTTTTTTGCTGCATAATTTTTTTTCTTCATGGGTAAGAAGGATCAAACAAAAAAAATCTATGATATTTTTGATGTGTTTGCATGAGAGAGTAGGAAAAGGACATTTAATGATTGATACCGGGGTTTTTCTATCTAAGATGAATTGGATTATTGGACTGGTTAATGCACAATGATTGAATGTTAGGAACTCTATATCACTTTCAGGTTCAAGCACTCCCATCTGAGATCCACTATTCTGATATAATAACAGCTAGCTAGGGTTATGGGGGCATTTGTGATTCACCTTCAACCTCAATACACATATTGTCCTTATCGCCCATTCATGGTCAGCAAGCTTTTACGTGATGTCTGTCTAATCTACTGGGTCTTGCTGTGTACCATCAGACTGGATCCACTCTCTTCCATTAATTGCTGTTCTTACAATATTGGTAGGGCTGCGGTTGAATTCGAAAAGAAGGCACATGCTGATAACCTTCAACAAAGTAAAGCAATGGAGAAAAATATGATTGCTGTGGCTAGTGAGATTGAGAAGCTTCGGGGTGACCTTGTAAATGCTGAAAAGCGGGCCACTGCTGTGAGTGCTGTCACCACAGCAGCAGCTGTAGCTAACCCTGGTACACTACTGAATCTCCAATTGTCTATTATTCTTTTCCTCTTCTGTATAAGCTGATGCTTTGAAAGTATTATGGTAATTATTTTAATTGATGTTTTTAAAATTGCTTAGTATACAATACACAACCAAATCCACCATATCATGGAACAATTTATTTATTGGCCATGACGTCTGAGATAAACAATATACTAAAATGAGTGTGAATTAAAAGTTAAAGTAGTTAGCGAGGAGCGGCCTAGTATATCATCTATCATAGGGTTGCAGCCATTAGAAACTTACACTGAAAACTTGCGTTTAGCAGTTGTAGGGCCAATTTGGAAGTGTTCGGTTGTGTTGTCGAATCTAGTTACTTATGTGAATCTTTACTAGCTCCAATTACATTTTCCTACTACCTCTAAGAAAGAGATGCTTTCGAGTATTTATATGCAAAAGAAGAAAAAGTACAAGTCTGTTTGAAAAGTTAATGCTAAGTGAAGTCATAGAAATAGTCATCTCAAGATTTGGGCTTACTACCTTAGTAATTCTAGCTGTGGGGGTGGGGGATTATGGAGGAGTAGCCAATAAAACTAGCTTCGTATAGAACTGCTAAAGCAAGCCGTTTGGCCCATCTTCAGCTCTTAGCCTGGAGAAGCTGATGATGAAGTTAGGCCAGACAGGTTATTGCTCTAAATACATCTTATGTGAAATTATGTTTGTTTTCTTGCGCCATCGTTTGAATCAGTTACAATCCTATTTCAGGGTATGCTGCATATGGCAATCCCGAGGCAGCCTATGCTGCAACATATGGCCATCCCGAGGCAGCCTATGCTGCAACGTATGGCAGTGCTGAGGCAACATATGTCAATTCTAATGCTTATAGCACTAATCAGGTACATTAACTAGCTTTATCATTGTGCTCTTACTTTCTTCTGGTATTAGTTACAATACGTTGTGCCTAGATTGTTGTAGATGTAACTGTGTAGTATGTCGAGTTAAAAACACACTGATTATCGGAAATTCAAGTATTGATCTCGTTTTCCAGTTTTTGTGTTACTTGAGTAATTGTTAACATTTTGTCCATTTAGAGTCTATATATCTTTTGTTGTTTTCGTCTACATTATGTATGTTTGTCTCATTTGTAAACATGGGGTTTTCCTATCTTCCACACATTGAAGTTTTCCCCACTCCTTTAACGGAGGGTTTACATATCTTCCAGGAACATTGAAATTGTTGTTTCCTCTTTGTCGTTGATTGCACTGGGTATCTCTGAATGACTTGTGTGTTGTGTAATATTTCCGAAGTTTGATTATTCCCTGTAAGAGAGGGAGTCGAATAACATGGTTAGCAACAAGTTACATTGTTTGTAGTTATGGACCCCACTCTTTACACCTTCACTGGTCTATGCATTAGGTTTCTACATAATGAATGTCATACTGGGTACCATTTCGTCATATCCAAATAACATTTTCACTAGACAGTCATAATAGCTGAAAATTTATACTTCCAAAACTCAGCCAAAACACATGTACATAAAAGTCGATTAACACTGCTGATCGAAAAAACCACATAGATCCTATCATGTCAGGGATTAATTTTTACAGATGGGAGGTCCTTCTATCTCCTCTCACTGAAGCAACGAATCTACTTTGTAGTATTTGGTATCTCTTTTCATCAAGATCTAAAATAAGCAGGGATATTCGTAGCGACCTTTGCGTAGTACTGATTTTTTTTGTTCTCCACAGGCTCATACTCGCACCGATGGCAATCCTCATTACATGGCTCAACCTGTACACTATGCGCAGTACGAGGGCCAGCAGCAGCAGCAGCAGCACACCAACGTGCAAAGATGAATGCTGACTCAAGGATATCTTTGACCCCGTGTGCGAGATCTTCTTAGGCTTCCCCAGTGTAAACAGATAGACACAGGACGGACCGGACTAAGGTTGATGGAGGAATTCATCACGTGGAAGTGCTGCAAATCTTTGTTATACTCATCATGTCGATAGTCTGTACCCGTCTTGATAACCCATCAGTTAGTTGAATCGAGAAATGCATTTCGGTGCCCCCATGCTAGGGATTATTGTGATTCGCGCAGGTTGTACATACATATAACTGGATGATCTCAGCAAGTTGCTGTATTTATGTAGTCACTACCTTGTTGCGCGTTCCCGTCTTTGCTTGCCGGTGAGAGCGGCAATAGCTCCACCTTCTTCTCTCGGCCGTTCTTTTTCTGGATGGAATGTTTGCTACTCCACCATTTGCTTGTTTCTCCAGTGGAGAAGGCTCTACGGCCATCGGTTCATGATTTTGGGAGGTAAAATGTGATTTGTTTGTTCCCTTCTGCTGGGTGAATGAATGAAATCTTGGCGCCAGCAGGAGTGCTATATTGCAAGTAAGTTTCTGCGTATTTCTTCTGATAACACTATAAATTTGAAAGAAAAAAGTTTCGGAGTGAAGGAAAATCAGGCCATCCTAGACTGCGTGAGAAAAGAGAGAGAGAGACGAGTAAAGAAAAAGCAGGGCTCCAGGCCACGTTTTCGTACAGCACCATATTCCAACAGGGCCCAAGACGAGATGTACCCAGAAGCCCACATACACCACGTTATCCCGCCAGCCCACACTGGCTCGTGCAGCGCACAGCAGCAGCAAAGGGCGCGGAGTTCCTTCCGCGAGTTTTAGTCCCACATCGGAAGTCGAAGGAGGTTGCCCCGCGAGGTCTCGCTATAAAAAGAGGGCGGGGTGCTCCCTTGTTCCATACTTACCTGGACGGGGTCGACGGGGGATCAAGAAGCCTCGTGGCCTAGGCCAGTGGCCAACATTGCACTTGGTTGGTGCGCTGACTTACCATCTCCCCAAGTGGGAGAATGGACGTCATAATTTGTGGTAGAGGGGGTACGCGTTCGCGCGGCCCCTGCCAATTCTAGAAAATTAAATTTTAGTCCCTCCAGGCGATGTTCTCTGCTGTCTGTGTCGGTCCGTCTTGAACTGCATCTTTGCATTGAAGTCCACAGTGCGCCTGTCTTTTGGTCATGCCACTACCTTTTACTTTTTTTAAAACAAAAAAGGAGAAGAATCATCCCTTTGTCACGTTTCAAAAACAAAAGAAGAATCGTCGCTTTATGCAAAGCTTCCTCATGAGACCCGTGAATCATCATTAGCATATGGAATTCTTTTTCTGATAATGCCAAAGCCGTGGTTGTCCTTTGGCAATGCCGAACCCTGTTTGCCTTGGATTATAATGCTCCATGATTTTTTTTTTTTTTTGCACAAGATAATGCTCCATGATTTTATAAGAACTAGAAAGCCCACGATACTGGAGTAACACGTAAGCGACTAAAAAAACGCACGCGGCACCCCCGCGACACGCATCCAAATTCTGAAAGCCAGCACGACGGACCCAGCGCGATCCCGGCCGTCCAGATAGCCCGTGGGACGTGTCACCTGCCGACCACCTTCTCGTCTCGGCGGCCGCACCTGCACATGACATACCCGGCTCGGCCCGGTCGCCCTCCCGAAAACTCGAACCAGGCCCTCTTCCCACCGAATCGGAAGCAAATCGCGACGCGCCATGGCTCCGGGCACGCATCTCCCCTTCCTCCTCCTCCTCCTCGTCGCCGGCGCGCTCCTCGCGGCCGCCCCCCTCTCGCTGGCGGCCGAGTCCGAGGCCTTCGACGTCCGCCGCCACCTCTCCACCGTCACCAGGTACCCTTTTTTTCCCGCCCGTCCCCTCCCCTCTTCCTCTTCCCGTCTCTGCAACCACCGCCCGATCCCCGGCTTGTTCGCCGGCGGATTCGCGGTGGAGCGAGGTTCGAGTTACCCTCGGGTGCGGGGTGTACGTATCGTGGTGTCTACGTGTCTGGGGCCGGAGGTTTGGGGTTGCGGAATGGTAGGGTTTAATCCTCCTTGGTGGTGATTTTTTTTCCAGGTACGATGTGTCCAGAGGGTCCAACAGTATGGTTAACGCGCCCTCTATGCCGGATGAGTGCCGCGTGATCCACCTCAATCTCGTCGTAAGTTTCCTCCCCTGCATTTTACTACCAACATTTGGTACCCAGTTCAGTGTACATTCGTGCATGTTTGTCCAGTCCTGCCTGTAAGCACATGTCATTAACCAGTAGCGATCGTGTGAGTAATATGGTATACAGTGCTATCGGGTTCACTGAGTTGTTATTTAAGTTTAGCTGTAGTGCAGAATTGTTTTACAAATTTTTGTACCAAAACATTTTGCTGCCTATTTTGTTGTAGTGCAGAAATTATTAGACTAAGCTCACAACCTTAACAATATGCTACCTAGTATGTTCGGTCTTTCCCCATTTTGTAGGATAAAATTGGTGGAATTAATTTTGCTATTTTATTTGCCAGGCAAGACATGGGACTCGTGCTCCTACCAAAAAGAGAGTCAAGGAGTTGGATAGGTTGGCAGCACGGTTGGGTGTTCTAGTAAATGAGGCAAGACAAGGGCCTGACAGTGAGTCTCTAAAGAAAATTCCGTCCTGGATGAAGGGGTGGCAGTCAAGTTGGAAGGATAGGGTCGCAGGGAAAGGGGGTGAGCTGGTTAGCGAAGGCGAGGAAGAGCTGTTCAATTTCGCTAACAGGGTGAAGGAGAGATTTCAAGACCTGTTTGATGAAGAATATCACCCTGTTGTGTACTCCATACGGGCAACCCAGGTAAGCTCTCGCATACTTAACCAGTGGATATCAATAGAGTTTTAGCATTCCTGGTTGTGCTCTACTGCTTTGGTCATCATCAGATGAAATGGGCAATAGTATAGTATTTCGGAGAACCTCAGTTTGCTGAACCTCATGCGTTGTAAACCCATTAGTTTAGAATCCAACATTGTTGATGTGATAGCTGATGATTTCCAGTTCAACTACAATTTTTGTTGAATTTTTTACTGCCACTTAGTATGTTTAACTATTGTTGTGTGCTCGTGATGCAGGTTCCACGAGCATCAGCTAGTGCAGTAGCATTTGGTTTGGGGCTACTTTCTGGGAAAGGAAAACTTGGAGCAGGGAAAAACCGCGCCTTTTCTGTTCTGAGTGAGAGTCGTGCAAGTGATATTTGTCTGCGATTCTTTGACAGCTGTCAAACATACAAGGTACTATATATTATTTATGATCGCAATAACTTGTTGAGAAATAAAGAACATACTTTAACAATATAAAATGCTAACATTTTACTCCTATTGGTTTGATTGCTCACGTTTGTAGCTGAAAGAGAAAAACTAGAATTGTCAGTTATGATGCAAATGGTGCTTTCATGTTAGCATGTTATATTAAGTACTAAACATTACATAGCCCAAATATGTGTAATGAATCTGTACTTGTACTACGGACTCGCGCTTAGTCTCTCATGTTTTGCTGCATACCCTTTTCTGCTTCAACCTGTTGGTTAGTTAGTATGTATATTGGACATCAGTTTTTGTTCCTTCACTAAATAAATGGCATGCTGTAGCTTCCTCTTTTTTCAATAATTCTCCCAGGCACACCTCTGAGGTCTTTCTTTGTGGCATGTAGTTTTGTTCTCTCAATGCTACTAAACCGTTAGTGGTAGTTTGGTATACTATTCGCGGCATCTTTTTTCGTCTGTACAACTGTGGCCTTGCTATGGTGCTATTGATCTGTTATTTTTGCCAAAAAGTATAACGTCAATAACATGTCCAGGACTACAGGAAAAGAAAGGAGCCCGATGTTGACAAGCAAACGGAACCGATTATAGAACATGTCACGTCTGCTTTAGTCAACCGTTATCGCCTCAATTTTACAAAACAAGATGTTTCTTCCCTCTGGTTCCTTTGCAAACAGGTATATAGTTCCCTGTGGGTTCTAGAGTCTAGTGTGGCATACTTTGGACATTTTGTCAGTTGGTTGTTATTTTTGCAGGAAGCGTCTTTACTGAATATTACCAATCAAGCTTGTCAACTTTTCAATGAAGCTGAGGTAGGTTGCTTTCAGATTTCAGAGTTTCTTAAGCAATTTCACCACTAAAATCCTATGTCAAACTAGTCTATGTCGTGTCTGCAAGTCGGACGTATACACCCAACTACTCTTTTGTAGGAAGTATATGATCTGTATACAGATTGATTTGGGGACATGGTTCTCTTATAGTAATTTCATAAGAATCATAACTTTAGTCACCTTGATATGTTACAAGAATGATACATCCCAGAACTTGGCTTGAACTCTTAAGTTTGGTTCTCTTATAATAATTTCATTAGAATCATAACTTTAGTCATCTCAATATGTTAAGAGTAATACATCCCAGAAGCTGGTTAAGTTTGTCATAGTTCGAAAATTTGATTAGTAAGGCAGGTTCATTTCTCAATTCAATCTCGTAGGCATGCAACTTTAGTTTGATATTCTTAGTTTGAACTCTTAAGTTTGGTCAGTTACTTGCTTCATGGTAGGTGCCCCCTTTGTCAAATATTTACTTCCACTTAAATGTTACCTCTAGAGTATTATCATCACCACACTTCACGTAAAGGCTCTTAGTAGTGACGTGCGTTGATTTTTCCTATTAATGTCTAACAAATCTTCATTTGTTCAGGTTCATTTTCTTGAATGGACAGATGATTTGGAGGGTTTTGTGCTTAAAGGTTATGGTGAGTCAATAAACTATAAAATGGGACTGCCATTGCTCAAGGATGTTGTCCAGTCAATGGAAGAAGCAATTATAGCTAAAAAAGGTAACACTACGTCATGACCTCCCTTGTTCTGCTCAAAAAATGCTTCATGCTGGAATACCTGCTTCTTGTTACATTTGCCCCTTTGCTGAAGCCGCTATGATCTTGAATTCTTGTAGTACTAGTTGCACGTGGCATGATGAGTTTCTTGTTCTAGCTTTCTAGTTGTATAGCTAGACAATGCAATACTCGCATGGAAGAACACACAATACTCTGAAGCAGTGATAATGCAGTAATCAATACTGTAGATAGGATTACACATGACGGTGATGCTCAAAACTCTAGACTGACGCTTAATTCTGAATTGTAGAAAACTATCCTGATGGTACATATGAGAAGGCAAGGCTCCGATTTGCACATGCAGAAACTCTTGTTCCTTTCTCATGTCTCCTTGGTCTTTTTCTTGAAGGATCAGGTATGGTTCTTATTTACACTTCGTCCATGCATGATCTTTTTCCATGAACTATATATCAAAGAACTGATTGTGCACTTGACGTTTTTTTGTTTGCACCAAGATTTTGAGAAGATACAGCGGGAGGAACCATTGGATCTACCTCCCATGCCACCACAGAAAAGAAACTGGAGGGGCAGTCATGTAGCACCTTTTGCTAGTAACAATATGTTGGTTTTATACCAATGCCCTAGCAAAACTGATGACAACAAAATATCCGAGGGTCAAAACAGCTATTTCGTGCAAGTTCTACACAATGAAGCTCCAGTCTCAATGCCAGTAAGTACACGTTTTCTGCGCTTTATTTGCTGGTTGAAAAACTAATAAAATAGCTTATTATGTTAAGAAAAGTCTATGGCTGCCTCATGCCTAGCTCCCCTCCATGCATTTGGCCGGCTAGTGCGATGTTTTCTTTCCTAGTGTGTTTGCTGTCAGGAAGTCCCCTGTTTGACTGTTCTTCTCCTATTTCAAATTTTCAATGCAGGGCTGTGGCAACAAGGACTTCTGTCCATTCGAGGAGTTCAAGGTAAATACAACACCGAACCATTTTCTTAAAGTATCATATGATGAAGAAGCAATCTGCATATTTCCTCTATTCTGATGAATAATGTTTTCCTGTGACGTGCTCGCAGGAGAAGATAGTCGCGCCGCACCTGAAGCATGACTTCGACGTGCTATGCAAGGTAAAGCCGGACGCAGTGGAGCCGTGTTCTCTCAGCTCCAAGCTTTCCAACTTCTTCCTGGGCCTGTTCTCGCGGAAAGGGTACCATGTCAAGGCAGAAGATGCGAAGACGGAGCTGTAGACTTACCGGTGAAGGTGGTAGCATGGCCGGTCGCCCTGGTGCTGCTACTGCACGCGATGTAGTACGAGCACGGCCTTGGAACGGGACTACTGACTTGTGGGCGCTAACCGAAGGTGTTTTTGTACCTAGCTTCGATGTCTGATTGACTGACGAGTTGGTCCGTATCAAACTGTCACTGAAGCTGTTGCTGTTTCAGAGGATATGGTGTAAGCTGGTGATCGTGTAACTATGTTTTTCTTTTTAATCTGAACTAGTATCTCCAGCCTTACGCATAGCTTTCCACGGTAATGGTAGAGCTTTCCACTGTGCTGTGATGTGCCGCTTTCGACGGTCTGGTTTCTGTGGGATATCTTCATTGGTTTCATGGGATAAACTGTTGCATGCGAAATCCCCGTGCCGTACGTGTTCCTAGATGATATCTTCTTTGAACTGCAGATGAAAATGATTAAATTGATGTGTCGGTGATCATGTAACTATGTTTTTTAATTTGTACTAGTATCTCCAACACTGTCATGGTAGAATTTTCCGCTGCGCTCTGAATCTCTGATGTGCCGCTTTCCAGGATTGGAATGTGGGATATCTTCTTCCCTGGTTCCTGTACCGTACGTGTTCCCAGATGATATCTTCTTTTAACTGTCGATGAAAATGACTATAAACTGATGTGTCGGTGTACAGTGTATACTGATGTGTTGCACCCTAGTATTGTAGTACTACAGAACAGTAGCTCTCTCCCCGCAAAAAAAAAAAGAACAGTAGCTCTCTTGTCAGTTTCGAAACTGATACCAAGGGCATCCATAAAATCTTGTTTCTGGTAGCCACCCCACCACTCCACTCGACTGTCGCGCACTCGGATACATATCTTCTGCTCACTCACGTGGTCACTCCCACAGTCCAAGGAGCACATCTCACATGGCGACCGGAACAGCAGCAGGGGAAGCCAACAAGGGGGAGACGGTGCTGGTCACCGGCGCCAGCGGCGTCATCGGCTCGTGCCTCGTCCGCCGCCTCCTCGCGCGCGGCTACTCCGTCCACGCCGCCGTTCTCAACCCAGGTGAGTGCCAACATTGCTGTTCTATAATAGTGTTCGTCCGCATCTTTCTTGGGCGCAATGCGGCGGAGGTCCGTCAGTGTTGATTTGGTTGGCATGGCGCAGATGACAAGGCCGAGACGGACCACCTCCGCGCGCTCGCCGCCGCCGCCGGCGACGAGGGCCGCGTCCGCTTCTTCCGGTGCGACCTCCTCGACGGCGCCACCATGCTCGCCGCCGCGCGGGGATGCTCCGGCGTCTTCCACCTCGCCTCCCCCTGCATCGTCGACCGCGTCCTCGACCCCCAGGTACCGCCCGCCCCCGCGTGCTCCTCATTGCCTCGTCGGCCCTGCCGGGATCCTCACACGCTCCGGCGGTGTCTGCCTCATTTCTTGGTCGCAGAAGGAGCTGGTGGTGCCGGCGGTGGAGGGGACGCTCAACGTGCTGCGTGCCGCCAAGGAAGCCGGGGGAGTGCGGCGGGTGGTGGTCACCTCCTCCGTCTCCGCCCTCGTGCCCTGCCCGGGGTGGCCGGCTGGCGAGGTCCTCGACGAGCGCTGCTGGACCGACATCGACTACTGCGACAAGAACGGGTGATATAGATGACCCTTAGAAAAATGCAGTCACGTAATTTTGACAAAAATCTGCAGCTATTTTAGCAAGATTCGAAAATATCATCTGCACCCTGCAGTGGAGTTAGTCAATGCAGAAGTGCAGGGAGTTAGTTTGATTAGATGGAAATATGGGATACATATGATTCTCCAGATGCAATAGACTAGCAACTTAGTTCCAGTTGTGCAGGTGACAGAATGATCTAGTTTTTCCCCCAATTTGATTCTACTGGATCAATGGGGTAGAAAGTTGCACATAAATTTAAAATTGTTGCACAAGTGTTAAGATGCAACCATTTTTCTGCTGAAAGCTTGGCAGATATCTCAGGTTCTATCTTTATTTGGTAGGTTTGGTACCCTGCTTCAAAGACGTTGGCAGAGAAGGAGGCGTGGAAGTTTGCAGAGGAGAATGGACTGGATGTGGCCGTGGTCAATCCGGGGACTGTTTTCGGCGAGATGATTCCACCAAGGATCAATGCTAGCATGGCCATGTTTCTTCGCTTACTTGAAGGTACATGCATATTGCGGCCTCTGATCATGTAGTCGTGACGGAGCTCTAACCATAGTTGATAGTTCTACAAGTGTTTTGATAGTAGTTTGCCAGATAAAGAAATTTAGTCGTCTTTTAGTCCCTCTAGGAAGCTGGCTGATAGGTCAGCACTATTGTTTCCAAACACTTACTAGTGATTCATGAGTGGCAAACTGAAGCAGGGGCAGTTCATGTACTTGTACAAACTGAACACATTTTAACTCTGATGAGACCTTTAAGATTTAGATTGATAACATTAGAAACTTGCAATAGCCTGGGAAACTATCCACTAGCATCTCCATGTTTCTTCGCTTACTTGAAGGTACTCTTATTTCAGAGTTTCATTGGGTGTTTGATTTGATACTATGCCAGATAAATAAGTTTATACAGTATTCGCTAATCATTTCTTAGTCCCTCTAGGAAGTTTGCTGATAAGTTAGCAATATAGTTTCTAAACTATTACCAGTGAGTCATGAGTGGCAAACTGAAGCGGAGGTAGTTTCATGCACTTACAAACTGATCACATTTTACTGTGATCAGACCTTTAGCATTTGAATTGATAACATTAGAAATTAAATTGTTTGAGCAAATGAGTACTGGCTGAAACGAAGCTAGTTATACCGTACTGAATATTTCTGTACTGGTAAATATTGGAGAGTAAAACTGCATGTTTTATCATCTGTGAACCCTTTTCTGCTCCGTACCTAAACACCGTCTCCTTCAGGTCAAATGGCATAAGAAAATCGTAGGTTGGAAAATCATCATGCATTGCCATTTGGCACCAATCTCAATGAAAATTACCTGCATTTGCAATCATTTCTTGTCTGGTTCAGCGTGTCGTGGTTGCTGTGATAAAAGGAAACACCCTCTTCAACACAATACCTCTGCAAACGCAGGTTGCACAGAGGAGTACGCGGATTTCTTCATTGGACCAGTCCACGTGGAAGACGTTGCACTAGCCCATATCCTGCTGTACGAGAACCCGTCGGCATCCGGCAGGCACCTCTGCGTGGAGCCCATCTGTCACTGGAGCGATTTCGCATCGAAAGTCGCCGAGCTCTACCCTGGCTACAAAGTCCCAAAGTAAGTGACCCTCAAACCGCACACTGAACACATACATAATACTTTGTAGCACAAGAATTTCATAGCAAACAGTGCAAGTGTGCAACTCCTATGGTATGATCACATGAAGGAATCGATGTCGCGGCGTTGACCCCTTGGCTTGCTATTGGCAGGTTCCCCGAGGACACGCAGCCTGGACTGGTGAGATCGGAGGCGGTGCCGAAGAAGCTGATGGCCCTGGGTCTGCAGTTTAGTCCATTGGAGAAGATCATCAGGGACGCGGTGGAGAGCCTCCGGAGCAGAGGATGCATCGCCTGATGGTTGGATCATTTGGTTTGTTGTAGGTTTATGATCTTCCTTGCTTAGAGATGTGTTGTGCCCTAGCCTACCTAGACTTTACAGCTACTAGTATGAATGTATGATTTGTGCAATAACGGCTGGTTGATCTACCGAGTCTCTTGGTGGATTGTGCAAATTGTTTCCCCGCAAAAAAAAAAAAAACCTCTTCGTAGATTCTTCGTAGGAGTCGTGTCTGCTTGAGCGCGCGTGTGCAGAACATGGGTTGGTCGAGTCAACCTTTTTTTTTTGAGGGAAAGAGTCGACCTTGGTAGTAGTTTTTTTTTTTCTCTTTTCGAAAGGGGTCAAACCCGAGCCTCTGCATCAAAATGTTGCATATGATTTTCTATTGCTTTATTTCCAATAGTACGGTACGGTATCATAAGTATGTTACAATTCAAGGATCACACAAAGTTGAAACATGAATCAAATAGTGGAAAATAAAATCGTGTCGCAACATTAACATGTTATCCTATTAGCACAATATCAGCCGGTCTGGTTGTATAAATCCGTTACGTATCATAAGTATGTTACAATTCAAGGATCACACAAAGTTGAAACATGAATCAAATAGTAGAAAATAAAATCGTGTCGCAACATTAACATGTTATCCTATTAGCACAATATCAGCCGGTCTGGTTGTATAAATCCGTTACGTCCGTCTCCATTATGGTGCACCCATAATCCATAGCATGTTGCTTCTCCGCTGGTTGGAGGTAAGACCACATACGGATCCAGTGGGTAGCCATGGGTATAACATGCAAAAAACATGGAGTCTTTGATTTATTAAACACAAAATCATTCCGCACATTCCATATTGCCCAAAGTACAGCACACCCCCCACCCGAATAGGTATTAGTTCTTTCTTTGCAATCCCTTTCAGCCAATTCCCAAACAGATTAGTTACATTTGTGGGGGCCGTCAAATTAAAAGACATGTGTACAATTCGCCAAACTATTCTACCAAATGGGCAATCAAAGAATAGATGTTGGATAGATTGCTCTTTGTCACAAAAGCAACAGGTTTTATTCCCATTCCAATTTCGTTTTGTCAAGTTGTCCTTTGTAAAAAGCACTTTACGTTGCAAAAACCATATGAAATTTTTAATCTTCAAAGGCACATTCATACACCATATATACTTTCGTAGGAATCTCGTGTGACCATTTAAAAGGTCCAAATACATTGATTTGATAGTAAATCTTCCTGTAGTTGTTAATTTCCATACAAAAACATCTTGCTCATGTGATAAATTAACATGCATAATTCTATTTAATAAATGTAACCACCGAAACTTATTTTCGTTGAACTATATTATAAAGAGTAGGATATTGCTATGATAGGGGTGTGTCCTCCAGCCAAGTATCCTCCCAAAAACGCGTATTTGTTCCACTGCCCACTTGAAAAGAGCCTCTACAAAAGAACTCATCTTTGACACACATCAAACCTTTCAAAAAAAGGAGAGTCAACGGTCTGGATCATGGCTTGTGCTAAAGTTTTAGAATGAAGATACTTATTGTATAATCATTCTTGCCACACTCCTTCCTCATTTAAAAGTTTAAACAGCCACTTGCTAAGTAAATACTTATTTAGAACCTCAATTCCCAACCCTCCTTGATCTTTTGGGCGACATNAGCCTCGATATCAAAATGATGCATATGGCTTTTTATTACTTTATTTCCAAGAGTACGACATCAAAAGTACGTTGCAATTCACAGATCACATAAAGTTGAAACATGGATCGACCAGTGGAAAATAAAATAAATCATGTCGCAGATTTAACATGTTATCCTATTAGCACATTGCCAGCTGGCATGGTTGTACAATTCCGCTGTGACTATCTCCATTATGATGCACCCATAATCCATAGCATGTCGCTTCTCTGCTGGTTGAAGATAAGACCACATACGGATCCAGTGGGTAGCCATGGGTATAACCTGCAAAAAAATATGGAGTCTTTGGCTTATTAAACACAAATTCATTCCGCGCATTCCATATTGCCCAAAGTACAGCACACACCCCCACCCGAATAGGTATTAGTTCTTTCTTTGCAATCCCTTTCAGCTAGTTCCAAAATAGATTAGCTACATTTGTGGGGAGGTGTCAAATTAAAAGACATGTGTACAATTCGCGAAACTATTTTAGCAAATGGGCAATCAAAGAAAAGATGTTGGATAGATTCCTCTTTGTCACAAAACAACAAGTTTTATTCCTATTCCAATTTTGTTTTGTCAAATTATCCTTTATGAGAAGCACTTTAAGTTGCAAAAACCACATCAATTTTTTTATCTTCAAAGGCACCTTCATACGCCATATATACTTTCGTAGGAATCTCGTGTGACCATTTAAGAGGTCCAAATACATTGAATTGACAGTAAACCTTTCCTTAGTTGTTAATTTACACACAAAAACATCTTCCTCATGTGATATATCAACATGCATAATTCTGTTTAATAATTGCAGTCATTGCTCCCATTTGTCTGCGGTTAGAGTCCTACGGAAAGTAATATTCAAAGGAACATGCGACAAAATATCAGCCACCGAAACTTGTTTCCGTTGAACTATATTATACAGCATAGGATAGTTGTGAAAGGGGCGTGTCCCCAGCCAAGTATCCTCCAAAAACACGTACTTGTTCCATTGCCTACTGAAAGGACCCAAAACAGAAAAACTCATTTTTGACACGCATCAAACCTTTCCAAAACGGAGAATCAAAGGGCTGGATCGTGACTTGTGCTAAAGTTTTAGAGTGAAGATACTTATTGGAAAGTAATTATTGCCACACTCTTTCCTCATTTAAAAGTTTAAATAGCCACTTGTTGAGTAAACATTTATTTTTTAACTCTAGTACCTCAATTCCCAACCCTCCTTGATCTTTTGGGCGACATATGATGTTCCACTTAGATAATCTATATTTTCTTTTGTGGCCATCACTTTGCCAAAAGAACCGAGACCGATAGACATCCATTCTTTTGCGGACCCTATTGGTACTTCAAGAAAGGATAACATAAACATCGGTAGACTAGTCAATACCGAGTTTATAAGAATGAGCCTGTCTCCATACGATAGGAGCTTACCGATCCAACTACTTAATTTTTTTCTCAAAGCGATCTTCCACCGGTTTCCATTCACCATTCTTGAATTTGCGGAGATGAATTGGTATTCCAAGATACTTAAATGGAAGGGAACCAATCTCACATCCAAATAATTGTCTATATTCCTCCTCGACTAGTTTGGCTTGTCCAAAACAGAAGAGTTCACTTTTGTTAAAATTAATCTTCAAGCCCGAAAGTTGCTCAAAAATACATAAGATTAATTTCATATTCAAGGCCTTCTTCATGTTGTGCTCCATAAATATTATAGTGTCATCGGCATATTGTAAAATTGACACACCTCCTTCCACCAAATGCGGTATAAGACCTTCCACTTGTCCATCCTCCTTAGCTCGATTTATTAGGATAGCTAGCATGTCCGCAATGATATTAAAAAGGATAGGTGAGAGGGGGTCACCTTGTCTCAGCCCCTTTAGAGTTTGAAAATAATGACCTATTTCATCGTTAACACGGATTCCTACACTCCCTCGACTAGTAAACTTTTTACAAGTTGGGTGAAAGCCCTTCATGCGGAAGGCTTGCTGCAAGAAGGACCAATTAACCTTATCGTACGCCTTCTCGAAATCGATTTTGAGTAGCACCCCGTCCAACTTCTTCCTGGGTTCGTGGATGGCTTCATATAATATAACAACCCCTTCCAAAATATGTCTACCCGGCATGAAAGTTGTTTTGTGTGGGTCTGATCACCGTATGAGCCACCTTTGTAATTCGATTGGCCGCCACTTTTGTAAAAAAAATAAAGCTAACATTGAGTAAACAGATAGGTCTAAAGCTAACATTGAGTAAACAGATAGGTCACCATTGAATGGAAGAATAATTTACTATCCAAGATTTCAGTTGTACAAATTTCACCAAAACTTAAAGACGTGATCAGTTGAGAATTGGATGCACAACATGCAATGAAATTATGCGTTCTCAGTCAGAGACGATGTGTGTCGAGGGTTCTCGAGACAGATGCCATCGGGACTTGACGCGCGGAGCAAGGCGACGTAGGAATCACGAGGGGGTCGACACACACGAGTTTACCCAGGTTCGGCCCCTCTTGGCGAGTTAAAGACCTACTCCTGCTGGATTATATTACATTGATGGGTGTACAAGGTGGCCAATGGCGGGTTGCGCAGGAGCGTAGATCGGCTCCGGTGCAAAGTGTCTAGGAGGTGGAAAAGGGTGTCTTCCTTAGGGTTTCCCCCTAGCCGGCTTTATATATCCAGTCGGCTAGGGTTTTACTGTGTGTCCGGGTCGGTTAAGATCTCATCCTACGACTACGGGTGAAGCTAGGTTACTTGTAGAACAATCTTCATCCTTACTACCGTCTTCTACCGAACCCGGAGCTGAGTCGAGTTGGCCCACCGGGTTGCGGGCTTGGCCTCCACCTGATGTGATCCTCCAAGTGGGCCGCTGGGCCACCCGGGTCTTATGGTTCAACCCGCACGTCTGGGCCTACCCGGTTGGGTATTCCCCCATCATTAGCCCCCGAGTTCGCCAGGGACTTGCCGCCGGCTTGCTTGTCATCTCGTCCAGTTTCCGGTGGAAGTCGCTGAACGAACTCCTGAAAGCATGAAATAAGAAATTGGAACATATTAGCGACTTGACGCCTGGTCTGACTTGAGTTTATTCGATGCCAGCTTGTGCCCATTGGGATGCCTTGTTTTGTCGACTTGCTCCGTGTCGAGTTGTCTCCTCGTATTCTCCGCGCTGACGTCAGAGCATCTTTGACTACTGACGTGCTGTCATGGTGGCTTGGCGTGTCGAGCTGCCGCCGGTCAGACTGACGCGACAACTCGACCCCGTCGCTTCGAGTCTTGTGCGTAATCATGGCGCCGTCTCAAATTCTGCGCGTCGAATCGAACCGTTGAAGCACACTTCGCCGGGTAGACGTGGCCTGATCCGAGTCGAGCGTTTCGCCACGTTCGCACGTTGCCCGAGATTCCCGCGACGCGTGTCCGCGTTACCCGCGGTAGTGGAGGGAGTCATCTCCCCATTTAAAGTAAAGTTGGGTGAGGGAGCGAGGTTACGCTCCCTCACTTCTCCCCATTTTCATCGCGCACCGCCGCCGCTCTCTGCGCTCGCCGTCGTCCGCCTCTGAGCTCGCCGGCCTCCACCATCGGTTCTTCCAGTTCAGTGTTCTCCTACGCCTCCCCGACAATAGTGGCCTCCAAGGGAGAGTGGGCGAAGTCGAAGGTCTCCGCCACAACGCTCGAGGAGTGGGTGACCGCGGGCGCGCTCCCGGACGGATCGACGGGCGCGTGGCGGGCCGGCACCGGAGACGAGCAGCCGCGAACCCGTCAGGGGGAGTTCGTAATGTTTTCGAGCTTCCTCGACCGGGGGCTCGCATTTCCGTCATCGGAGTTCTTCCGGCGTTTCCTGGCTTTCTACGGCATCCAGGTACATGACCTGACACCGAACTCCATTCTCCACCTCTCCTGCTTCGTGACTCTCTGTGAGGCCTTCCTCGGGTGTCCCCCCTTTTTCCCCCTCTGGCTCCAAATCTTCCACGGAAAGCTAGGGAACAAACAGGTGCTGATGCCCTGCGGCGGCCTCAACTTCCAAGTGCGGGCCGGCTTGCGGTACCCGGTATATGAGTGTTGATGTATTCCGTAATGCCTCCCAAACCTAGACTTTAAGTTTCTGCCGATGTTGGTTGCACTATGTATCATTCTTGAGTTAATTATTAATTGAACTTGACCCTTCCAAAGCAGTTGAGACTTCATCCTGCCACTTTACTGTAAGGGCACAACAACGTGGAAAGGGTCTTGCAGTGATCTGGCCAGTACAACAACATGGCCAGTACAACAACGTGGCTCCAGGCTTACTGATTTGTGAGCAACATTAATGGCGAGTCTCTAACCGAACCTCTGAGCCTTCAGGTCAAGCGATCGTTCATCCCAACCCCTGATCCACTTCCACTGACAAGTAAATTTTAAATGTTTAGACTGGTCACCTCGGCTCAATCGTGGTCCGGACACAAAAATTGTCCAACAATACACACACGGTTGGATTAACATAAACAAGTGTGATGTCGTCAAAGTTCGCAGCACGGTAGGCAATACATTGCATATGGATGTCGAAATCGCTGACAACCTATTGCGTGTACTGTAAGTGTTTGATCACAACCCACATGAAACACGCCATCCGCATTACATTTGTGGGGGGGGGGGGGGGGGGGGGGGGGGGGGGCGTTAAATTGACCGATTAATAATAGTTGAATTGTGACATCCTTACGGTAGAGTTCCATCTTCACTAAATTCCCGTGATTCCATTATGAGTACCGATCTATACACGGTCATGCCATTAACAACGGGTTTACCTAACCAAGCTCAACAGGAGAATGGGCAAGTGGAATAGGAGTGACGTCGCTGGAGTGGGCTACGTACGGATATCTTAACTATGCTATTGTTTCCATAACAGAAACTTAACGTTGTGGAGTGCTTCTATGCTTTTCGACAAAGAAAAATGCATTAAACTTTGAAGCACATGAGAGTCCAAGATTTAGAGAACAAATTCCACCACCTCTTTATACTCGAATAACAATTAACGACGTGACTAATTCTGGTTCAACAGATCCTTGCGCACAAATTTGGTAACTACCGGCCAACTTCTCGATCCATAAAAATGTACGTGGGACTACGTTGTCGGTGTGAAGATAGAAGATGATTCGAGCCGGCGGAGGCTCTAATAGTTGCTCTGTGAGTGCTGAGGTTGCCAAGAAGGCTGGGGAGACAGCAATCTAAGGAACCACGTCGGGAGTCAGCAGTAAGACCACATGTGCTGCATCAAGTTCAACATGAATTACCACACATCCCGCGCCGCTGAAAGCATGTCACCAATACGGCGGCACCTATACAACCCCAATTCTCTGTATTCAACTGGTCCGCACTCACAACAACACAAGTTGATCTGCTGGTCCGCAACATCACTGCACTTTGTAAACAAATTTTTCGTTCCAGTCAGGTCTATCGTGAGGGCATAGTGTGTCCTTATCGCTTGATGCCTCCCAACCCTAAACATGAAATGTTCTCTACTTCTACTATACATCTTTTTTTCCCACTCTAACATCCGTTTAGCAAGGAAAATAAACACGAAACCTGCATAAATGATTAGTGTGGTACATGGATATGTATCTCTTCTTGCCAATGCCCAAAGTGAGGGTAATATCCCTCGAATAGTGAAGCACTTACCTTTCCTTCGTCCACTTTAAATAAGGGCCACATACTAAGTGAATCTGGTACAATACAACAACCATAGAAAGTTTCCATCAACGTGGTGAGATCGAGATTGTGTGAGCTATCATGTTACAGGCTGTTGGGAACAGCAAATAGTCTACACTTGCTAGGGACGTCCCCAGACTCCCTTGGAGACAATAAAACAAGCGACCATATCATCCTCTACAACCATCATCACACATGATTGTCCAATAGGGCTCAATGCCACAAGAGAACATAACACCGAACCAAACTGAAAGAGAGGCAAGGAACAATAGACACCCGTGCATTCCATCTGTTCTCTCCGTAGATGATCCAAAATGTCGTCGGTTTTAAGCTTGTCACCTGTCTCCCGAGGTTGCATCACCATATTTTGTGTTTTGCCACAACTATTCTCATCAGCATAGTAACATCCTTAGTACTGAAGCCTATTCATTTAAAGTTTGAATTGTCTCTAGAAGACATGAGTTTTGTTGTTATGATATTAATTGGCGTGATATACCAATATAGTTTTACGTCACCATTCTCTGACGTGAATTTGACGGTCCATGTCATGTTTGGAAGAGAAGAGTTTAACAGGAGAGGACTTTTACCGTACCCTGGTACTCCTAAACCATGTGTTGGAGTACCACGCAAATTTGTCCGTCAGTGATGGACGGCAAATGTGTCAATTCCCCGAGACTACCAGAAGGGCCTTTTGGGCTATTACCCTTCATCCGGATAGAGCCACAAGAGCAACCTGTTGGGATTTACTTACCACGATCAGAGTGTCGTCCTTGTCAGGATCGATTGCTCAAGCCTCCACCGTAATCGTGCATATTTTTTAAGGTATAACAATAATTAATCCCAATATTTTTTCGGCAGGTCAACCAGAGTGGAATCGTGCAACAGCACAAAAAAAAAGTTTTCTCTCTGATTACAGATCTTGTAATACTACTGTTTGTTGTGTGATATGTATTGTCCGAAAAGTAGCACACGCACGAGTCATGCCGAGATTTTGAAGCTTAATAAGTTTCCCTGATTTAGTTTTATTTGCTTATCTGCTAGCTGGGTGTACGTGCTGGTGTAGGAGAAGCTCAAGAGCAAAGTTAAGAAGGAGCAAACGCACATGCCAACAATGTTAAGGACAGACTTGCATGATTGCTTCATCGTCCTCACTTGTCTCCGCGCTCCCATCGCATAAACACAAGACAGAAGTTGAGTCCACAGACAAGGAGATAGGTTGAGTCGGGACCGCTGCACTGGGGGCGTACATTGGGAAACTAGCTTTGCAAATAATTAATAGTATTCGCACCATCTTCTTACCCACCACTGATTATTTGCTATTATCGAGAGTTGACCGGATCGGGATTCTGAGATCAAGTGCAGCTATCAGGGGCAGAAGGGTGTCTCTCTCGATCCGAGGCGACTCACGTGATGTAGAGTTGACATTAGTAAGGCTAGGAAGCCTAGGATCAAGTTTCTCTGGAGTAATCGATTTAACTAGTCCATCGTGGAACGAGCAGCACCAGGCCCTAATCAATCTCACAACTCCCACTACAACAGTTGAATTTGGTTAATTATCTACTGATGATCTAGATCTTCATCTTGATCTTGATCTAGCCAGCCTCGCGCCTGGCTTAGCTTAGCTAACTATAAAACAGGAGCCACTCCACCTCTACTCGCATATGAATCCTCCACCCACCTAGCAATCCAACCCTGAAAGCTAGTAGCCCGGCCGCAATGGGGTCCAACTCCTTCGTCACGCCTAAGATGCAAGTCGTGTTTGTGTTGTTGGTCGTCTTCGCCGGACAGCTGCTAACATCCGCACCGGCGGCGGCGGCAGTGGCGCTGCCAAGGTTGGGAGATATTGTTAGCGAGTGCGGACATTGTCATCTGCATTGCATGTCACTCGGCGGTGTAGAACCGGACGAGTGGTTATGCAACAAAATGTGCGCAGAGGCGATATTCTGCAAAGACGAGCAAGTAAATGCAGCCTAATTACCTATGTCTCTCTGCCACGCACATTCTTTCTTACGAACTACTCTTTCTATGGCTTTCGTCCCCTATATAGTAACGTGTCATGTCTACCTACATGGTACATTTTTTTTCGAAATGGGGTATCCCGGCCTCTGCATCGATTGATGCATGCCGCCTTTTATTTTATTTATTCAACAAATCTAGCAAAAGGCCTTACAAACAACGATCATACAAACTGAAGCCGCCAAACAATGACAAGCACCACAACTAGCACAATCAATAGAGTAAAACGGGGCCTTATTCCCCATCCACAACCATCATCGGCTCAATGGCCAACTCAAGAGATAGCACCTTGTGTGCACGCTCCGGAAGTCGCCTCCGCCATCTTCCTTCAACCCATCTTCAGCATATAGAATGAAGCAAAGACCCTTGCCAGGTCTGCCATCGACGCCACCACGACGCCAAACAGCGTCACCACCCTACGCGTGTACATCATCACACGTCCGTCGCCGAGACCCCGCAGCTCCACGCCGCCGAGACTCGTCATCGTCGACGCAGTAGACAAACACCGCTCCACCTTCTTGCCTCCACCTTCCAGCAGCTGCTCCAAAACGATGCCCTCAAGAGGGAGAGCGGCGCCCAAAGTGCCGCCATCGTCCGATCTGGAATACCCGGATCTGGGGTTTCCCCTGGAGCAGCGCGAGAGAGGAGATGGTAGCTGCAGCAGCGATGCCTTCAACAAGGTAACGGCGTGAAGACGCCGCCATCGCCCGCCATGACCAGGTCATAGCATGGTTTTCACCGGCAGCCCCGTCTCCGCAACTCGCCACCGGTGCTAGATGTGGGCTGAAACACCACAACTAGCCAGGCCGGCCATCCCCGGCGAAGGAGAAGACCGCCGCCGCCATTCCCTAGGCCGACACCCAAGGCTTCCTCATGCTGCGGGGATGAACCCAGATCACCTCCACGTGCCGTGGTCGAAGAAGACGAGATGCTGCAGGGACGACGTGCTGAAAAGTGGCCCGCCAGAACCCATCTAGGCCCAGATCAGACCCACCTACTCCGCCGCCACCGCCTGCAGGCCACGCGCCACCACCGCCGCCGCTCGCCGAGACGTGCTGGCCGCCGCCAGCCTACATCATTGTCGTCGAAGAAGAACGGGTGTTCGCCGCCGCCGTGCTCCAGATCTTGGCCGAGGAGGATCCGCCGCCGCCGCGCCACCAGGGCTTTGCCCGGCGACGATCCTGGCGGCGACGGGAGGAGGGGGAGGTCGTGGGGTGGGCTAGGTGATGGAGGGCAGCGGCCGCCCGATGCGGCCTGGCGTGGCTGCACGGGGTCGAGAGAGGGAGGGCTTCTTCTTGTAAGATAACGAAAGTGATACACCTACATGGTACATGCACTTGCTATTGTTATTGTTTTTATTTTCTTGTGTGTGTTTAGTGTTGTTGTAGCATGCAATAGTTACGTACGCTTAGTTACAAGAACCTATGCCAATGCATGGGAAATGAGATATCCATCGTCCGATCCTCCCAATCGGTGGACGTACGTAATGCATGTTTCAATCATCATTATATTAATGAAAATGAAGAGTTTATTTCTGATTTTTTCTATTACACTTGTTTTCTAACTGTCTTTGAACGATTTCTAGCTATATTTATTTGCTTGTGTGTGTTTAGTGTTGTTTGTAGCATGCAATAGTTACGTACGCTTAGTTACAAGCCACCTATGCCAATGCTTGGAAATGAGATATCCATCGTCCGATCCTCCCAATCGGTGACATACGTAATGCATATTTCCAATCATCATTATTATTAATGAAAATGAAGAGTTTATTCTGATTTTTTCTATTACACTTGTTTTCTAACCGTCTCTTGAACCGAATTTCTAGCTATGACCGCCTCATTTGTTAGTTCTTTTCATAATCTGATGGCCTGATATTAGGCCATATGTTAAATTTGCTTGGTGCATTGTAGATTGGTGTAGTTCTTGGTAAAGTTGTGGAGTAAGTAACTTTTTTCAGCCCATGGTAAATTGTGGTAGGCAAAGGTAAATTGTTCACTTCGGATTAGATCCGCACAGATGAAGAGCACACGATAAGCTTCATGTTTGATATCAGGTCACCGGTTCGCGGAGACCAGCCTGCAATATAGTCTTGACCTACTAGAGCGTCTCTTTATTATATCTCATCTTTTATATCGCTTCTATGGTACTCAGGAGATGATACACTGACAATCACGATACCATATAGATGTTTGTTGATTGGACATGTCTCTCACCGTTTATAGTGCTAGCACTATTAATTTATTTTTAACAAGGCCCAAAGGTGGTATTTTCGTTGGACATGTCTCTCACCGTCAGTGGTATTTTAGTATTACTGGCGATGGTGCCCACTGAACAATATTTCAGAAATTAAAAAAATTAAAAGACCACAATTGTGAATTACCAGCAAAATACATGGAAACTGAAACATTAATAGCTGCGCCACTGAACAAAGCATGAAGCCGTGACCATCTCTAGGGTCATGATCCAGCAAAATACATAGAAACAGAAACGTTAATATTTTCCTAAGTAAGTACCTAGCTAGTCATCTATGATAGTGATCACCTCATCAGGCATGAAGCCGTGATCATTTATAGGGTCATGATCCTCAGACTCAGAAGTGGAGGTCATGTCAGCGGTCCTATACATGAAGTAGGTCCCGACGGTATCATGGTCGAGAAAGAAGGTGCACCTCTCAGCAGGTTGCATGCCGTACTGAATAACAAGTTCTGTCCAACGAGCGCCACTGAAATATGTCTTGCTCATCATGTTGGTGCACATAATTCTGAACCTCCGGGTGGGCACCGTCATCTGGACCAGGATGACCTCAAATGTCCTGTGGTCGGTAATGGCAACGGGCACCGTCATCCCTGGATGGGATGTTATGAGAAAAACAACAATTAGACATTAGTGTTATTATAAGGCTAGGATAATACAACAGTTTAACCGACGAAATAAGAGAACATTTCACAATAATCATGCATAAAAAATTGCCAAATTTAAGCATATTAGTTCAATCTGCATTACCAACTCCTATTCATACACTCAGGATAGGCACAATCCTCACACTGATACATTGTGCTGCATATTATAAATATAACAACATTAAAATTAAATTGCATTTTATAAATGCATGAACTACAATATGATAAGGTGCATATCATACATGAACTACTACGATGAGTCTAAACATCACATAAAAGGACATGTCGCTCTATGGTTCCCTCGCCAGCTGAGCCCAGAACATCGGGTCTACAAGGTCATCGGTATCTTCTCTCCCTCATACCGTCATACGCCCTCACACCCTTGCGGAGCCTCCAGGGGATATGGATCTGACATCCAAATACGTTCCGGTGGAGGCTCTGCCTAAAATACGCCCTCACACACCCTTGTGCTGACCCATTTCATGGAAACTAAACCATGTTATAAGAAGATATTATTAGAACCAAAAACACTAAAAGAATCTATAAATCTAGTAATATCTACACATTTAATATTTAAAAATATAAATGTGACAGTACACATTTAACATCTAAAACTATACAACTAAATTAAAATCTAGCTGATAGTACACTACATTAACAATATCTAAAAATTTAACAGTACACTACACTAACAACATCTAAAAATTTACACATAAATTCTACATCTAAAATTCTATATCTAATCTAAATTCTACATCTAACATCTAAAATTCTAATCTAACAACTAAATTATAATCTAGATCTAACATCTAAAATTATAATGTAACATCTAAATTATAATCTACATCTATCATCCAAAATTCTAATCTAACAACTAAATTAGAATCTAGATCTAACATCTAAAATTCTAATCTAACATCTAAACTATAATCTACATCTAACATCTAAAATTTTAATCTAACAACTAATGGAGGTCGCCGGAGCACTCACCGGCAGGGACGGCGACGCGGGGCGAGGCAGGGGACGGCGGGAACGGCTCGACTGCAAGAGGGGGACAGGTCGACGGTGGGAACGGGGAGGTGTGGACGGCGCGGGGATTGGTCGATGTCGGGGAGGGAGAAAGCGACGCGGTGGTGGCGAGGAGGGAGAGAGCTACGCGGCGACGGCGCGGGGAGGGAGAGAGTTGATCGAGTTATGTAGCGACGCGGGGTGGGAGTTGATAAGAAGAGGGGCGGTTTTTCTATTTAACTAAAGCGGTTACTTATACGTAGTACCGATGTGTCCATAGAAGTAGACACAAGTAATTACCCAGAACATTACTGGCGTGTTGCGGAAAGCACACGCCGGTACTATTTTTTGCCGGATTAGTTTTTTGGGACCACATATCACCGGTGTATGCCTCAGTTGGCCATGCCAGTGAGTCCCTTGTACCACTAGCCTGGGAACTTTCACACGCCGGTGATAAGTTGTGGAATTCGGTCCCAACTTATCACCGGCATGGGTTTTCCATGACCCGCTGGTGATTACCTGCCAGCTATAGGCAGTTTCCTTGTAGTGACTAGTATAGCGTTCTCAGCAAAAATACACGCTACCACTATTCTAAAATCCAGCAAAGAACATGCCAACTCAAGCCATACTACCGGTATCCTTGTCCATCCACAACTTTCGATGTCGGCTCAGGGTACCAGACAAGCCAGGTACTACCCATATATAACCCTGACATGGGGTCCCAACTTATATTCAGTGTTGGTCACCTTCTCGGTTCCCTAGGCAGCATGCCGCTACCCTTCGTAGCGGTGGTACGGCATCCCACATGTAGCCGTCATTAAACCTATGTATCGCCTCCTAGCCACCAATTGTTTCCCACCCGCGCCACTGTTTCACTCCGAGCCCCTATGAAATGCTCCACCGTGCCACTATCTGGCACCGTTCTCCAATCTCACCCTCACCAAAGTATGGTTCGCCATCGACTAGGCCACCATGACAGTAGTCGCGTGCGAACAAATGCCGCAACTAGACCCATCGTTTTTTTCCTTCATACGATTATGACGATGAAAATGAGAAGGAGGTGAGGGAGGAGGATCATGCGATATCACCATGTTCAATTTGCCGGGACATGCCAACTTGCAGGCGTACACACATATTGATGGCGTGTTAGGAGATCCTCGTCGCCACAACAACGAGGGAGTCCAACGCCCGCTAATTCATGGCCAACGAGTGGCAAGCCTCCACGGGGATGCAAGCCAAAGCAAAAACAGCGCACGGCGTTCCCTGCTGTTGGAGTAGATGCACCACCAGACGGCGCACGAAGCAAGCACAGCCCCATATCAGACAATATTTTGGGGATGCCGTACATGTTAAGTTTCGCCGGTGAAGATGCTCCTAGATCACCATATTAATTTAATTAGGTCATGTACAATGGAGTTGTTAGCATATAACTACCACTTTTCTGCTCTAAGTTCGGAAAACTACCACTTTTGGTTTGAATTGTATAAAACTACCACATTAAGGTTGGTTTTTCACAAAAACCACTAATCACGAATTGAGTGCGAATTGATGACAAAACTGACAGTGGGCCCCACTTGTTAGCCCAATAAAAAATCAAAGTATCACAAAAAAAACTGACAGGCCGGGAGGGAGCCCGACGCGGGCGCGCCTGGCATGGCCGGCCGCGGGAGCTGGCCGCCGCCGCCACTCCGCCGCTTCCCCCGGCCGACTGGTGACCGGGACGGACCCGCGGGTCCACGCCGCCTGCAGGGAGGGGTCCGACAAGGGGAGGGAGGCCACCGGCGCCCCGCCACGATGCTCGGGGCTGGGAGCTCGCCGCCGGCGGGAGAAGATGATTCTGAGCCCATGGGACACCACTTCTCACACGGTCTTGTCTGGGAGAAAGAGGGCATCAAGAGGAACCACCACGCCGGTTTAATCGAAGAACAGCTTAGTCCAGAGCTTGCCACAGCCGACGAACCGACGGTGACGACCTCGACCGCGCAGGTCCCTAGGCGCCGCCACTGCTGTCGCGTGGATGTCCCCGGCCGCTGCCGCCGCCACCATGCCCAGCTCCCCGTCCACCGCTGGACGGAGCCCCCACGCGCGGATCGTGTCGACCGCGAAGCCCCCGCGTCCACGTCGCCGCCATCGCTGTTCGGAGCCCTCTCCAACGTCGCCGCCGTGCCCGTGCTCCGGGCACACGAAGGCCCCGAGTGCTGGCAGCGGCCGCGCAAGCTTGCCGCGTGTTCCCCGTCCACCGCCGCGGTTTCGGTCACCGTCGGCCGAGGAGGCCAGCTCACGGAGTAGGACGGCGGCACTGGCCCGTGCGGCGAGGTCGCCGTGGGAGAGCACGGAGCCGAGCATCTTGAGCCAGTCGTCGAGCATCCGGCGGGGAGGCGGGTCAGGGGGCTCCGCACGGCGGCCGGCCGGCATCGTGGGCTTCGGTCGGAATATCGCTATGGCCTTCGAAAGCCAACGGTGACTCAGATTATTATTATCCTACTTTTTTTGATACTATGATTTTTTTATTGGGCTAACAAGTGGGGCCCACTGTCAGTTTTTTCATCAATTCGCGCTCAATTCATGATTAGTGGTTTTTGCGAAAAACTAACCTCAATGTGGTAGTTTTATGCGATTCAAACCAAAAGTGGTAGTTTTCCGAACTTAGAGCAGAAAAGTGGTAGTTCTATGCTAACAACTCTGTACAATGGGATGACGTCAACATCTTCATAGAATTGCCACGGTTGCAACCTTAGATTTTATTAGTTTTAGGAAAGATAATAAAGATGGAATGTTGTTTTTTCTTATCTAAGTGGTGATCTCTTAGAAATTAACTGAATACTATTTTCTTTACTGTGCCACATGACTTCTCTGATTAACTCAAAATTTCTCTAAAAAATATTTAATTCACATAAATTACAAGGGGTGAGAGTAAGGGGGATCATGCACTACACGACTTATATTTATTGCATTCTCTAGATGACGTAGAGTGATAACAAAGGACTCGCCCTTCTTTAACATTGTACACGCCGTTAGCAAACGATCCGTATTTCCAAGGTTTCCTAAATTTTGTTCCACCTGATATTATTTATTGCACTTGGTTTCAACCTGAATTAGATTGCTTTTATCTCGAAAAGATTAATTTGTTTCCAATAATTAGGGTTTCTGGCATATATAGCCGGCTTTGTCGGCTCAGAAATTTTCTAGACTTCATTTAGAACGTCAAGAACATCTTCAGTCTCCCTAGGACTCTCGACTCTCGATTGTATACCTGATCCCATAATGCGTTAGGGAGACGAGTCATATTTGAAACAATGATCATATTATTTATTCCCTAAGTTGTAATCTAGTTCTTTGACCTGCTATTGGAAAATGTCTGTGGCATATGTATAGAGACCGTTAATCGCAACAATGGTGCTCGCTTGCTTCTTTGACAATGGGTAGACGATCAGAGTCACTTTCCCAAGGATTCTTTTGCGCCATCATGCACCTTGCTGCTTGCTACAGCCAGTTTGTTGCACCTTGATGCTTGCTATAGCCATGTACAAAGCCCTCGATAATCTCTCAAATCTTGCTAGCATCATGTACCGAATCTGAGAGGTTGAGTATTTATGTATTCCGTAATGTCTCCCAAACCTAGAATTTGCTGCCATGTAGCTCCCTGTGTAGCATGCATGCATTGCAATCGATTGCAACAGAACCATACACAGATTACAGATACGTGTCTTTGCCAAAGAAAGACAGACATCTTCCTCCTTCATAGGAAAGGTACGGGGTCTTTCAGTAATCTAGCAAATGAAACAACATGAAAAGTGCCCAACAACGTGGCTACAGATGTACTGATTCAAGAGAAATATTGTCAGTTTCTCACACCGTGTCTGAGCCTAATGGTTAACTGTATATCAAAGGGGAGTTAGGTTTGAGCCTTTAATTGGGTTGGGTTGGGTCTTCATGCTATAAATAAACTTGGAAATCATGGGACATCACTTGCAAGAAATCGACTCTGTCTACTACTCAACTAACTAAGTGTCAAAACCATGGAGACGGGGCTCCCACGGCTCCTTCCAAAGAGGGATCAGACCCGGTGGGCCCACTTGGCGGCGCGAGAATGAGCAGACGGGAGGAAGACACATGCAATGCAGCAAATGCGAGGCATATCGATAAATTAGACAACAAAACACTCTGGTAGCAGGAAAAGAACCAGAAGAGTATACAAGGGAGAAAGACAACAAACATGCATGCTTGGCACACATATAGTTAGAAATATAGGGGAAATTCACAGTTGCACCCGAGCTCACATACTCTTGATAGTTTTGAATTTTAAAAAAAAAGTAAAACATTATGAACAAATCTGAAAAAAATAGGAGACAAGCATATATAGGTTGTTCACATTTATGCAAAGTTTCGGAACGAAATGACATTTACTGTGGTCTGTGTTAAAAAGACAAAATCAGTGTTTTCAAAAAGTAGATCTAGATCTCATTTTGACCAATGATTTTGTCTTTTTTGCACAGACCAAATGAAATGTCATTTCATTTCGAAACTTTGCACGAATGTGAACAACCTATATATGTTTGTCTCCAAATTTTTGAAGATTTTTTTAAAATGTTTTACTATTTTTTCTTTCAAAATATCAGAACCATGTGAGCTCGGGTGCAAAAACGGTTCCCCCGAAATATAGTCGCTTCTATCCTAGAACATACGAACCATTCAAAAAATGCAACATAATTTTATTTTTATACTTGTTGCAACGTACGTGCATATTATTTAGCAAGCAAAACAAATAACAAAAGCAGAGGGCGGACTGACCGAAAATGCACTTGCGAGTTGGAGGAAGTTGGCGACTAGTGTTTCTTTAATCAGATGTAAGTGTCATCGTAAGGTCAAAATTTCATTAAAGGGCAACATAAGTTCTGGGTGGTGCATATGGAGCATTCGTCCAAAAGACAATGGAATCCGGACTGAAGGGGCGAATGACCCCCGGATTCTCCCCGGTGGCAGTCTGAAACTCCACCGCCTCACGCGCCGCCACGATGTGAATCTTCCTTTTTGGCTCCATCGTCGACTGGTAGACAACCACTACATCAGTGGAGAATGTAAAGCTCTCTGGCATCTCCTCCTCTACCACTGGTGTCTCGGACAGCTCCGCCGCCGGGAGCATCCAGAACAATGCGTGGTGCTGCGGATTTGCATCATACACGCAAGGCATCTCAACTCGGTTGGCACAAACGCTTGATATATAGGTCGCCACTGGAGATGCGCACGTACTCGTAGTACTCCTCGAAGCCATCTAAGCGCGGCCGTATACGCGCTGTGAGCTCGTCACCGGAGCACTGGAACAGCACGACGTGATCGTTGGGGAATTCCAAGGTTTTCCACCGCATCTGCATTGGAACAGCCGCAGGCTGCAGATCTTCAGGCTTAGCCTCCTGCAGATTGTTTGTAGTACTGCTGAAGTACTCCTCGTCCATGATTCCACCTTTGTGATGATCGTCATCCTCTTTCAGCGGATTGACGGTCGTCTTCGCTTCATCGCTTGGGATCCTGATTTGCTCATTTGCTCATTTGCCTCGACCTCAGCTGCATGGTAGATCAAGGGTTCCTCGAGAACGACATACCTACCGATTCAGTTTCTTCCTTAACTTGATTTGCCTCAATCTGCACCCCCTCCGTTTGTATAACATTGCTGGTCGGTTCCTCAATCTTGCACGACACAGCGGAACAGTAAGTCGCCAAGAAGAGCAGCATGGCGAAGAACATCGCCTGCCTTGCCTATAAGGCGGCCAAAGTCGATTCTCCGGGAGGACCGAAGTGCGAGCAAGGAAGAAGCGCCGCCGGGGACGATGAACTCCAACATTACGCTGATCACAATTATACGAACAAGACAACAAGGTCGTCCCTTGGATGTAAAAATAAGACTTACTAAATTGGTTTTTGAGGGTAGGCGAGTAGTTTATATTTTTTATTTTTTGAGAAACAGGCGACTGGTTTGCTGTCTGTGTTGAGAATCGAGTTTGTATCGTATACGAGTCCCTGACCGTATCGAGTTGTAACCAGTATGTAATCTGTCCGTGCATATAAATAGAAGAGGTGGTGGCGTGTAAGCCAACCACGAAACCCTAAACCTGGTTTTGAAACTTGGTATCAGAGCCTCCTTCGGTTCTCTCCACCGCAGCCGCCGCCGCGAGCCCCTTCCGCGCCGCCGCTGCGAGATCTCTTCCACGCGCGAGCTCCCTCCGCGCCGCTGCCATGTCTTCATCCGGAGCCATCCAGGTCTCCAATCCCGCCGGAGCCCTAGTCTCATCTGCGGCCGCATCGGCGCCCGCCGGTGTCACTCCGACGCCCGTGGTCCGCCTAGATCACGGCAACTTCATGCTCTGGAAAGGGCTCACGCTGCCGAACCTCTCCGGCGCAGGTCTACATGGCCATCTCGACGGCACGAACGCGGCCCCCTCGCAGACGATCAAGCAAGGGGAAGGAGAAGCCGCCGTCGATGTTTCCAACCCGGCGTACGCTGCCTGGTGGACTCAGGATCAGCGCGTCCTTGGACTGCTCCTTGGCTCCATGGAGCCAGACGTGGCGTGCCAACTCATCGGCTGCAAGACGGCGGCCGAAGCCTGGGGCGCGGTGCACACCATGTTTGGTGCACAGAGCCGCGCCAATGTTCGCCATATTCGTCGCCAGCTGCAGTCTCTTCGGAAGGAGGACATGACCGCCTCACAGTACATGCACAAGATGAAGTCCTTCGCCGATACACTGGCGGCAGCCGGAGCCCCTATCACGGATGATGAGTTGGTCGATTACATCATCACAGGCCTCGGCAAGCAGTTCAACCCCATCGCCGGTAATCTCACCATGGGCAATCGATCTGTGCCCTACGCCGAGTTCTACGCCGGTGTCCTTTCCTTCGAGTCGCTGCAGGCATCGCAGGCTCAAGAAGCTGAGTGGTCTTCCTCGGTGAACGCCGCGACACGCCCCATGCAGGTCCCTGACCGTGCAAAGGGGCAGAACTTCAACCCCGCGCATCAAGGCGGAGGTCAATTCGCTGCCAACTATGGGCAGCACGGACAGGGGCCCTACGGTGGCAACGGCGGTGGCAACGGCGGGAACTACTACCGCAACGACAACGGACGCAATGGAGGCGGCAACGGAGGAGGACGCAATGGAGGCGGTCGCAACGGAGGCAATGGCCGCCGGAACCGGCCACGTTGCCAACTCTGTGGCTACTGGGGGCACATGGCGGCAGACTGCCGCAACCGTTTTGATCGTGACTACCGCGGCAACAACAACAACAACAACAACTCCCGCGCGGGAAATTCTGCCTCCACCAACAACAACAACAACAACAACCCTCACTGGTACATGGATACTGGTGCATCAGATCATCTGACAAGTGATCTGGAACGCCTCCACATGCATGAGCGCTATGGTGGAAACGATCAAGTCCAAGTGGCTAATGGTGCAGGTTTGTCTATTTCGCACATTGGTCATTCGAATTTACCCGGTTCATCTCTAAAACTGAAAGATATTCTTCATGTTCCGCACATTAGCAAGCATCTCCTATCAGTCTATCGCCTTGTTTCCGACAATTACGTTTTTGTTGAGTTTCACCGTGATTTTTTTCCTTGTTAAGGACAAAGCCACGAGGAGAATTCTGCTTCACGGTAAAAGTCAGGGAGGACTCTACCCCGTTCCACTTGCTCATGCGTCTTCATCATCGTCTCGTCATGCTTCCGCTAGTGTCAAGGTCACCGCTTCACGGTGGCATCAGCGTCTTGGTCATCCTACAAATAATGTAGTCCAAAATATTGTGGGCTCAAATAAACTCTTGTGTTCCTTAGACAATTCATCTTCAGTTTGTGATGCCTGTCAGTGTGCCAAGAGCCACCAGTTACCTTACTCTTTTTCATCACGTGTGTCTACTGTGCCTCTTGAGCTTGTTCATTCTGATGTTTGGGGTCCGGCATGTGCTTCCTCTGGGGGGTACAAATATTATGTTAGCTTCATCGATGATTATTCTCGTTTTTGCTGGATTTACCTCATTAAACAGAAGTCTGACGTTGAGCAAGTTTTTCATGCCTTTCAGGCTCATGTTGAGCGCCTCCTAGACTCTAAGATCAAGGCTGTTCAGTCTGATTGGGGGGGCGAGTATCACAGACTCCATCGCCACTTTGAGCGCACCGGCGTTGTGCATCGTGTGTCTTGTCCTCACACTTCCCAGCAAAATGGTATTGCTGAGCGCAAACATAGGCATTTGGTCGAGATAGGCCTTGCTCTCCTTGCTCAGTCTTCTCTCCCTCTTCGCTTTTGGGATGAGGCTTTTCTTACCGCGTGCTATCTTATAAATCGCATGCCTACACCGGTGCTCAACAAGGAAACACCAATATTTCGTCTTCTCCGCATCCAACCCAATTATGAGTTCCTCCGTATATTCGGTTGTGCGTGTTGGCCTAGCCTTAGGAAGTACAATTCCCACAAATTAGAATTTCGATCTAAGCTTTGTGTCTTCCTTGGCTACAGCCCGATGCATAAGGGGTATAAGTGTTTAGACCGGTCTACGGGGCGCATTTATATCTCTCGTGACGTCGTGTTCGACGAGTCCGTTTTTCCCTATGCCACTCCTGGTGTCTCGGTCGATGTATCCGCCCTAGCACAGGCTATCACTTTTCCTTCCAATGAAACGGTTACGAATGTCCCTATGCGTAAATATGACACATCTTACCTGTCCACTAACCTGCCTCCGTCAGGAGAAGTTGCTTCTTCACAGGTCTCTCCGCGCGAGCTGCCGATCAACGTGGTGGCCGATCGTCCGATCGACGTGCATGGGGGAGCCATGCATGGCGGCGCTCCATCCGATGCAGCCTCGGCTCCTGGCGCGGCTTCGGCTCCAGCCGCGAGCTGTGATCCAACGGTGTCGACTCGCTGTGCTCCGGCTGCTCCGACTCCTTCGGCGTCCACAACTGATCCGGTTCAGCCCGCGGTGCCTTCCGCCTCGACTGAGTCGTCGATGGCCGCATCGCCTTCGGCTGCGCCGTTGCACCCTATGGTTACTCGCAACCGTGATGATACACGCAAGGCGAAAGAGTACACGGACGGAACGGTGCGCTATGATCCTCGCCGACGTGCTTTCTTTGCTGCACCCACGTCTCATCGTGATGCTTTGGCTGAACCTGCCTGGAAAGCTGCTATGGCGGATGAATTTGCTGCTTTATGTCAGACTCGCACATGGGTGTTGGTTCCTCGTCCTCCCGGTGTCAACATAGTTGGAAGTAAATGGATCTTTAAAACAAAGCATCGTCCGGATGGGTCTATCGACAAGCATAAAGCACGCCTGGTCGCTCGTGGATTTACTCAGCAACAGGGAATTGACTATGGTGATACCTTTAGTCCGGTTGTGAAGTCTGCAACAGTGCGCTTGGTTCTTGCCCTGGCGGTTTCTCGCAATTGGTGTCTCCGTCAAATTGATGTGAGCAATGCATTCCTTCATGGATTCTTGACTGAGGATGTTTATATGCAGCAGCCACCCGGGTTTGAGGATGCTCGTTACCCCTCACACGTTTGCAAGTTGCAGCGTTCTATCTACGGTTTAAAGCAATCACCCCGTGCTTGGTATGCTCGGTTGAGTCAGCGTCTCCATGAGCTTGGTTTTGTCTCCTCCAAAGCAGATACATCTCTCTTTATATTTTCTCGAGCTGGTGTGCAGATTTATATGCTGGTATATGTGGATGACATCGTTATTGCTGGCTTGGTGCATTCCTTGATGGCCACTTTTCCTATCAAGGATCTAGGCAAGCTTGATTATTTCCTTGGATTAGAAGCGTCCTACAATTCAGGGGGCATGACAGTTACTCAGCGAAAGTATGCACTTGATTTGCTTCATAGGGTGAATATGGAGAATTGTAAGTCCACTTCTACACCGTTGTGCACTTCTGAGAGCTTATCTCGAGTTGTTGGTACAATACTTGGTCCCGATGATTCCTCCAGGTACCGAAGCATTGTTGGTGGATTACAGTATTTGACACTCACACGCCCAGATATTTCCTTTGCTGTGAATAAGGTGTGCCAGTTTCTTTCTCAGCCTACTGACGTTCATTGGGAGGCTGTTAAGCGCATATTGAGATATGTCAAAGGTACATTGCAGACTGGGTTGCGGTTTCGCAAGTCGCCCTCTACAGGTATAAGTATATTTACCGATGCAGATTGGGCAGGGTGTGTGGATGATAGGAGATCGACAAGTGGTTATGCTATCTTTGTTGGACCTAACTTGGTTTCCTGGAGTTCAAAGAAGCAACCGACTGTTTCGAGATCGAGTACCGAAGCAGAGTACAAGGCACTCGCAAATGGCGCTGCTGAAGCTATATGGTTGAGCTCCTTGCTTAAGGAGCTTGGTGTACCACGGCAGCGCACACCCATTTTGTGGTGTGATAATCTGGGGGCAACCTATCTCACGGCGAATCCTGTTTTTCATGCTCGTACGAAGCACATTGAGATTGATTTCCATTTTGTGCGAGAGCGTGTTGCTAAAGGCGCCTTGGATGTGAGGTTCATCTCTTCTAATGATCAAATAGCTGATGTGTTCACTAAGCCAGCTACACGGCAGATGTTAGATCGATTCAGGACCAATCTAAATTTAGTTTGTGATAGTTTAGATTGAGGGGGTGTGTTGAGAATCGAGTTTGTATCGTATACGAGTCCCTGACCGTATCGAGTTGTAACCTGTATGTAATCTGTCCGTGCATATAAATAGAAGAGGTGGTGGCGTGTAAGCCAACCACGAAACCCTAAACCTGGTTTTGAAACTCTGTCTAGGCTTGAGGATGAAGCTCAGGATTTTTTATTTTTTTGAGAACAGGAATACTATTGTTGAATTTCCCTACTAGACGTGTGTCAGGAGATACACACTCTAGTGGGCTTGGCGACAAAAGCGATACCCACCGAATTCTTATTCGCCGCTCCATGTGGCGCAATGCACGGGGCTCCTATATCCCGCGTCGCATGGAGATAGTGCCGCGCTGTGCACCCCCCGTAGGGAAACATGCCGGCCCAAAATTCGCAGGTACTCTTGTTATTTTTATTTTTCGGTTTTATTTTCTATTTTTATTTTTCTTTTCTATTTTTATACTAACAAGAAAATGTGTTTATGTTTATGGGAAAAAGAACAAAAATCATTGTTTTAAAAAGTATTTATATATGTAGAAAATAGATAAAATATATCTATTTTATTCGAACTATTATCATTGCAAAGTCCTTGTTGCGAATGATTCATGTGTATCCATTTTATGACTAGATAGAGTTTGGACTGTTATAAACGATGGGTAATATAAACAAAAAACGAAAGTAAGATCAAGACAGGGGACACAGGATTTTAACGTGAAAAACCCTTTAAAAGAGGAAGAGAAAAAACCACGGGTGCCAGTCAGCAAATCTTATATCCGGTGAGGTTATAAACACCGGGGATTTACATCAATGATCTTATCTCGCACGACGGCTTACAAGATTTATTTGTAGTGGTCCTGACCTAATGCTAGCTCGGCCCAGCCTCCCGGCAAGGCCTCACCCGCTCCGTCAAAACTTAGTTGTATTTATATGAATTTGGATCATAATAAAATAACATGGACCACTTTGAGTTCATTTTTTGCTTAGTACTTGAAATCATAATTTAATCAAGTGCATTTGCGGTACTCTTGGAATCTCCGGTATATTGTCAGTGAACTTGGTAAATATACATATTTTCACAATGTTTTGCTTCCGGAGTTCATTTAGGATATGAAAGATATCATGAGTCTCTGCAGGGCGTGTCACCCAAGTGCATACGTGACCCTATAGTGTCTTATGGTACACCGAATCAACATTGCTAAGCAGCGCGTACATATTAGAAACGGTGACAAAGTTCTAATTATTCCTCCAATCCATATTTAAACTGGATTTGTATGATTCTATTGGGCTTGCATGTATAAGAGTAATAGTACTTGCTTTCTACTGTATCAAGGCTTCGGCGTCTGTTTGTTTTCTGAAAGATTCTTTTATCATCATGCGCCTAGCTGGTTTCTACGGCCAACTTACTGCACAGTACGGATGCCACGAGTGTTGCGCGTACATGGAAAATATCATGTACCGAATATGAGGCCTTGAGTATTAACATGTTCCGTAATGCCTCCCAAACCTAGTTAGACTCTAAATTTGTGCCTATGTAGGTTGGTTGTGTAGCATCCTTTGCCAAGATAATTATAGGTGAACTTGCACATATTGCACCAAACGAATACACACGGATATGTGTCCTGGACAAGCAAATGAGATATCTTCCTCCTACTTTATAGGAAGGGAATTGGCCTTCAATGATGTGACCAATGCAACAACATGCGAAACGGTCCAGCGACGTGGCCGTACACTTACTGATGTACGAGCTACATTAGTTGTGAGGCTGTAACTGAACACTAGCATTGCTACTATTTTTTTTAATGTCCAGTACATTTTAAGTGGAAAATATGTGTATCCAAATCTAATTCTAGAAATCTCATGTTCCAAATTTAGGCAATGTACATGTTATTTAATGATGCTTTAGTCAGTATTGCAAACATTTTAACTAACATCTTACTTAATATACGTACATGTTACTTAATGATGTATTACACCGAATCAAATATTGATAAGCAGCGCATACATATTTGTAACACAGCGACCAAGTTTTAGTTTCTCCCTAAGTCCTTAAATTAGATCAATATGTTGTTGTTGGGCTTACATATATAAGAGGTCCGCTGCCATACCACCCCCCCCCCCCCCCCCCAAAAAAAAACATAAAAAAGGTTAATAGGGTTACTTGCTAAACCCACAATAACCATATCAAAGCCCATAAGCAACCTAAGTCATCGTGTACCCATCCATATACCGAAAAATGCCAAAGCTGCATATTATTTACCCACGTTGGGCCCCACGACGCTTGTTCCCATCTCCTTCCTCACATCTTCAGGGTCGAACAAAAATAATGTTACAGCGAGACCCCCGGCTGTAGTGTTCCCGCACCGCCACCGCTCGTCTGTGCTACTTACGAATCCACTGTTCCGAGGTACCTCCCATCCAAATTCGTCGTCATGCGCCGCGCCGCGCTACCTGACTCCGTCGTCCTTCATGACCGGACTCAACCACGGGGTGCTCGAAATTACCCGTCTAGTTTTGCAGAGTTAGTTTTGATGGCCAATTCCGTTGATGCCATCAGGATCCCGATTGATTGACGGCGTCAAACTCTATCCAAGCGCTTGTTGCTGGTCACCGTCTACGTGAACTTTCTTGTCTTTCGATGTAGAGAAACTGTTCTCGTGTCCTAAACCTTATTATGATTGTTTCTCGGTTGCTCATTGTTTATGGTTAGCTTATTACAAAATCTGGGATTATTTATTGTGAGCAATGATGAGGTTTTTTAGTGATCATGCATCAAGGGAAAACCGGATCCTTGTCCCAGTCGTCTCGGGTCAAATGTCCTATTTTGAACAAGCTGCAAGGTACGGATCATACATATATTAAGGGTGTGTTTGGTGGCCCGGCTGTCCTCAGAATTCTCAATCCACCCCGTTTTTTTCTGTTTGGTAGCTGTGTGGTGCGTGTGCGCCCCTGCCCACCTCGCCCCGAAATGGCTCTCAGCCATGCCGAGGAGAGAAACAGAAATCGAGCTTCTCTCCTTAGCAATGCCGAGCTCATCCGAAAAACTTCCCACGCGTGGGACCCACCGGACCGTCGCGCCGCCCGCCTCGCTGGAAACCGAGCGTCATTTCCCCCTCGCTCTCCTCTCATCGACCCAAAGCTCCTCCCGTGCGTGTCGCCAGCAGCAAGGCCAGCGTTCGCGCCGCCGCCGCACTCGACCTCCCCGCCGCACAGCACGCGCCGCTGCCGCCCAGCGCGCGCCGCCGCCGCCCAGGGCGCAGCCTGGCGCCGCCGTGCAGCCTGCTGCCGCCGCGCAGCCTGCAGCCTGGCGCCGCCGCGTCGACGAGCAAGTGGACCTCGGCCTCACCGTGGCGGAGCAGGAGGCAGCGCGCATCGGCCGCTCCTCTCGTCGGCGGCGGCCGCGTCGACGAGCAAGTGAACCTCGGCCTCACCGTGGCAGAGCAGGAGGTGGCGCGCGTCGGTCTTCCTCGTCCACCGCGCGTGAAGGAGGAGCAGGAGGCTCGCCGGCGGCCCATGGACTTGATTGCTTTTTTATTTTCAGTCCAGGGACTTGATTGCTTTTTTATTTTCTATCCAGGGACCTGACCGCTTTTTATAATTTTCTGGTCTGGCTCTACTCATGCGGGGTACCAAACAATATCTGAACACAACCCAGCTGAGCTCATACGAGTTACCAAACAGAACAGTTTGAAGCACACTTGTATCTAGTTAGCATGGGTAGACTCAGCCTGTATGGACTGAGATAGTCCATACAGGCTACCAAACACACCCTAAGTGGGGCATCATAGGGCGCGGCGCTGCCTCCAACAGGCGACGGTTCCTCTTTTCGCACTCCCAGATGTTCGTGCCCTCCCATCGGTGTGCCCGCCGGTCCGCCCGGCTCCTGGGGCCTTCATGGCCTTCGGGGGCTCGGCGGACTGCGGCTCCTCGCCGGCGGGAGGGGAGAGGTTCCCAGTTTGTAGTTAGGGTTTCTTGATGACGGCGGCGAGGCGGCGGCGGCGCTCTCTCTTCAGAATAAGTCCTCTCCGCTCCATCCCCGTTCTGGCCGTGCTGGTTCCGGTACAGCAGGGAGCGCGTGGAGGTTTGGTTGTGCCGATTTGGGGTTCCAATTCGGGAGGTTTGTGGTCGTACAGCAAGGAGCGACGGTTCAGGCTCCTATCTTTGCCGGTGTTCAAGCTTGGGTTTCTCCACTTCTCTGGTTCCTTGTTGGTCGATCTGCAGCGAGTTTTCCTTGGGGTGTGGCCCCAGCCGAAGTGCTTTGCCTGATGGCTTTGCCCCGTCTCCAGCGGCGGGCTTCTACTGTGGCTCTTGTAGCCATGTTTGGCGTGCTGGAACTCCTACAGGTTGTGAAGCAGTCCTATGTGTTGCTCTCCTTCATCGGCATCAGTTGTGTGGTTGGCATCTTTTCGCTTGCAGCATTGGTGAAGATGGAGTCCAAGACCATGGTGTTTATCTTTATATTTTCTTTCATTTGTTGGTCTTTTCTGAATCATTGTACTCCTTAATGTATTGTCAGATATATATATGAAATACATGTGGTGTTTCTTTTCAAAAAATATATTAAGTGAGGCATGGTCCAAGAGGGGTACAAGTACAATACTAGTTCTAATAGGGCTGCACAAAGGAGTGCAGCATTTTGGAGCTCGGTCTCCATGGAGCCCGTTTTTTGAAAAATTCAAAAAACACATTTCTAAGTTTCCAAAAATTCTGAAATAAATCCTAGATATAGACGATGATTATTTCTACCAGTGTGTAAAATATCAATCCGACATATTATGTATTTTGGGCTGTGTAAAAATAACAAATATCTGGATCTGAGGTTGTGAACAGTACACGATTCGAAAATCTCAGATTTGTCAGAATTTGTCATTTTTGTGTATGTCGGAATATAAGATATTCGGGTTGAAATTTTGCAGGACTGTGAAATACATCATTCTAAACATCCAGTATTTCTTTGAGATGTTTTTGAAACTTTAAAATGTGAATTTCAGAAAATTGAAAAAAAAGAGCTACATGTAGCCTGAGCTCGAATGTGATTTTTCGTGCACAAAGTTAGTAAATTGACTATAGTGCCCAATGCAACTAGGGGTGTACCGAATTAGAAGTGTATGTATAATCCTCCGGCCGTCTGGTGTTTTAAGCTGGATCAACATGCATGATGTACTTCATATGAGTAACAATGGTGGCTGCTTTCTGATTTGACAAGACATTTTCCTACGAGTCATTTTTCGAAGGATTCTTCTGCCATGCATCATGCACCTTACTGCTCGCTTCATACAACTTACAACTTACTGGGGTGTACAGATTATTCAATTTCCACTCGAACTTTTGAAAAAACCTGTACCGTGAGAAAGCATATGAGTGTTGATGTATTCCGTAATGCCTCCCAAACCTATACTTGATTTATGCCTCCCAAACCTATACTTAGTTAAAATCTAATAAAGCGTTCTTTATCGAAAAAATTGGTTTATGCCGATGGTACACTGCTCTGTTTCTCTCATCTTTGGTAATGAGTGAGATCTCATCCTCCTTTATAAGAAGTGCAGGAGGTCATCAAGCGATCTGGTCCAACGCAACCATATTCAAAGCGTGAGCCATGTGGGTGCAGATCTACTGATTTATGTGAGTCGTGATCTTCTGGTTAATTGTGGGGTCAAAATAGCTCGCAATAATGACATGTAATTGTAATGTACTCATAACGTAGTTCTTCTTATGTATAAAATACATGGTGTATATTTGTGGCACATATTTGGGATATTTGTGGGGAATACATTACTGTGTGCATTCGCCTTGTCTTGTAGCTACTGAAAAATCTTGGATTGCTTCATTTATATGCAACGGGCTGGTCGATGCTACAAATTATAAAGGCTCACTTGCAACTCTGCAAGGGAAGCAATGGCCGAAGGATGTGCATGGCAAATATTTTAAGCAAATGCCCAAGCTACATTACAATCTCTCATTTCCTCTCTTTTTAAAAAAAAAATTTGAGAATCTCTCATTTCCTTCTTATAAGCGTAGCATCAGGGCCCAAAGCTCTGGGCCATGGAAAGCGTCATGGGCTCAGGCCTTGGTAGCAGGCGTCACGCTGTACGAAGGAAACGGCGCCACGTTTGGGCCGCACTCACGCTGGATGTTTCATGTGTTGATGGCGTCTACCGATGTGTTAAAGCTCCGTCGGCAAATCGCCTCGGGTAGATATTGCCAACAGTGAAGAGGAGGTTCAGTCTGATCGCCGAAGCAGAGGAAAAAACAGAAGCACTGGGGGATGATTGTATTCACTGAGAAACACGGGAGTGGAGGTAAATCAACGTGAACGACTTGAATAAGCTAAACCAACTGATCATTGTACTGTACTACTACTACACAACTTTATTTGCAACTTTACATTGTGGAGTGCTTCTATGCTTTTTGACAAAGAAAAATGCACGATTATTTAAGAACATCAGGGGCAGAGATTTAGAGAACAAATTCCACAACCTCTTATTACTCAAACTAAAATTTACCATGTGGCTAATTCTAGTTCGACAGATCCTTACGCACAGATACGATACCCAACGTCTCGCTCCACGAATTGTACCAGGGACGACGTTTTCGGCGTGAAGATTGAAGAAGATTTGAGCAGGCGGAGGGTGAATGAGATGTGCTCTGTGAAGAAATAGGTTGCCAAGAAAGCTAAGGAGACTGCGCTCTAAAGAACGACGTCTGGGGCTAAGCACTAAGACCACATGCGCTGCAACTAGATCAACATGAATTCCTCATCACTGAAGTCGTGTCGTCGGTACTGCGGCACCTATCCAGCCCCAATTATTCGTGCTCAGGTGGTTTGCACGCACAACTGCACGTCTTGATGTGCTGATCTTAAACAGTGTTGCATTCTGTAACCAAATTTGTCGTGCTAATCAGGTCGCATTTCAAGATCCAGTGTCTCCATATCCCTTGATGTCTCCCAACCATAGACATGAAATGTGCTCTACTACTACATCGTGGTTGCCCTCTCTTCTTGCCATATTGTCCAAAGTCAGGGTAATATATCTCGGACACTGAAGCATCTAGCTCTCCTTCGGCCACTTTAAATAAGGGTCACGTCCTAAATGAATATGGTACAGTATACAACAACCATGGAAAGGATCCATCGAGAATGTTGTGAGATTGACATTGTGTGAGCTATTACATCACAAGCTGTTGGGAGCAGAGAATAGTTCTTTGCGCAAGGACATATACTAGCAGGTGCGGATACAGGATCAAGCCAAACCCCAAGCCAATTTTAAATATGAATGTTGTAACTAGGCTAAGTGTTAGGCTAGATGATCAATTTCATTAATATTATAGGTAAAAAAATTACACTCCGGGCCATGGCCCTTGTTGCTCGGGGTGGGGACAGAAGAACTTGAGTCGTCCTGGATAGGAGCGACTTCCTCGGGGTCGGAGTCATAGATTAAATATGCGGAGAAAGCCGTAGAACATGTCGATCTGTCCAAACGGGAGGCCGTAGCCATGCTAGAGCGAGTAGGCAGCTTCCGGTCAATCTGAGTCGTCGATGATGATACGTCCGTCACGATTGGTCATCCGACCGATTGCGGAGTTGGAGATTTCGGGAAGTGATCCCGCCCAGAAAACAACTCCCTTGGCCGCTGACCCCACTGTGGATGCCAATAGTCGTGGGGTTGACACAACATATGTCATTGCTGGATGACTTGAGATTGTTCTAGAGTTAGGTGACTTAATGATTATCGGGAAGAGATTGGTACACACGATATACCCAAGTTCGGTCCCTCGGGATGGAGATAAAGATTAGTGGCTTTGAGGTTACATGGTAACTTCCTAGTTTTTCTAGGAGCCATACTTATATACTAGTGGCTCTGAGGTTACATGGCAACTTTCTAGTTTTTCGAGGAGCTAGTGTCCTACTTGGAGACTACAGGGTCTTCCTTTTTGCTTGACAAGTTGTTCATGGCCTTGTGTTTGGACTCCTTCCTTAAGTCGTCCAGGTCTTAAGCCGGCCCATCCTAGTGCATGTAAGCCCGCGGAGTTGCGTGGCCATGAGTCGACCATGGGTGTCCCTGGTCTTGTGGGCCGTCTCGCTTCATGGGCCTACCAATTAGGTACAGTCCCTTCGACAAGTACTCTATTATCATTGGCAAGCTGAGCTTCAACATCTTGAGGCTGACGTGGAGGACAACCTTCGTGTTCGTGAGCATGTTGCTCTCTCTCATGAACCCCTTCTTCAATGATATAGGGTGCTTGTGTCGATTTATTTCGTAATGCTTCCCAACCCTAGACTTTTAATTTGTGCCGATATAGGGTGCATTGTGTAGCATCCATTGCTGCAAAAATTATGGGTGAACTTTCACAGATGTCATCGAACGACACATGGATACATGTGTCTCTGTTCTCTGCCAAAGAAAGGGAGATTTCTTCCTCCTTTATAACAAGGGAAGATTGTCTTCGATCAAGTGCTCTGGCCCAACGTAATAGCATTCAAAGTGTCTAACCACGTTGCTACATATTTGAGGACATTCTCAATTGGCCTAATGGCATGACGACTTGAGTTAATGTATCAGGCTGGTCTTTCTGCTGTCATGGGACTTCCTTATAGCCTTGCAGTTTTTGTTTCTCACTCTAGATTTGCTGACAATTTGTTGTCAGCAAATATCCTCTAAAAAATTAGTTAACAAATGGTAAATGAGAAAAAAACTTAAATATTATCAAATAGAGCCTCAGTTTGAGGAAATATTTTTCACCGTGGAATTAAGAATACTTGTGATCAACCCGTGCACCTGCACGGGCTAGAGATTTTCAAAGTTAAGTAGTGGATGTCTTTGAATAAATTTTGCACGTGAAAATTGTATGTAGCATAATTGCACGTGAAAATTACATGTAAAATCGCTTGCTCCTGTGATCATACTCTTCCATTATCTATATATAAAAATAAGAGTGACCTTAGTTTGAATTTGTGATCCTACGTTATCCCAATAAAACTATGGGTCATGTTCACTATGTCAGGGTCTCAATTTAGGGGAACATAGAAGGCGCCCTAAAAATCAGTGAAGTGCGCCTAATTCTTTTCGGAGGAAATTAAAAAGTGTCATATTTAATCATGTCGCTAAAAATGTTTTCCGCTCTTTGAAAATAAGTGACTCTAATTTTTTTTGCCTCAAAATAGTAATTCTCTCTCCTCGTTCTTTCCTACTTGACACCATGTTTAAACTTTAGCAAATCGAAGAAATGGTCCTGGTACCATGAGAGATGTTGAAGTATTAGATATCTTATTCATATATTGCAATATGCAATACCAAATCATCAACATCAGGTATAGAAAAACATTTTTTTTACTTTTAAGGAATTCAATGGCAGCCATTACACATTCACAATGAACTTATATGTAACAAATATGTAGTTTAATTTCTACTTTCAAGGTCATGTTTTATCTAGTATTTTCATGGATTAAATATCGAATATCTCATATACTCGACACCCCCTTGATTCTTTGGATGATGTTGCACTACAGAAAATAGAAGATTTGTCGTATGCATCAGATAGACAGAAAAGACATCGCCAAGATGATTCACACGACAAAGCATGTCGGTAAATTTCATTCCGGTAAATACGTCTTTGCTGAGATTTTTCGTCGGGCACACAACAAATGCTTTGCCAAGAACCTTTTCCATCCGCACAATGAAAAGAGCGAGGAAGGCTATGGGACGTTAAAGGTGGATCTAACACGTGAGACACAACGTTAGGCATTTGTCGTATGCTTTATGTTGGCGCACAACAGAGTGGTCGACTACTTAGCTAGGTACACGGCAAAGGCACGCAGATGGGTCCGCCGTATCAGATTTTGGCCGTGTCTTTTATTGAGACACACCACAAAGAGGTGGATCTTTCCCTTGTGCATTAGTTTGGTGCAAGATAAAGAGGTGGACTTTTGTCCTGTGTACCTTGTATAACACACAACAAAGGCCTGACGGTAGCAACATGAAGTTTCTAGACTGCACAGGTTGGTTCCATGTGTCCTCTTTGTTGTGTGTTGCTCACAACAAAGAGTTGAAAAAATTATTTCCCCCTTTTTTGCAAAAATCATAACATAAATATATATGCTACATATATATGAGCTATTTACTCATCAAGATCACAAGAACATATCATAGAATATAACAAGTTTTGCATATGAGATCACATATATTACCAGTATATCAACAAACACCATCACAAGTCCAAAAGTACACCAATCGATCAAGGAAGGCAACAAAATGAGTAGAAGAGACCTTTTATGGTCAAGATAAGTCAATAAAAAAGTTGATGAGAAGACAAGTGTCATCATCGTCATCAAGCATTGACGACGTCCGCAATGCAAAACTACAATATAAATTTCAAATAGAGGGATAAGCTTTATATGCATATTGGACATTTGCGTAGGATAGTTATAAAAGAAAGCCGAAATGGCTCATTCTTGCTAGTTGCTACCATAGTACCATTTCGAAGGACAAACGATCATTTTAGCTCAAATATTTTGCTATATAATGTAGTCATGATGGGGGGTGGCAGAAAAGTAAGTTTTGAAGGTAAAAAGATGACAATATTATCTATCTACTAACTATATTAAAGTGAAACGAATTCTCGGCCTCTCAGCGATCGGCAACTGTAGCTAGCTACAGTACTACAGTGCTCCGATCAGTGTCGTCCGTCGACGATCCAACGGCCCGCGGGAGGCGTCCGTGATCGATTTGCAGAAACGCCCCTCATAAAACCAAAAATAGAACCCGCAGTCCACGATGAAACGAGGAGAGGGACCAGTTTGTGAATTACGAGAAATGCAAGGCTTTTTCTGTAAAAGTACCGCAGAATCCCCCCTCCTCCCTTCTTTCTCCCGCGCGGCGCCGAAGTCGCCGGCGATGCCGCCACGCCGCGCAAGCCGCTCCGCTCCTTCCCCGTCAGATCGAAGGATGCCACGGACTCCGTCGTCGTCTCCTCTCCGTCTCCGGCGAGTCTCGCTTGCTGGGAGGCTTCGAGGGCGTCGTATGGGGCAGTCTTCCCCAACTGCGGCCGAACCCGCCGTCGCCCGATTCGTCGCCGCCTGACCTCGCCTTCCTTCATCGACCTCTTCTTGGTGGTTCTGGTGAGCTTGCGGATATCCTGCGCCCCTTCCTTCGCTCTCTATCGCTTTAATCTGTGCTTGCCGTGTAGAACGTCGCCGCCGTCGCGGTTCGTCGTCGCCGGCTCCTCTCAGGCGACCAAATCGGATCGGCGCCGCCACTATCTGGTTGTGCACGACCTCGAGCCGCCCCGCGCCTCCTCTCTTCCATGGAGTCGAGGCCATTTGTTCCCACCACGACCGCAGCTGCCGCCACGAGCTCGACACAGACGGGTAGCTTCGGTCCTCCCCGAGCCCGTCCGATCACACACCGTAGCTCCTACGGTGACCAAAAAACGGCAGCGCCGCCACCCAAGTGTCGCCTATATTGAAGCTTGTGCTGCTTCTCCTCTGCAGCCGGTGGAGCTCATGGTGCTGCTGTCCCCCTGTGTTCGAGTTCTTCTCTGAACAAGTTACAGGTTGCTGTTGCTGCTGCTGCTCACTGCACCCAAGTCACCAAGATTCTCTAGAGGATATGCTTCAGCTGCCTCCAGTTCTTCAACTGCAAGGTATAATCACAAGCATATTTGACTGCTACATTAACTGAAGATAAAATGGTGTGTGTGTGATTACAGAATTAACATGCTAAGGTTATAAGTAAATTTTAGTGTATATCCTATGGATTGACTTCATTATATAACCGGCAATGCTCTAAATAGTATCTATTGCACTGAATAGCAAGTTCCTTTTTTTTACATCAAATAGCAGGTCCTTTATATTTGCATTGATGTGCAGACTAGCAACTTATGTCCTTTGTATTAAAGAATCTAGCATGTTAGTCATGGAAAGCTTCCATCGATGTGATTTTGTACTCAAAATCCAAAGGTATAGCCTTTTCGCTTAAGTTTTAACCAAAATTTGTAGTATCCTTCATTGATAAGTTCTTGGATCTGGAGTAGTGAGTGCTAAAGTGTCTTGCTAGATGCCAAAAGAATCAGTTTTGTGGTATTCTGCAATTCCTTGTGAAAGCTACTGAACTTTATCGCTTCAGTGTTGTTGTCAAAATTCTATTCAATCTTCGGTTTAGACTTTGTTTAAATCGATATGTTAGTTATTTCCTTTGATTCCTTTTGTTTGTTGAGGTCAGATGATTTTGTAGGTGGCTTTGACTAGCTTAGTAGCTTGCCATGATTTGTCCTCTGAATTTCTTTTGCAAGCTGAACTTGAGTATGTGAAGTTTTACTCAAGATTTCTAGCAACATAATCAGTTATGAAAAACGCACGTACAATGATATTTGAAGAATCCTCCATTGTCTTTGTCCTAGAACTGTAGAAAATAAATCGTAAGAATTGCTCACTGAAAAATGATCATCGACTACACGCTTTGGTTTCTGCCTGCTCCCCAACACTTCCCAATGTTTTTATTGTGAAACTTGATTATCTTTTCATAGCCTTCCGCTCTCTGGAATGAACAACTAGGCCGTGAAATTATTTTCCTTACTATACCTTCCATACTTTCATAGACTAACTGGGCTACTTTGTTTATACTATGTCTGATTGGTTTTCTTTTTTTTAGAGATTTATCTTTTTCATCGCATGCTCTCTTTCAGTTTGTGGGAGAGGGCCTTTTTATGCCCGATTAAATGAAAATTATATGTCGAGATATGAATATTTATTCCTAAGATTATGTGTTTTTTCTTTTTTGACGATCTTGAGGTCTCTTTTTATCCGCACAACAAATGGGGTTTGGTTTTTTGTGTCTTATAACTATAAAAAGTTAAGAACAATAAGTAGGAAAGTTGTGTCACGCTAACAAAGCATTAAGCACATGTGTGCATGTTTTTCTTGACATCTACGACAAGCATGTGCTATCTGGCTACAAAGATAGTTCATATTGATATATTGATCATGTGAAACAAAAATGGAAGAAGTAACTACCCCTTTTAGGTATTGTACTTGTGCACATTTCTAAATTTCGAAATATATATACTTGGCTTCTACTCCCGCTACCAAGAAACATAATTGTTACTTTGTGAGTTAATATTTTAGTTACATGCTTGGCTGTTTAAAGTGTACAACATAGATGAACTAATGTTGCAGTACATATCTGTTGCACTATCAGCACCACAAAACGACATACAGCTACCAGAATTATTTGTAAGCAAAAATAGAAAATTATCTAACCTGAATGGCTAGGAGACCTCTGAAGTCTTCAGAGTAGTAGCTATAAAGCTTTGCAAATCCATTCCAGGTGTGTTGATTGTTGTAGGCTATCTGCTTCTCTCAGTTTTTTGTGTGCTTTCTGACTGATCATAAATCATGTGTGTTGATTGTTGTAGGCTATCTGTTTCTCTCAGTTTTTTTTTGTGCTTCCTGACTGATCATATATTTTCGGTTGCGGACAGTGTATAATACAATGATATGCTGTCATTAGTGAGAGTTGCTATTGAAGAACTTCAAGCACTTGAGGTCTGTTGAAGGCAGTGTCCAAGGCAAAAATATTCTCCCACCCCTCACATTTTCTACTGTACAACTCTTAAGCACTTAGAGCATGTGAACTATTTGCTGGTTAACCATTTTTAAAATGTTGTTGCTTCAGTAGTTTGGATAAATTGTATTTGCTACTGCACTTACTTGGAAAACTTGCTGGCATTAAGTTTGGAAATTGTCATGGCTTACGATATGTATTTTTGAATAGAGTGAAATCACAAAAATTGGTAGTTCACGTGAATGTTGGATTTTACTTAGGCTAAATGTTACTTCCTGTAACAATTTTACGTTTCAACTAAAAAGCTTTTGGAAATGGCAAATCAAAATGAGAGCGCCTAAAAGGTTTTAGGTCTGTCATTAGGGATTGTTCAAAAAGGGTGTGAGCCGTGTGGCCATAGATAGTTTTCTTCGTTTGTATTATGTTTACATCTAGATTACTCACCTAGAGTGTCTTTCCTCAAAAAAAAAATGCACTTTCGATCGTCTTAATTTTCTCACTGCACTAACCTGTTTTATCTGGTTTTAGGTGCTACTGTCTGCATGACCTCCCATAATCCTATTAGAATTTTGCAATTGATACTAAAGAGCAATTTATGTACAGCAAAGAGGTGAAGCCCTTATATCCCTGATTTTTTGTCAGCTTAACCTTACCAGTACAGGTGTCAAACAAGTGAGTCAAAACTCAAGTATGGAATTGCGTGTATACTGCTGATTATATTCATTTCACTTTAAAGTTTAGGTTTTTAATCATGCTTGGCTGTTTAAAGTGTACAACATAGATGAACTAATGTTGCAGTACATATCTGTTGCACTATCAGCACCACAAAACGACATACAGCTACCAGAATTATTTGTAAGCAAAAAATAGAAAATTATCTAATCTGAATGGCTAGGAGACCTCTGAAGTCTTCAGAGTAGTAGCTATAAAGCTTTGCAAATCCATTCCAGGTGTGTTGATTGTTGTAGGCTATCTGCTTCTCTCAGTTTTTTGTGTGCTTTCTGACTGATCATAAATCATGTGTGTTGATTGTTGTAGGCTATCTGTTTCTCTCAGTTTTTTTTGTGCTTCCTGACTGATCATATATTTTCGGTTGCGGACAGTGTATAATACAATGATATGCTGTCATTAGTGAGAGTTGCTATTGAAGAACTTCAAGCACTTGAGGTCTGTTGAAGGCAGTGTCCAAGGCAAAAATATTCTCCCACCCCTCACATTTTCTACTGTACAACTCTTAAGCACTTAGAGCATGTGAACTATTTGCTGGTTAACCATTTTTAAAATGTTGTTGCTTCAGTAGTTTGGATAAATTGTATTTGCTACTGCACTTACTTGGAAAACTTGCTGGCATTAAGTTTGGAAATTGTCATGGCTTACGATATGTATTTTTGAATAGAGTGAAATCACAAAAATTGGTAGTTCACGTGAATGTTGGATTTTACTTAGGCTAAATGTTACTTCCTGTAACAATTTTACGTTTCAACTAAAAAGCTTTTGGAAATGGCAAATCAAAATGAGAGCGCCTAAAAGGTTTTAGGTCTGTCACTACGGATTGTTCAAAAAGGGTGTGAGCCGTGTGGCCATAGATAGTTTTCTTCGTTTGTATTATGTTTACATCTAGATTACTCACCTAGAATGTCTTTCCTCAAAAAAAAAATGCACTTTCGATTGTCTTAATTTTCTCACTGCACTAACCTGTTTTATCTTGTTTTAGGTGCTACTGTCTTCATGACCTCCCATAATCCTATTAGAATTTTGCAATTGATACTAAAGAGCAATTTTTGTACAGCAAAGAGGTGAAGCCCTTATATCCCTGATTTTTTGTCAGCTTAACCTTACCAGTACAGGTGTCAAACAAGTGAGTCAAAACTCAAGTATGGAATTGCGTGTATACCGCTGATTATATTCATTTCACTTTAAAGTTTAGGTTTTTACTCTAACAGTAAGTACTGTTCGTTGCTACAGTACTACATCGCCGTGACGGTTTTTTTTGTATATTTTTTCTTCTCAAGAGAAATGGTAAATGCTGGAAAACCAATAGCATTAAACATATACAACATGAAAATACAATAAATATGTCAAAGTGGCCACATAAAAATAATGCTCAATGTTTATGTCATACGATTGAAATTCAAATTTGAACATTTCAAAAAAAATGTGCCTTCGAAATTTGCGTCAAAGAATTCAAATCTGGATAACTTCCCAATTTGAACAACTTTCAGGAAATTTGCATTCCAATAACTTCTTACTCCACGCAATTTTTAAATGTGGACATTTCTAAAAATTAAATTTATTGGCCTTAAAAAATATGACGAATATATCAACATAGACACAAAAATAACCGTCGCCTATTTATGGCATACAATCAAATTCCACAATTAAATATTTTAAAATTTCAGATACATTTCAAATGTGAGCATTTAATAAAAGCAAAAAAAAAATCAAACATAACAACCGCACCAATGCAAACACACACAAAAAGCACTGACTATTTACGCCGTCTAATTGATTTCCATATTTGAATGTCCCAAAATTTTGAATTTCATTCGAATCTAAACATTTAGAAAAAAAACATACAAATAATTAAAATGTGGAAAACTTCCCAACTCTACCAATTTTTGAAATTTCAACAACTTACAAATACAAACTTTCCTACGACTTCCAACAAATTTAAATCCAAATTTTTTTTTGAACGCGAGCATTTACAAATTTGAATTTTTTACACCACGGTAATTACAAATACGACTAAAAAAAGAAAAAAAAACATGATTTTTTTACACCAAGGTAATTACAAAAACGACTAAAAAAAACATGACTACAAAAATAAACGTTCACTATTTATAACATTTAAACAGAAAAACTAAAATAACTTCCTCCAAATAAGTAACTTAGATGCAATTCCTCAAATTAGATATTGACTTTACTAAATGCTTGCCTGCAATTACTAAAATTATGACTTGCCTACAATTACTAAAATGCCATTTTCTTCAAACATGAGGTTTGTTCCAAGCATTGCTTTCAGTGGTATTTGGATCCCATTTAAATTATTATCCATCTTCTAGGGTTTAAAATGAACTCCCTAATATATCATGGCACACATGTTTGTATGCGCACTGCATTATACCATGTGTTCATTATTTGCTTCCTTTGCAATGTTGGTTTTTATTGATAACACGTGAATCCAAAGTGAATTACAGCATTAGCAAATACGGATACTTGATCATTTATTTATGTCGAATTCATGCATGTTTGAAAAACTTAAAATAAGATTTGCCTACAATTACTACAATGCCACTTTTCTGAATTACGATGTTGCTTCCAAATATTGCTTTTAGTGGTATTTGGACCCCATTTAAACTATTATCCATTTTCGTAGAGTTTAAAATGAACTTCTTAATTTATCATGCCACATATGATGAAAAATGCAAAATATGTATCACAATGTTCAGCAAAAAATATTTCTATCTAATTGTGTCTAATTCATGCATATTTAACGACGTCACAATGGACACGGCCTGTCAGTGTTTCTTTCTTTTCGCGTGAATTTCCAGAAAATGATAATTGCAGAAAACGAATAATGTTGCAGGTTCACAATTTTCAAATCTTTCTACCAGAAAAAAAAGTACACCAACTCAAACTAATCACAAAAAAAATGCTCACTAATTAGGACAAACATACTAAAACATTCGAATTTAGTAAAAAAATAAAAAAAGAAAACAAATGCACCCACTCCAACTATACCAGCAATTGTACGTATTTGAATTTTAAAAAGAAAAAAAAAACTGAACTATTGAATTCAATTGAATTTATGAGCATTTCCATTCACTATGGACTTAAATTAAAAATTAATTTGGGAAACCATGTTAAACATTCCAATGTACTTACAAATTGGAAATATTCTACACTATATGAACTAAACATTTCAATTTGGCCAAAAATTGAAAAAGAACAACCAATGCACTTGCTCCAATTATATGGACACCAATGCACTTGCTCCAATTATATGGACAATTACATGGAGTTGAACTTCACAAAACAAACTTTCTAATTATGGAATTCAGATAAATAAATATGCTTTCGCACTCATTACACACTTAAATTAGAAATTGATAAGCAAACAGAAACATTTTTTAACATTATAGTTTGCTTAAAAATTGGACATGCTCTAGAATATAACGGAATTTTCCCTTTTGAAAAAAAATTCATACACTAATCAATTTCTGACGGGCAGGCCTACCTGATTTCAAAATATTCATATATAAACTACTTTCGAATGTGCATCTCTATAAAATTTGAAGTTTCTCCACCAAATATTCACAAATATGACGAATATACCAACTTTAACACAAAAAAAAAGACTGACTATTTTCAGCATTTGATCAAACTTCAAGTTTGAAAACTTTAAAATATCCCATGACTTTTGAATCTAAGCACTTAAAAACCACAAAAAAAACATACGAACAGATTTAAACAATTTTGAAATTTAAACAATTTGTAAATCAAAATTTCTTCTTTCCTGATTTCAATACATTCAAAACTAAACAACTTTTTGAATGGCTACATCTTCAGATTTAAATTTCTCCCACCACCGCACTCACAAATATGACAAATATATCAACATTAACACAAACAAATAAACGCTTACTATTTATGCCATATGACCAAATTCCAAATTCGAAAAAACTTCAAAAGTTTCAATGTTTGCAAATTTGAGCATTTGAAAGCCAACAAAAAAAAGACATACGAATAGCTTCCCAGTTTCACCAATTTTTGAAATTCAAACAAATATAAATCAATATCTCTGAATATATCCATTGGAAAAAAACAAGTAATATTTCAAAACAATCAAAAAAGTACATACACCCTAATTATGTTTAGAAAAAATGGAATAATCAAATTCTGTTACCATTTAGATGTAATTCAAATTTTAAATATTGCCGACGAAATACAAACATGGTCGAACATTTCAAACTACTAAACATTTGAATATTCTACAAAATATATCAATAATGCTCAACAAAAAATGCTGCCTATTCATAACAAAGTAAACAACATGTTTGGAAATTCTAATTTGGCCAACATTTTAGCGAATATACCGATATTCCATTAAATATATCAGTAATACTAAAAAAAAACTATATGCTTATGGCAAATTACAAGTATATTTAAACATTTTAATTTAGCCAAAATTTCGACCCCGTACGAATAAACTTTCCCCAAATGTGGAATCAAATTCACGTGGATTTTCCTAATTTCAATTAAATATTGCCGTCGAAATACAAACATGTTCGAACATTTCAAACCACTAAAAATTTGAATATTCTACACAATATATCAGAAAAACTCACAACAAAAAATGCTGCCTAATCATAACAAAATAAAAACATGATCCAACTGAACTCAACTTTCACAATTTGTGATGTATTTACTACTTAATTATTGACTTGGAAAATTCAAAGTACCATCTAAAGATTGCACTTACTACAGATTTCACTACTGTGATATGCTATAAATTTTAAAATCTTTCATTAGTTTTTTTTGCTAATCAAATCTTTCATTCAATTCAACTCAAGTTCCACATATTGTGATGTATTTACTACTTAATTACTGACTTAGAAAATTGAAGGCACCATCTAAAAATTACAATTACTACAATATTCACTACTAATATATTTTCCTTTCGTATCAATGTTCACATTAAATGTTCCCCAAAATGCATTTACTATTATGTTGTTTTTCCCCCTTTTTTTTTGTTCCCCCTATAAATTTAATTGCTACTTTAACTTAAAGGACAACTACTGCTTCCTTCCCGTGTAAAATTAGAAAATATAAAGATAATTTTACAACAATTTCCTAGCAACGATTGTTCAACGGTACTTATTCCGCTACTGTAAATTTTAAATGGAATTTGTTTCCCCGCATGATTAATGTACTTTAATTCCTTTTTAATTGCAATAGTAGGTTCCGTAAATTTTCCAGCAATAGTTTCTTTAAGATATTTTCCACTACGAATAAAGTTTTGACCACAATTTATAAGACTTTTGCAAAGCCATAAGTCTTTTTCTGACGCTCACATTTTTAACACAACTTTTAGACAAAGTTTTTTTTGTAACAGTTTCTTAGAAATCCTCCGTTAATTGTTTCTTTAAAATATTGGCCCCACGGTTAACAAATTTTTTACTGTAATTTATGAGCTCCAAATTTTTCTAGCAAAATTATAATTACAGAAAATGAATAATGTTACAAATACAAAAATTTCAAATCTTTCTAGCAGGAAAAATATGAACAATAACTCAAACTAATCATACAAAAAAGCGCCTACTAATTAAGCCAGATTACAAACATATTTAAAGATTCTAAATCAGAAAAAAAATAACAAACACATGCGCACATTCTAACTATATGGCCAATTGTATGGATTTGAGTTAAACATAAAAACTCCCAAGTATGGAATTCAACTGAATATATGTGCACTTCCATTCATTATGACTCACATTAAAATTAATAGAAAACACAGATCTTAAAACATTCCAAAATGCTTAAAAATTTGAAACATTCTACGCTATGTGAACAAAACATTTCAATTTGCCCACAATCTAAAAGAAAAAAACAATACAGTTGCTCAAAAAATATGCATAAATATATATAGTTGAATTTCATAAGACAAACTCTCTAATTATGAAATTCAGTTGAATAAATGTGCTTTCACACTCATTATTGACTTCAATTACAAATTGACAAACAAACAATTTTTTTAAAACATTCTAAGTAGCTTTAAAATTTGACATACTTCTAATTATGAAATTCAGCTGAATAAATATGCTTTCGCACTCATTATGGACTTCAATTACAAATTGACAAACAAGCAAATTATTTTAAAAATTCTAATTAGTTTAAAAACTTGACATGCTCTAAAATGTGTGGAACTTTTTTTTTCTCTTCACAAATAATTTCAGAAAACACCACAATTCCCGACATGTGGGCCTACCCTAATTAATCAAATTAGAATAAATTTGAAATTGTTAACTTTCCCTTCTTAATTTCGATACATTCAAATCTAAACAATTTTCGAATGTGCAAAGCTTCAAATTTGAATTTCTCCCACCACCGTGTTAAAAAAATATGACAAGCATATGAGCATTAACATTAAAAAAAACTTCCACTATTTATGCCATAAGACCGAAATTCAAATTTTAAAACTTTAAAATTTTCAATGACTTCCAAATCTGAGCATTTGAAAAAAAAAAAAAAAAACATGCGAACAACTTCCCACTTCCACCAACTTTTGAAATTCAAACAAAGTATACATCGATATCTCTGAATATATCTGTTCGAAAATTACGACAAATATATCAAAACAATCCTAAAATTACATGCAAAACACTTATGCTGAGATATTTTTTCCCCAAATATTTATTTTTTCCCCATTTAGATATAAATCAATTGCATTTCTTACAATTCAAACTAAATATTGACGCTGAAATACAAAGATGATTGATATACACTGTACAAAAAAAAAACACCAAGGGCGTGGCGTGACGCCACGCCAAAATTCAACTAGTCTATATATTAAAGTCGGAACCTTTGCCGGCCTCTCAGCGCTCGCGGACTGTAGCTAGGAACAGTAGCTACTGTAGCTTGCTAGCGTAGCTACAGTGCTCCGATCCGTGCCGTCCGTCGACGATCCAACGGCCCGCGGGAGGCGTCCGTGATCGATTTGCAGAAACATCCCTCGAAAACAAAGAAATCTAACCCGCAGTCCGCGAAAACGCGATGCGAGGCATCTAAATGAGAATAACGAGAAAGACACGGACTTTTCTGCAAAATCGTCCACAGAATCCCCCTCCCCCTCTCCTCTCCTTCTCTCCCTCGCACGGCCCCGGCGTCGCCGCCGCCGCCGACGCGCGCCCCCGCTGTCCCGCTGCTCCACGGACAAATCAACGCACAGGGGAGCTGCGCCATCGCGCCCTCTCCATCTCCGTCCACTCTCGCGTGCTGGGGCGGCCGAGGGACGCCGGATTCGTCGGCGACGTGCAGACCCTTGCACGGTTCTTTCTCCCCCAATCTCTTTGTGTGCTCCTCCCCAATCCCCTTCAATCCTTCATCCTCCCACCTCCACCACCGGTGCCACCATCGTCCTCCTCCACCCCCTCCCCTTCCCTCCCTGCACGGCTGCACCTTCTCCTCTCCCACCATTGATCTGCCATCATCTTCTTCACACCGTGCTGCACCGCATACTCCTCTGTTCGCGTCTCCAACAAAAATCTCAGGAAATCAGAGCCAAGATTCAGATCGAGCTACTGGGGGCGATTCAGGGATGCGGTCGATCAAGGCTGGATGGAGCGGAGGTAAAAAAAAGTCAGTATGGTGGAGCGTTGGAGCGGGATCGATCTGGGAGGACAAACGAGGTGGAAGAAGACACTCACAGGAGGATGACGAAGGGCGGGGAGAGGGCAAGCAGTCAGAGCGTGTGGGTGTTTCCGTGTTGGTGAGCACCACTTGCGTACACCGTCTTGGGCACCGAGGCCGACGAAGGACAAGGCGGCGGCGCGGTGGACGAGGGCTTGGGATGGTGGGTTGTCGGACACTCGGACACCATGGTGGCGGTGGATGTTCCACGGGAAACGGCGCGGCTGAAGGTGGCAAACTGAAACTGGGCAGGAGAAGGCGCTCCGGCGAGAAGATGCAGCGGCGACGCGATGATTGCTCTGTTCTCACAGCTCTAGACTTTGATTTGGTCATGTCTATTCCAGGTGGCATCCGCATCCACCGTCGCCGCTGACCATGCCCACTGGGCGCCGCTGCAGCCGGGGGGTTGTACTCTCTCAGGTAAGCTAATTGTCCTTCATTAGCGCCCTTTTTTATGATAATGCAGTGTACTCCAGAAGTCCAGATGTAAGCATGTGGCTGCCAAATCTTTCTGGGAGACTGGCCAAACAATTATCTGAAGAATAGCAAAAAGAGATTCAAATACGTGTTCTAATGGCTGTACATTGACTTCGAAATTTGTTTCTAACATACTCGCCGGAGCATATGTATGTGGTTGTTGTGGCTGTAGGCCTTTACGAGGTCTTGTGCCCTGGTTGCCAATGTGTCAGGATTATTAGGCATGGATGCTGGGCTAGAAATTGGATTCAAGTTCTTTGTTGAAAGCTATGTCTCATCTGGAGACGGATGAGACAAAGTATGTCAAAGTGAGAATCATGTAGTGCACCTGTCATTGCGCTTATGGAACAACGGCCAGACAATTCAATTGGAAATACCTAATTAGAGCAATTATTCTTAAAAGATCTAGACCAAAAAAAATTGTTGGGATGAAAAGTTGCTCTAGACGCACCTTTATTGCAAGTTCAATCGAACACATGACTATGCGGTTACTATTTTATTTTCGTGCTGTAACTGCAAAGCCACCATCATGGTTTAGAATGTGAGCTGCCAATGGATGCAATATTTCAAGGAGTCATCTGTTAGATTGATTCATCATTTTGTTGGATAGTTTATTGTTAGATCTGCTGATTATAAAACTTCTACCCTGGTTTCTCTACAGGCAGAATTACAGCACAAACGCAGCGGCACCGCCGCATACGGGGAGCCCGCGTCCACGCGCGTCCGCCGTGCGCATGCGCGTGTCCCAGCTCGCGCGGACGCGTCGCCGGCGAGCCCCTAAACCCGAGCAGCTACCAACTCCCGCACGCTACTCGTGCCGCGCGCCGCCCGCCCCGTTCAAACCCGGCTCCCTCATGGCGGCCGCACTGCTGGCGCCGACGCAGCGGTACGCGGCGGGGGCCCTGCTGGCGCTCGCACTCCGCCAGGCGCAGATCCACCAGTCCGTCCTCCTCGGCTCCTCCCACTCCTCCTCCTCCGCCGACGGCGAGCGTGCCAGCAGCGCCAGCGACGGGAGCAGCAGCTCCGCCGGCAGCGGGGAGGACGCAACCGCCGACGCGGCGCTCTGGACGCACGACTCCCGCGGCCTCCTCCGCCTGGTGGAACAGGAAGTAACAAGCAGGAAGCCGCCACTTCTTCCTTGATTTCTCGGCACTAGCAGGTAGCCGCCAGTCCAATTCATCTCATCTCCTACAACAACCTCTTATCTCCTTATTTTCTGTTTCAGTGCTAGATTTGTTTTTCCTTCTCCTTAATCCTTTCCGCAATCTGATTTCTACATAGTTTCAGGAGGTTCAGCTGGAGTTTGTTCTGCTTGAGGAGGTGCACACCGTTCAGAATCTGTAGATAAGACAACCAATCAACGGTAATAAGTTGGCTTCAATTAAATTTTCCCATGTGGGTGCTCCGACAAGCATTCATAAATTGTGTTTAACTGCTGCGTACTGGGTACAACGTGTACAGAAAATTCATCTATAGACTGATGTCACACAAATAATGAAATGGGTTATAAATACACCAGGTTTGTTTATATAGATTCAAATATTATTTGGATGCAAAAATTCCTGGTCATATATAATTGGGTGGTTATTGTGGTGTGCTCTCTGTCTTCCCCTCATCTTTAGTTTTCTTTTGTGACATGGCTTAAGCGACATTTAGTTGCTACTGAATAGAATTTTGTGATGGATCTGTGCACTTCATCAAAGTGTTTATTGTCCTAGCGCTATAATTAGGCCAACTGAGAAATGACACCAATTAGTTTGTTGCTTAATATGTCGGCGAATATTTGGATTTAGTTAACTGGACAAACAAATAATTTTATTCAATTATGTCTAATTGTCCAGCAAGTTTAAAATACTAAACTGTGTGATGTATGTTTGTATTGAGTATATATAAAGGTTATTTGATTTCCGCTTACGGTATCCAATACCAATGGTGTTTATAAAATTTTGTCAGTACTATATTTTACCAATACATGGATGAAAAACATCCTATTATCAAAGAGCATGTTAGGAATTTGTCTATGAATGCAGATGAATTGTCTGCATCTCCATGGGATGGGAGCTCATAATTCAGAATGATTTACAACTCTAGGGAGCAAGAATTTTATTTTTGTTGATAATGGAGATAATATTGACATCCTCATTTCGGTTTTAGACACTTAGCGGTACTAATATTTTGGCATATACAATTCCATAGTCTGAGCTTACTGTTTTATCATTTCCTTTTACTTATGCTCTTATCTGTCATTTCTACCCCCCTAGGATTATAAAACGTGGAGTTTTATATTTGTAGAATTGAAATATGACTTTTTAAAAGTAGCGTAGACTAGCACTTGCTTTGTACATGAAAATTAATCCGGTCAATTAATTACGGTGGAGATCCATAGTTACGTTTGCAGATGTTTATTATTATTTCACATGATTTGTTGGGTCAAACAAATATGACCCGGCCATTGATAGCAAATACAATTTTCACAATCTGATTGAAATTGGGACTCGATTTGTCTAAAGTAATTGGGACGTGATTGTATGCAACTGACAAGGCAAGGCGGCGTGCCATGGCGCACATGAACATGAGTGTGTCAATGATCTTTTAGTCGCTTTACTTTTGTTGATTGGATATAGGTTGCTACGGTACTGATATTTTCCTTTTCTTGGACAGTATGATTGAGATCATCGACAAGTACAATACACATTCTAAGTACCTGGGAATAGCAGACCAGCCTTCTCTTCACTTGAACATAATAATCACTTTATTTCCCTCAGTGATGCTAGACGTAAGGGGAAATTTAGGAGCCAAAATGTACAAGCTTATGGTGATTTAGTATATGGAGCATGATCTGAAGGGTGTCATGGAGAATATGAAGCAGCCATATGCCCAAATTAATAATCACTTTATTCCCCTCAGTGACGCTAGACATATGGAGAAATTTGGGAGCCAAAATGTACAAGCTTATGGTGATTTAGTGCATGGAGCATGATCTGAAGCGTGTCCTGGAGAATATGAAGCAGCCATATACCCAAAGTGAGGTCAAACGTTTAGAGCTTCAGCTATTATAGAGGCATAAAAAATATCTTCATGACAATTGGGTACTTCATAGGTAGTGATTGGCTTCCCTTTTATTTTCAGTCTGAGATAATATCTAATCTTTTTTTGATGTTGACTATGTACTGTTGTGTATTTTTTTTACAAATTTGAAGACCTCATACATATTGCTGAATAACCCGTGGTGAGATGAAAATTGGTGATTTTGACTGTCTCATCAATTTAGGAGCCCATTAAAACCTTATTCTCAATTGGTTGTGACTTTGTGGTACAGGTATGTCACCAGATACCATCATATTCACTGCAGTGTTAAGACTACCTAAGTTTTCACTGTAAGTTCTTCTGTCAACAAGACTAACATGTTTTGCTCCTTCTGGCTACAGGGCACCAGAATTATTACGAGGAGCGAAGTAATACTCTACTGCTATTGTTGTGTGGTCCATGAGATGCATAATGCAGAGCTTCTGGCCAAAGAAACATTGTTCATGAAAAAAACTGAGTTTGAACACCTAGACAAGGTAATCCATTTGTCTTCTGTGGGCTGTTCACGCGTTTAACACTGCAAATAGCTTCTGTGTTGTAGATAGCTATAACCATCCATAGTTTTTATTAGATGATATGTTCATGGTGAAGCTACTTTTCTTGTGCTCTCTCCATTCCTAAATATAAAATATTTTAGCTATATTGAATGCGATGGTGGCTGTTTTATTATTTTACATGGCAAAAACTTCAAAATTTTCAGCAGCATCTAAATTTGAGCATTTCAAAAAAAAAAAAAATCGTACTAACAGCTTCCCACTTTCACCAATTTTTGAAATTCAAACAAAATATAAATCAATATCTCCGAATATATCCGTTGGAAAAAATACGAGTAATATATCAAAACAATCAGAAAAATACATACAAACTACTTATGGTAGAGAATTTTTTTTTTGGATTATTCAAATTTTGTCACCATTTGGAGGTAATTCAATTGCATATTTCTAATTTCAATTTAATATTGTCGCTGAAATACAAACATGTTTGAACATTTCAAACCACTAAATATTTAAATATTCTACAAAATGTATAAAAAATGCTCACAAAAAAATGCTACCTATTCATAACAAAATAAAAACATGTTTGAACCTTCCAATTTGGCCAACATTTTGGTGAACAAAAAAATATAGTAGAAAAAAAAAACTCACCAAGGGCGTGGCGTGACGCCACGCCAAATTCAACTAGTAGGAGTTATAGAGCACGAACTGGAGTTGCTCATTCGATACCGCCTGGGTGTGAACATCCATGCTCATTCGATCAAATGTCGTATGGATATTGTGGGACGGTTTACGTAGTTAGCACGACGCTCGATGGTCTTATGGATGTTGCACGATGTTGATTGGAAGGCTTTACCATGGCAACAGACGGCAGAGGCATGGCGAAGAAGGCCGAGCTTCAGTGGGCCGAGGGCAGCACGTGCTTCCGCAAGGCACCATCGGCTGCTACCTTCTTCATATTTGATTGTGGGAGTCGAATCGATGAACCAACAAATTAATTGGTTGGTTCCTAGTCTGTCCCAAGGTCGTGTTGTGTTGGATAAACCGGGGCCTCTGTCACTTGATGCGCAAGGACGCCATCTAGCGACAAAATCCACCGCTGAAAGATCCTTAATTCTGTTCTGTTGTGTAGCTTTGGAACTGGGCCAAGGTCGAGGAGGATAGCAGGAGGGCTCTTGCACTCGACGATGCCTCGGTCAAGGTGACAGATGATTTCTCAACCGCTACTGGTCGCCAGCCAGCTGGACTGTAGGTGATTGATTCACTGCTGGACTTTGTTCGATGTAGGGGCATTCTCTGCTATGATGTGAGCTGCTCGAAAAGTGTAAGATCACAAATATTAACCCAGTTAGCAAAGAAAAACATTACCTTTCCCGTATCCCATTGTGTTGCATTTCCATAATATTTGTTTTGAATTCATTCCCTGTAATATTTCTGGAGGCCAATCCAATCATTTAAACTAGCGGAGACATTTTATAGCTACTAACATCGGTGGTGACTCGATGACCTATGTTCTCCGTCGATCCTCCAAGAAATCAAAACGACGTTGTGTACGTTTCAGCAAGCCTCATTCAATGAGATGGAAACCTAAACGTTTGCTCAGCAATTCTTCTGTCGGCGATTCAAGTCCAGTAACTGTTCGTACGCGAGTCGTTCAGCTCCACCAACAAGATCTATTGCACAGACTATTTATCCTCCTACCACACTGTTATGGAGGGCCTCTATCTCCCCATCGCCTTTTGCCTCGACGCATCTCCTCCGTTGTACCAAAAGAAAACAGAGTTTATGTTCAACATGTTTTCCTGTATGAACACTGCCGCATATGCTCCTGCTGTTCTGTCTATTAGTATTAGTTTGGTCGATTGAACATGCTTCTGTGCCGACTTAGGGTAGCTGATTTCTCATGTTCCGTTTCCTCTTAAACTGCGTATTTATTTTGAGAGTTTAGTTGTGATGGTTTTGAATCTCCTTGCACCCCGGCCCGTTTCTTACAGAAATTGTGCGGCATACAGTAACAGTTGGCGTGGTCGCTGTTCGTACCAGATGAGATGCATTTTGACTACTTTTGCACAGTCTGCAGCGACATCAATTTCTCAATAATCCGGATCGGTATTTCATGTTCCCCTTGGTTACGCTCCTGCGATTTTGTCATCCTAGGTAGGAGTACAGAGAGTGGAACACAATTTTCTTTTATCTTTGCACTCTTAAACATTCAGCTACCTGGTAGTTGCAGACACATATAATAATAATTATAAGCGGTTATTATGGATAAATATTAGGTGCCTCTTTTAAAATTTGAATTTCAGGTACCTCGGGCATGGTATTGGTTTGTGAATGACGAGACAGAATATGTTCAATTTTTGTCCCCATTGTACTGATTTTTTTCATGGCCCTCCTAATTGCAAAGCTGGTCGTCCAAGATTTTTCTTGAGTTGTAAGAGAACAATTACATTAGTACATATCAGTGTACATCATTGTAATTGACGATTTTCTATGTGAAAAAATAGTCCTACTTGATCATATTTCAACTTTTTTTTTATCTCGACAATTCGTGTGTACCCACGGTGCTCATTAATATATATACAACTCATATTCTCTATTTTGAAAGATTATTGATCGTTTCCTTTGCGCCCCTTCCAACTTATCATATAAACAACAATTTATGTCTACAAATTCCCGCTGCAACGCGCGGGGTATTTTTCTAGTTAAGAGAACAAATCCCACTGACTCTTTATTCGGAAGTGTGTAAATGAGTCTGATACTAAAATTCGACATGGGCCTAGTATTGGATCGTCACTTCGTCAGATCCAGACATGTCCGCAAAGATTGTAACTACCCAAATTCTCCTTCCGTGTAGTGGACTAGGGTCAACATCGTCGGCAGGAACATTGAAGGTCATTTTTGCCGGCGACGAGGGCTCTTCGAGTTGTGCTTGCAAGTTGTGAGATATGAGGTTGCCATGCAGCTCAAACAGACTACACTTTCAAGTGCAGCGTCAGGAGTGAACGATCAGCAACGCATGCCTTGCGGCGAGTTCAACCGGACGATCCCCACATGCGCAAACACACTGAACGACATGTGGTCAATACTACCACACATGCACAATCCCGTTGTTCTTGTTCAAGTGCTTCGCACGCACAACTGCACCAGATGTTGGATTGGTCCAGAACAAGGCTGACAGTATAGCCGCATTGCTGCTATTGGTCTCATGTTATGTGAAGATCATGTTTCGCCCTATTCCTTGATGCCTCACAAGCACATGTAATGTGTTCTACTACTACATCGTTGTTGCACACTCACACATCCATTTGAAAAAAATAGAACCCAAGGTGATGGTAAATATCTCTTGAACGCTAGAGCCCAAGGTGATGGTAAATATCTCTCGACTACTAAAAGCATCTAGCACTCCTACGTCGTCTTTAAATAAAGATCGTTTCTTTAACCAAATCAGGTCCAATATACAACAACCGTGAAAATGATACATCAAAGCAGGTCAAAGAATAAATTATTTTGCCAGTCTCTCCAATGAAGCTTTAACATCGTCTACAATTTCTAGGCGACGGCAAATCTTTGTGATTGTCCATGCGAAGCAGCCAGCTGATTGATCAATCAATTTTGCGTACGAGTAAATATTGTTTTTCTGCAAAATTTGACGTAGGGCTCTTCGCAGAAGAAACAATTGAGGTAGGGCAGATGACTTAATTCACCCTACCGAGGGCTCCGCCAATAGGTGAGAAAGCACATATTGTGAGCTATCATGTCACAAGCTGGCCTAAAATATTGTCAGTTGTCAGTAATCCTTTGTGTAAGGACAAACAAGCCTAGGTAGAAGCATTTTTTTTTTCAATCGGGGAAGTACCCCGATATCTGCATCGAAGAGATGCATACAACCCTTATTTATTTATTTTATATAGGTAGAAGCCTTACAGATAAAAATGAGAGTGCTAGGATTGGGAGGATGTCTTAATCTTACTGGAAGTGCTAGAATTCAATAATTAGATAAATTGTCTACATGAAAGGAATATTTTGGAATAGTACTGGTGATTTGGGTGAGGTAAACCAATAAACTTTTCTCCTTGTATTTTTTACGGTAGGTCATAGGACATGGAAAAATAACTTTGAACATAAGTTGCCACAAGATTCTTTCCGGCGTCGAAGTGGGAGGTCAGCCGTATAAGTGAAAAATCTTTGTACGCGACAATTGATTTATGCGAAGTGGTTCATAGTTGGGAGTTGTGTATTAAAGTTTCCACCTCCCACAACACATGTATTCACATATTAGGGTCCATGCAATTCTGAGGGATTTAGGTACCTCCTCGCTCCGAGAGCGGATGAACATTATCTCGTGGCCAAGCAATTATAGTCACCTTTATCAAACTTAGCTAGCGACACGATATTTGAAATGCATGTTTAGCATTATCTGAATGGATTCATATGCCTGTATATGACATGACCTAACTCCATCCACTTTCATTGTTGCACAAGGAAAATCAATGTGAGCAACATCAACGGGCAAAGCATTGTCTCGTACATGGGAAACAACTAATGCCGTCATATTCCTCTATGCCTCCAAATCGTAAACATGAAATCTGCTCTCCTATATACCGTTGTGTGAACACTCTCATCGATTACCTAATACAATCGATATGAACTTGCATATATGATTACAATTGTACACAGATATGCATCTCTGCAACGCTACGTACACCCCAAAGTGAGGCTACTTTCTTTTAGCAACTGAAGCATCGAGCTCTCCATCACCCACTTTAAATAAGGGCAGCATCTTTAATTTAATCCGGTATAATAGAATAACCATCTAAAGGATTCATCAATATGAGAAAACCGACATAGTTGGAGTTGTCATGTCACGAACTAGGACCGAAATGTTGAGCATTCAATAGTTATTTGCTCAAGGAAAAGATAGCATAAATTAAAGCCAGGTATAAACATATATACAATAATCCTTGAATTTCAAGTTGAAATGTTCGCTACAAATATACAGACAATAACCCTTGAATTCCAAGCTCACACACATTACAAAAGAATTGTAGATAAAACTACAAGACAGGCAAAACAATATAACTTGCATGCAATATCTAGGCCAAATTTATTTTTTTAGAAAATCCATGACGTAATAAACAAAATCTAACATGTGCCTACGTATGGACTTTCAGGTGTGTACATCTGCCAAATTTCTCTTGAGGTGTAGAAGACCTCATCTCCCCCCCCCCCCCCCCCCCCCCGGCTCTCTATCTCGCATCCATCATTTATGTATTTCCTACCAATATTCTCCCTTGCTCCCTCTCACATCGGCTTCTGTGATGATTGCCTTTGTATCTTGACCTTCCATTTCCATATGATAGAATAGAGTAGCTGATGGCTGGGGAATGAAAATCTAGCACAATTGCAAGATGTGTGTCACCTTCGGAGACCGCCTGGTCTACGGAAGGCCCAGAGAGCACCAACCCATGAATATTTCGCATGCACTCAGAATCCATCTACGTTCAACAATGAGAGGACAACAACAACAACAACCCTTTCATAAGAAGGTGCCCGCTACACTTGAACACTATGATACTCCCACCGCCATATCTCACTGCGGAAGGGTCACAATAATCGGGATCCGTTTGATTCGACCTTAATGGTGCCAGGTACGTATTGTCGTGGTGGAAGGTTTTATTGGCGGCGGTGGACATCTCCGAGCTTCCATCCAAAATTCTTTGCGAGTTTGCTGACAGTTACACTATATCTGGTGGGGTACACTTTCTTTATTTATTTTTTCAGCGGAGTCTGTTGATTCAAAGGAAAACTCTGTTCATATGAGATTTTTCTTTCTACTCAGGTGAAATCATACGAAGGTTTGTTTGCAATTTTCCAAAGTTAGGGTTTTTATTTGTTCAGACGTGACATAATCTTGTACCTCATTGCAAAGACCTTGGTGTAAAATATTCATGTGTATCCTTTTATCACTAGCTAGAGTTTGGATCTCTTTGTGTTCATTTGTTGCTTAGTACTTGAAATAAAATTTTAATCAAGTGATTCGTGTTACTCTTGGAATCTCCTGTATATTGTCAGTGAACTTGGTAACTATACATATTTTCACAATGTTTTGCTTCTGGACTTCATTTAGGCTATGAAAGATATCGTGAGTCTCTGCAGGACGTGTCACCTGAATGCATACGTGATCCCATAGTGTCTCATGGTACAACGAGTCAGAAATTGCTAAGCTAGCAGCGCGTACATATTTGAAACAATGACTAATTAGTCCACCAGTCCTTAATTAAATTGGATCTGTATGATTCTGTTAGGCTTACATGTATTTGTGGTGCTTTCTTGATACTTTAGCAAGACCACGGCGTCTGATTTATTTTCTGAAGGATTCTTTTACCGTCATGCACCTGCGCTGTACGGAGCCCTCAACTGCATCTCGAACCAGTTAGGAATCATGTACCGAATCAGTGCCTTTGGGTATTAACATGTTCCGTAATGCCTCCCAAACCTAGCTAGACTCTACATTAGTGGACATGTAGGTTGCGCTGTGTAGCATCTTTTGCAAAGAAATTTATAGGTGAACTTGCACATATTGCACCTGTCGCAACAGTGGAACATGGGGTTCACCTGATACGGTCAAAGTGGGTCCATTGCACATGGGCCCACCAAGGAGGCACTCAAGGCCAAGGCACAAGACTCGCAGATGGCCCCCCCCCCCCCCCCCCCCCATCTGCCCCACGGCGTCCCGACGTGCGCGACATCGACAACCAAGGCAAAAGACCCGGGGACCCTCCGGGGCCCCCTCGACCCGGAGCAGGCATGGAGGTCCCGGGACCCCGACGCCCGGCAGGAGGCCAGACTCACCCCCGGGAACCCACCTCCAGGGCGCGAAGAGGATAAGCTTGCAACCCAGGCTGGAGGCTCCTAGAAGACTTGGACGCCAAGAAGATGGAGGCTCCAAAGGGGGGCAGAGGTGGAAAAGCTGTCAGCCTCTGTCCGCCCTCCCTGGAAAAGGTGGGGGACCTCACCTACCCCCTCTGAGAAGAATACTTGGACGAGAGGAGGCCACGTCGCCTCCTAAAGAGAACCTGGAGGGGTTTTCCCGCCAAAACCCCTCCGGCCCCAAGGGTGCACCTGTGGTATCCCCTTAGCCTATAAAAGGAGGACCGAGGCATCCAAGGGAAAAAAAGGATTTTCCAGAGAGTCGGAGGCTCGGTAGCACAAGACGAAAAGTAGCGTAGGCGAGAGGTGATCTCCTCCGGGCCAGGATCTGCTCGTCTCCAACCTCTAGCCAACACCTCCCGGGTTCTGACCCGCGACCACCATTGTAAAGCTACACCATGATACACCTCCCAATCCAGACATGCAGGAGTAGGGCTGTTAGCCTCCGGGCAGCCCGAACCTGGGTAAACTCCTTATGTCTCTGTGATGCTTGCTAGTACATAGATCTCGAGTGTAGACGAGGCCCCCGGGCGGAAGACGTTCATCAGCCTCCTTTGCGCCCCATACCGAACCTAAAAAGGGGATATCCTTTACTCCCGGTGTCCGTGATCCAAGACACGACATCTGGCGCGCCAGGTAGGGGGCGCATGTGCTGATTTCTTCTTCATTGGCTTCGTGTTCTTCGTGGAGATCTTTCTCAAGTTCTTCATCGGCTTCGAGATCTTCGGGGAGATCTGCGTCATGTTCTCCAGATCTTTCGGCCCGATCTCCCTCAAGGTCATCGACAAGGTCTCCGTCGACCTCAAGGTCATCGACAGGGTCTGCGTTGACCTCAAGTTCTCTAGTAGGGATGGCGCGGAAGAAGAAGGCCAAGTCCGGCGAGGAGTATCTACGGTACCCGGGACTTGGCTTCGACCCCGAGGAAGCTTCAGCGACGCCATCCGCGCAGGGTCTCACTAGCGGGATTCGGTTCGTGCCCCCGGTGGCTCGGGCCGATGCAGCTGCAGGTAGTGGTTTAGCCCCGGGAAGTAGTACAGGCATTGACGCCCCTCTTTCCCCGTGGACGCGTGTGGTGAAGGAAGAGCTCTGCTTGGAAACTTCCCCGTCGACTCTCCCCTTGGAGGGGGAGCGTCAGATTCAAGGTCAAGAAACTGAGGTCGCAAGGGACGAACCATACGTGCCGCAAGAAGTCCAGCTCCCGTTGGGCGAAGATGGACAACTGGGACCCTGGTGCTCGTTCCATCAAACCGACAAGCACAATATCGATGACTGCCGTGAACTCAAAAAGCGTCCAAGGAACGAGGGATGTTACATCTGTGGAGAGCTTGGTCACCTCCGCCGGGATTGCCCTCTGAATTCAAAACCAAAGAAAACCCCGAAGAAGAAGAAGTCATCAAGAACTGTTGCAGACGCCTCCACCCAAACCGACAACTCGCTTTCACCACCAGCGACCCCCATGGGTCCACCCGTGACTACCTCTGACTGGGATCGAACCTATTTCAACGAAAGTCAGCCAGAATGGGATCTCCCGGGTCACATCGTGACAATACACCCGGGACCGAGTGGGCCGCCGCAAAAGTATTGGATTGCAAAGTGGTTGGCCTCCGGGCAACAATGAAAAGGAGCCAGGAAGGGTCTCCGGACCGGCACAACAAGGGTGTCAGCAAGGCGGGCGTGCTTTCAAGCGGCACCAAGAATAAAGGGGTCTCCGTACCGGCATCATGAGAATGTCAGCAAGTTGGACGTGCCCTCACGCGGCGTCAGGAACATGAAGGTCTCAGGACCGGGACGACGGGCCCCAGCAATATGGTCCTGCGCCAGTAAGGATGACTGGGCAGGCGGCTATTTCAGCAGGAGTCCCTAGCCCTGCGGGTAACCACAGGCGGGGCAGAGTTATGTCTTAAAAGCGGCATAGAAGACCCGCTCTGGCGGCAGCGCGACAAAATAATTGTTGAAATAGCTCAAAGGAGGTCGACATTAAGCTAAGTATGAAACGTGCTTGCACGGGCCTTTCCTTCGTTGCTTCTATTTTATGCATCTTGGCTAAGACGAAAGCGGGCGTTGTTTTGAGGTGGCGCCTCCGTGACTAAGCTGTCCGTTTCCCTCGGGCAGTGCAATCGTGGGCTGAGGTCCATGCGGTCAAAAAACGATGGGTTCTTGGGGGGATGCGCCCTGTGTCGGTGGCTCAGATCCGTCTGAGTGCCCATGGCTGGTTAGCTCTCACGCTCATTAACCTTTCCCGAGAGCGTTAAGCCCCCACGGGTGCAATAAAACAGATAAAACCTGGGAAAGGTTATTTACATTCAGAAAGGTACAAAATATGCAAACCACAGTTCACGTTTCTTGGTGTTGCTCCATCTGCTTTCAGGACTGGTTGTCATCCTCGCGGGAGAAGTGCTCCATGATCTCGTTAACATGGCGGGTCACCTCGGGGTCGGTCAGCATCTGGGGGTGAGACCCTGCAGATCGGACAAGGAAGGAGGTGGCTGGTGATGTCGCCGAAGGGCCGCAACGAACTGGGTGGCCACCTGCCGGGCAGCAACCCTCCCTTCCTGGAGGGTGGCTCTGCTCACGCTGTCCCTAAGACCGTTGATGCGTGAGGCCACGAGCTCCAAGAACGACGGGTAACACCAAAGGGAGTAGGAGCGCTCCGTCGGGAGGGCAGGTAGGCCCTTCACCTTCAGCACCGCCAGCCCTTCGATGATCTTCAAGACCCAGGAGTGCATCTGGAGCAGGATCTTGTCGTTCCCCTGCCGATGCCGACAGAAGTCACTCGTCTCCTTGGCATGTGCTTACTTGGCCTTTGCCAGGTCCTTTTGTACCTCTTTGAGCTGATCGGACAGCTTCTCATGGCGGTCCCACGTGATCTGGGCCTGCGATTTGCTCGTCTCCGCAGTCGCCAAGCTTTCGGCGAGCTTCTTGGCCTCGTCTCGGCGCACGATAGTCATACATTTGGCGGCTTCGTCCCGGACCTCCACCGCTTCCTCCAGGGTCCTGATCTTCTTCTCCAGTTCTTATCGGTGGGCGCCCAAGTTATTCTTCGATTGTTCGGCCGCGGCCAGGGCCTTTTTTCTGTGTGTCGATGGTGGCCAACAGGGCCGCTATTCTCGACGCTTGGCCATCTCGCTCGCTTCGGATCCTCCGGATGTCCTCTCGAGCTTGTTCCCGGCGTTTCTTCTCGTGGGCAAGGTCCTCCTTTAGTCTAGAGATCTTCCGATCACTTGACTGGATGACCTCGTCCTTTTCCCGGACGGTCTTCTCCATCGCCGCCTCCACCTCCATGCGAGTCCACCCCTCCGCGTTCAGCATCCCTTACTCCAGGTGATCCTCGTCGAGGGCCGCTCTGGCCTGGTACGCCTCCTCCGCTTCGAGGAAGGCCTTCTTCTGGGCTTCGAGCTCTTGGAGACGCTCCTGCAACTTCTTTTGCTGGTTGGACAGTCTTTGCTCCCGGGCGTTGAGCAGCTCTTCTTCCATCGCCACTCGCTCCTCGTGGGCCCGCACAGCCTCCTCCCCGGAGGAGGGTGATGGCTCCTGCTGCTTGAGTTCGGCCTTCGCGAAGGCCAGGAACTCCCTGACGTTGGGGAACGTCCGCGTAAACCATGGCTTCAGGTTCGCCGTCTGCTGCTCAGGCCGGGGGCTCGCGGGCTTCGACGCCTGGGTGTTGTCGGGTGCCTGCTCGGCCTCCGCGTTGGGATCGGACCGGTACGCTGGGGGCTCAACATCGTCTTCGCCCCCGGCGCGTTTCTCCGTCCCGTTGGCATCAACTTCAGGGCGGGCCGCTGGGGACTCAACATCGCCATCGTCCTCAGCGCAGTCCCCCGCCTCAGGGTCGGCACCGATAAACAAGGTGTTAACCTCTAGGAACCTCCGGGTCCCCCGGGGACAACAGTGGCGACTCCGGGTAGCTTTACCTAGAGGTGGCGCCGAGGCTGCCGGGTCCCGACCCGGGTGCGCGTTGCCATCGACGGCGACCCCGTGTCTCCTGCCTCCGGGGATTCCGCTCCCGGAGAGGCTCTGCTGGGAGGCGGATGCTCCCTTGCGGCTACCGCGGAGCTTTCCGCAGCCTCCCCTGCTTCGACGTCAACATCCACTCGGACGCGCTTCCGGGAGCTCTCGGACTCGGAGGACCTGCAGCGCACATGCGATGGTCAGAGCTGTCGCAGCTCCCATCAAGCAAGGAAGGATCAAGGTAGGCACCGGAGTTACCTTCGGGCCCGCTTAGCACTGGAAAAGCCCCACCGCTTCCCCACAAGGTCTTCGAAGGGGTCCGGCATCGACACGCTCTCGTCGTCTCCGTCTTCGGCAGGAATCGGGGGCGGGAGGTTTTCGTTTTCTCCCCTCGGTTTCTGCCCCGCCTGCGGACTTTGAGGAGCTGGCTGCCCGGGGGGCGGCTCTACCCCAGCGTCTTCTTGTCCCGCGGACGTCTCCCCCTCTCCTTTGGGGGACGCGGGGAGAGGGGTGCGGCCTAGCTCCTTTGGGCCCTCCTCTTCCTCATCCTCTTCATCGACTTCTCGGACCTCGGAGGCGGCTGCCTCCTAACGAGCGAGGCACCGGCGGCCTTCTTCTGGGCGCTCTGTTTGGTCCTGGCCATTAGAGCAGAGGCGTTCAGCGTTTGGCGTCGCGGCGGCCAAGAAGATTTGCGGTGTGCTACGAAAGGTGAAGACGAAGATCTCTGTGTTTGGGAAGGAGTAACGGCTACAGTTCCTTGGAACCGTGGCTTATAAGGCTCCCCACGCGTCGCGTCATGGTCCAACCGCTCCGGCCGGCGCGGGGACCGCGGATGCTTTCCGTTCGATCGTCTCCTCCCTGTGGATTCAAGGCGACCCGTGGGATCGCAACGTTCGGAAGACCCGTGGGACACGCACCCCCGTAGTGCGCGGCTCTGACGGATGTAACAAGACGTTCAAGACCTGATGCCGGGGACCCACTTTGACTCTTTTTTGGTCATAGCCTCGGCGGCAGAAGGGCGTGGCCGCCGGGACTATGCCCGGGGGCTACTGTCGCAACAGTGGAACATGGGGTTCCCCTGATGCGGTCAAAGTGGGTCCATCACACATGGGCCCACCAAGGAGGCACTCAAGGCCAAGGCACAAGACTGGCAGATGGCCCCCCCCATCTGCCCCACGGCGTCCCGACGCGCACGACATCGTCAACCAAGGCAAAAGACCCGGGGACCCTCCGGGGCCCCCTCGACCCGGAAGCAGGCATGGAGGTCCCGGGACCCCCGACGCCCGGCAGGAGGCCAGGCTCACCCCCGGGAACCCACCTCCAGTGCGCGAAGAGGATAAGCTTGCCAACCCTGGCTAGAGGCTCCAAGAAGACTTGGGCGCCAAGAAGATGGAGGCGCCAAAGGGGGCCAGAGGCGGAAAAGTTGTCAGCCTCTGTCCGCCCTCCCTGGAAAAGGTGGGCAACCTCACCTACCCCCTCTGAGAAGAATACTTGGACGAGAGGAGGCCACGTCGCCTCCTAAGGAGAACTCGGAGGGTTTTCCCGCCAAAACCCCTCCGGCCCCAAGGGTGCACCTGTGGTATCCCCTTAGCCTATAAAAGGAGGACCGAGGCACCCAAGGGAAAAAAGGATTCTCCAGAGAGTCGGAGGCTAGGCTAGGTAGCACAAGACGAAAAGTAGCGTAGGCGAGAGGTGATCTCCTCCGGGCAAGGATCTGCTCGTCTCCAACCTCTAGCCAACACCTCCCGGGTTCTCACCCGCGACCACCATTGTAAAGCTACACCATGATACACCTCTCAATCCAGACATGCAGGAGTAGGACTGTTAGCCTCCGGGCGGCCCGAACCTGGGTCAACTCCTTGTGTCTCTGTGATGCTTGCTAGTACGTAGATCTAGAGCGTAGACGAAGCCCCCGGGCGGAAGACGTTATTCAGCCTCCTTCGCACCCCATACCGAACCTAAAAAGGGGGTATCCTTTACTCCCGGTGTCCGTGATCCATGACACGACAGCACCAAACGAATACACACGGATATGTGTCCCGGACTAGCAAATGAGATATTTTCCTCCTACTTTATAGGAAGGGACCTGGTTTTCATTGATGTGACCAATGCGCCAACATGCAAAGGATCCAACAATCCCTACACTTTTTTTGAAGCAAACATCAAGCCCTACACTTACTAATGTATGAGCTACATTAGTTGTGAGGCTGTAACTAAACACTGGCATTGCTACTTTTTTTTTTGGATCTCCAGCACATTTTAAGTGCAAAATATGTGTATCCAAATCTAATTCTAGAAATCTCATGTTCCAAATTTAGGCAATGTACATGTTATTTAATTATGCTTTAGTCAGTATTGCAAACATTTTAACTAACATCTTACTTAATATACGTACATGTTACTTAATGATGTATCATGGTACACCGAGTCAAATATTTATAAGCAGCGCGTACATATTTGTGACACTGCGACCAAGTTTTAGTTATTTCCCAAGTCCTTAAATTAGATCAATATAAGAGGTCCGCTGCCATACCCCCCCTCTCAAAACTTATAAAGATTAATATGGTTACTTGCTAAACCCACAATAACCATAACAAAGCCCATAAGCAACCTAAATCATCGTGTACCCATACCGAAAACTGCCAAAGTTGCGTATTTTCTTACCCTCGTTGGGCCCCACTGACGCTTGTTCCCATCTCCTTCCTCGCATCTCTAGGGTCGGTCAAAAACATGTGACAGCGAGACACCCGATTGTACTGTTCATGCACCGCCACCGCTCGTCTGTGTGTAGCCGCGACGTTGTCCTACTTATGAATCCGCCGTTCTGAGCTACCTCCCATCCAAATTCATCGTCGTGCGCCGCGCTGCGCCACCCGACTCCGCCGTCCTTCATGACAGGACTCAACTATGGCGAGCTCGACACTACCCGTCTAGTTTTGTAGATTATGTTTTCATGACTATTTCCGTTGTTCGCATCAGAATCCTGATTAGTTAATCTGTTAATCGCGTCAATCTCTATCTTAATCGCGTCAATCTCTATCCAAGCGCTTGCTGCTGGCCACCGTCGACGTGAACTCTATTGTATTTCTATGCGGATAAACTTTTCTCATGTCCTAAACCTTCTTATGCCATTGTTTCTCGGTTTCTTGTTGTTTATAGTTAATTCAGTACAAAATCGAGGATTATTTATTGTGTGCAATAATGAGTTTTTGTAGTGATCATGCATCACGGGCAAACCACATCCTTGTCCCAGTCGTCCTGGGTCAAAGGTCCTATTCAAACAAGTTGTAGGATACGGATCATACATACATTAAGTGGGGCATGACCCAAGAGGATTACAAGTACAATAAGAGTTCTAATAGGGCTGCATAAAGTTAGTAAACAGACCATAATGCCCAGTGCAACTAGGGGGTGTAAATATATATAATCTTCCGACCGTCTGGTGTTTTAAGCTGGATCACCATTCATGATGCATTTCAAATCTAGAAATCTCATGTTCTAGATTTAGGCAATGAAGATGTTACTTAATGATGCTTTAGTCAGTATTGCAAACATTTTAACTAACGTGTTACTTATTATATGTACATGTTACTTAATGAAGTGTCAAGGTACAACGAGTAAAATATTGATAAGCAGTGCGTACATATTTGTAACACTGCAACCAAATTTTAGTTATTCCCCAAGTTCTTAAATTAGATAATTATGTTGTTGTCGGGCTTACATATATAAGAGGTCCACTGCGTACAACCGCTTCCAAAACTTAAAAAGGTTAACATGGTTACTTGCTAAATCCACAGTGACCATATCAAAGCCAATAAACAACCTAAATCGTCGTGTACCCATCCATATATCGGAAACTGCAAAAGGTGTGTATTTTTTATCCTCGATGGGTCCCACCAACCACTAGTAGGAAAAGGGCTATTGCCGCCGGGCTCTCGCTGACGAACAAAAAAATCACTTCGCCAGTGGTAAAAATCGCTGGCGAATGCCAAATCTACTCCGCCAGTGGTACTTGCACTACCGCTGGCGAACACGCTACCCTGTCCGCCAGTGGTAAGGGCGTGACCGGGGCGACCCCAGCAGGGCCACCTTCCGCTGGCGAACACAGAGCTCGTTCGCTAGCAGTAAGTTAAGTACCGCTGGCGAACATGCTTTCCTACTCGCCAGTGGTAGGTGGCCCCGCTGGGGTCGCCCGGGCCCTCACTTACCACAGGCGAACATGCTGAAACTGTTCGCCAGCGGTATTTTAAGTACCACTGGCGAACGAGCTGCCAGTTCGCCAGTGGTTTCTGGGGCTCCCACTTCAACTCGACCAGCCCCCATCCCCACTCCATTATTGCACCTCACTCTTGAAGGGTTCGTTGCATAGAAAAAAAAATTCCTACGAAACAAGCGGAAGAAACCCAACGGATCTAGATCTATTAGACAAAGGTAGCGAAGTGGAGATCCAATCTCTTACCCTTGAAGATCGAACAAACGCGTTTTGTCGGTGCAGGGGTTGGCCAGTCGATCCCCGCAACTAGACTCATCTAGTCGCGAGGAGATGTATTATCCTCGAGATCTAATCCGATGAAGCACCGCATGAGCAGCACCTCCGCGGTATCCACACGTACGGCTCGATGTAGACTCCGCCTTCTTGATCCCGCAAGCAAGGAGGGAGTGGCTAGATAGATCTCGGCACCACGATGGTTGTGGTGGCGTTGATGGTGTAGATCTCCACGAGCATGGCTTCGCCTAAGCCATGGCACGAGGAGAAGGACGAGGAGATGGTGCAGCAGCCCTACGGCTAGGGGTGGTGCAGCAGCTTTGGTGGAGGAGATGGCGGCAGCCCTACGGGAGGGGTGGCGCCAAGGGGAGGTGGTGAGGGGTGCGGCTAGGGTTTGCAATCGGCAGCCCTTGGTGTGCCGCACCCCTCCTCTTTTTATAGGTGGAGGGGCAAGGGGGGTGCGCCCCAAAGCACTTTTAGGGCCGCCTGCCAAGGGGTGGCTTGCCCCCCAAGGCACCCCCTTCTAGGGCCGGCGGCCAAGGGGAGGCTTGCCCCCCAAGGCACCCCCTTTTAGGGTTCGGCCCCCCCTCTACCTTGTGGTGGCCGGTTGGGCCTAGGGCTGGTGCGGCCAGCCCATTAAGGCTGCTGCACCACCCTTAGGTCCATGTGGTCCCACACGACAGGTGGGCCTTGTTAGAGTATATATGTATATTGTAGTTTCCCCACCTGTTAGGGGGCTTTCTGTATATTTGCCTGTACCTGTACCATATATATTGTGGCCTTTGGCCCCTGGGAATACAACAAGTCTATTTCCCTAACATGGTATCAGAGCCCTGGTTTTAGGGTCTCTTTTTCCTCGTGCCGCCGCCGCCGTCGCGCCCCTGGCTCCTTGCCGCCGCGCCCCGGCCGCTGCAGTACCGAGCTCACCGTCCCCATCCCAACACGTGCCCGTCGCCGCTCTACACGCGCCCGTCGCCGCTCCAGCCCGAGGTTGCCTCCCCGTCGGTGGTGCCGGCCACCCGCACCTCCACCTTCCCTCTCCCCCGAAGCTTGCTCCTTCCCTCCCGTGGACCTCCTCCTTCCCGCACCCCGGCTCGATCCCATCCCGAGCTGCTCCACCGACGCTGCCGTCCTTCCCGCACCCCGGCTCGATCCCATCCCGAGCTGCTCCACCTGCGCTGCCGTCGCGTCCGCCTCCGGCCAGCCCCTCGGTCGGCTCCGCCTCTCCCGAGCCCCGCAGCACACCCGCACCTGCTCCCCATCGCCACCTCCCTCCAAGCTCGAGCCGGTCGGCTCCTCCACCTCCGGCTGCGTCTTCTTCCCCGAGCCGCCTCGCCCTGGCCCGCCCTCCGCCAGAGCTCACCGCGCCGCCCTCCGCCGGAGCTCTCTGCCGGTGCCTCCGGCCGTCCCCGGCCGTCGCCTGTCTCTGGCCGCTCGCCCGCCGCCTTCTCCTGCCGTCGACCGTGCTCTGGTTCTCGTCCGCGTCTGGTTCGATCTGATCCAGCGTTGACTCCGCAGAAAAAAAAAATTTTGATTGCGAGCTATGTCTTCCTCGTCGGGCTATGTTGCGATTCCTCGCTGCCCGGTGATTTTTGATGGCGCGAATTACCCTGATTTCGCTGCCTTTATGCGCGTCCACATGCGCGGTCTTCGTCTTTGGGGTGTGCTTTCTGGCGAGGTCTCCTGTCCGCCGCGCCCCGTGGCTCCTCTGGCACCCATTGCGCCGCCGCCTGTTGCCCTTGCTCCCGATGCTACTCAGGAGGTCAAGGATGCAGCCCAGAGTGCTTATGATACTGCTATGACTGCTTATGACCGGGAGGTCCAGGAGCATTCTACTGCTGTTGCGACATACCGGCTGGATCTTTCTGATTATGCTCAGTGGATCGATGAGGATGCTCGTGCTGCTGCTGTTCTCACTTCCAGTGTTCTGCCACAGTATGCTGCTGAGTTCATGGGTCTTCCCACTGCTGCTGCTCAGTGGACTTTTCTTCGTCAGCGCTATCAGCCGTCTGGCGATGCTCTTTACCTGTCCGTGGTTCGTCAGGAGCATGATCTTCAGCAGGGTGATTCCACTATTGATGACTTCTACACTCAGAGTGCTGCTATATGGCGTCAGCTTGATTCTCTTCGTACTGCTGTGTGTGGCACCTGTCCCTGTTGTCTGACTGTGCGCGCGGATCTGGAGTTTCAGCGCGTCTATGAGTTCTTGTCGCGGCTCCGCAAGGAGTTTGAGCCGCGCCGTGCCCAGCTGCTTGCCCGTGGTCGTGTTCCGCTCTCTAAGGTACTAGCTGAGCTTCGGGCTGAGGAGACTCGTCTTCGTGGTGCTGGTCTTCTTGAGGTTCCCTCTGTACTTGTTGCTCGTGGTCCTCCTGTGCCGTCTGCTCGTGGTCCTTCAGTGCCGCCAGCCTCGTTGCGGTCTCCAGGTCCGCCGATACTCTCTCCTCCTCCGGCCCAGAGTCAGCCTCAGCAGCCTCGTGCGTCTCCTCGTCCTCCCTGCGCCTACTGTAACAGGTCTGGTCATGATATCTCGAGCTGCTGGAAGAGGGATCCCAGCTTACGTCAGCAGTACCTTGCTCGTAGGCAAGCTGGTTCTTCAGGATCTTCTGCTGTTGCCCAGGCTGGATTGTCAGGATCTTCTGCTGCTGCACTGTCTGATCAGGACATTATCCGAGGTCTTCGTAGTCTGCTCGCTGCTACAGGCTCTTCCTCGACGGGTACTGCTGGTTCTGTGTCTAGCTCTTCGGGCACTGTGCGACCACCACCTTCTACACAGTCAGGTACGTCATCCCCGTGGTATCTGGATTCTGGAGCTTCTTTTCATATGACTTATGCGTCTTCTATTCTTTCTGCTCTTCGCTCTTTTATTTCTCCTGTTCGTGTTATCACGGCTGATGGTACCTCTCTTCCTGTTTCCAGTCGAGGCACCCTTTCTACTTCCTCTTTCTCTGTTCCTGATGTTTCTCATGTTCCTAGTCTTAAGATGAACCTGTTTTCTGCTAGTCAGCTTACTGATTCTGGTTTGTCGCGTCATTCTTGACGCTGATTCTTGTGTTGTTCAGGACCGTCGTACACAGGCCCTGGTTGGAGCTGGCCCTCGCAGCCTTGAGTCCCCGGGGCTATGGGAGTTAGACTGGCTTCGCGTTCCTTCCGCTGACTCTTCATCAGCCAGTCCTTCTGCGGTTGCTGCTTCTGTCACTGGCTCTTTTCAGCAGTGGCATCATCGGCTGGGTCATCTTTGTGGCTCCCGTTTATCGTCATTAGTTCGTCGTGGTCTTCTGGGGTCTGTCTCAGGAGATGTGTCTTTACATTCGTGTCAGGGTTGTAGGTTAGGCAAACAGATTCAGCTTCCCTATCCTACTAGTGCGTCTGTATCTCAGCGACCTTTTGATTTAGTTCATTCAGATGTTTGGGGTCCAGCACCCTTTGCTTCTAAAGGGGGCCATCGATACTATATTTTGTTTATTGATGATTTTCACGGTACACCTGGTTATTTTTTATGCGCTCTCGCAGTGAGGTGCTTGCTATTTATCAGCGCTTTGTGGCCATGGTTCGTACTCAGTATTCCACTCCTATTCGTGTGTTTCGTGCTGATTCTGCAGGAGAGTATATCTCCCAGCACCTACGTGGTGTCCTTGCTGAGCAGGGCACCCTTGCCCAGTTCTCGTGTCCCGGTGCCCATGCTCAAAATGGTGTCGCCGAGCGTAAGCATCGTCATATTCTTGAGACTACCCGTGCTATGATGATTGCTTCCTCTCTTCCGCCGCATTTCTGGGCTGAGGCTGTTGCTACGTCGACTTACCTCATTAACATTCAGCCTTCTGCTGCCCTTCAAGGTGGCATTCCTCTCGAGCGTCTTTCTGGTACCTCTCCAGACTACTCGGCTCTTCGTTTATTTGGTTGCGCTTGCTATGTTCTTCTTCCTCCGCGCGAACGCACCAAACTGACCGCTCAGTCTGTTGAGTGTGTTTTTCTTGGATACAGTGATGAGCATAAGGGCTACCGCTGTTGGGACCCTGTTGGTCGTCGGATGCGCATCTCCCGTGATGTCACGTTTGATGAGACGCGCTCCTTCTATCCTCGCCACACCTCTGGCACTTACCCGGTGAATGATATCTCTTTTCTCCTTTTTCCTGATTCACCTCCTGCTGTCTCTTCTCCACCTCCTAGTTCTTGTGCGCCTCCTCCATCTTCGGCGCCATCCTCTCCTCGCCTAGTACTCCTCGTTCTCCGGCTTCGGCTCCTCCTTCTCCTATTCCTTCTTCCTCTTCTTCTGATGAGTCGTCTTCCGCCGATGAGTCTTCCCATTCACGGCCTGTTCGTCAGCGTCGTCCTCCTGACCGTTATTCTCCTAGTAAGTATGGTCTTTCTGTTCTCTCCGAGCCGACTTCTTATCGGGATGCTGAGCGTCATCCTGAATGGCAGCTTGCCATGGCTGAGGAGATCGCCGCGCTTGAGCGCACTGGCACCTGGGATCTTGTTTCTCCCCCTTCTGGTGTTCGTCCTATCACGTGTAAGTGGGTCTATAAAATTAAGACCCGCTCTGATGGATCTCTCGAGCGCTATAAAGCGCGTCTTGTGTCTCGTGGCTTTCAGCAGGAGCACGGCCGTGACTATGACGAGACTTTTGCCCCTGTGGCTCATATGACCACTGTTCGTACTCTTCTTGCTGTTGCTTCTGTTCGCCGCTGGTCTGTGTCCCAGCTTGATGTTCAGAATGCTTTTCTTAATGGCGAGTTGAGTGAGGAGGTTTATATGCAGCCTCCTCCTGGGTATTCTGTTCCTGATGGGATGGTTTGTCGTCTTCGACGATCTCTATATGGCCTTAAACAGGCCCCTCGTGCCTGGTTTGAGCGCTTCTCCTCAGTGGTTATCGCCGCAGGCTTCTCTCCCAGTGCTCATGATCCTGCACTATTTGTCTACACCTCTCCTCGGTGTCGGACCTTGCTGCTTCTCTATGTTGATGACATGATCATCACCGGTGATGACCCTGAGCACATTGCCTTTGTTAAGGCTCGTCTACGTGAGCAGTTTCTCATGTCTAGATCTTGGTCCTCTTCGCTACTTTCTTGGGATTGAGGTTTCTTCTACAGCCGATGGCTTCTTTATCTCCCAGGAAAAGTATATTCAGGATCTTCTTTCTCGGGCTGATCTTAGTGATGACCGTACTTTTGAGACTCCTATGGAGCTTAATGTTAAGCTTCGTCCTACTGATGGTGATCCTCTTTCTGATCCCACACGTTATCGTCATCTTGTTGGGAGTCTTGTTTACCTTGCTGTCACTCGCCCGGATATCTCTTATCCTGTTCATATTCTGAGTCAGTTTGTCTCAGCTCCTACCACCGTTCACTACAGTCATCTCCTCCGTGTTCTTCGTTATCTCCGTGGCACTATTACTCGTCGTCTTTTCTTTCCTAGTTACAGCTCTCTCCAGCTCCAGTGTTACTCGGATGCTACGTGGGCGAGTGATCCTACGGATTGTCGTTCACTTTCTGCTTACTGTGTGTTTCTTGGTGGTTCGCTTGTTGCTTGGAAGACGAAGAAACAGGTAGCGGTTTCCCGTTCGAGTGTTGAGGCTGAGCTGCGGGCTATGGCTTCGTTGATTGCTGAGGTGACCTGGTTACGGTGGTTGCTTGCAGATTTTGGGGTCTCTGTTACGACACCCACTCCTCTTTTGTGTGATAGTACAGGTGCTATCAGTATCGCACGTGATCCGGTCAAGCATGAGCTGACCAAGCATATTGGTGTTGATGCTTTTTATACACGTGCTCAGGTACAGGATCAGGTTGTTGCGCTTCATTATGTGCCTTCAGATTTGCAGTTTGCGGATTTCTTTACAAAGGCACAAACCCGAGCGCAGCATGACTTCTTACTCTCCAAACTCAGTGTTGTGGATCCACCATGAGTTTGAGGGGGGGTGTTAGAGTATATATGTATATTGTAGTTTCCCCACCTGTTAGGGGGCTTTCTGTATATTTGCCTGTACCTGTACCATATATATTGTGGCCTTTGGCCCCTGGGAATACAACAAGTCTATTTCCCTAACAGGCCTCACTTATAGACCCTTCTAGAACCTTCTAGAAAATTCCGGTACTTTGCCGGAATATTCCGGAACTTTTCCGACACTCCGGAAACCACTTTCTATATATGAATCTTATTCTCCGAACTCTTCCGGAACTCCTCGTGATGTCTAGGATCTCATCCGAGACTCCGAATCACCATTCGTTCATACCATCAATTATCTCATCGCTAACCCTAGCTACATCGGAGCGTTAAGTGTGTGACCCTACGGGTTCGAGAACATGCAGACATGATCAGATCAATAATCAATAGCGGGGCCGGGATGCCCATATTGACTCCTACATATTCAACGAAGTTCCTTATCGATTGAACCACGATGTCGGAGATTCTAAATCTCGTATACGATTCCCTTTGTCTCACCGATATTTAATTTGCCCGAGACTTGATCGTCGATATCTCCATATCTAGTTCTATCTCGTTACCTGGCAAATTCTCTTTACTCGTCCATAATATAGGATCACCGTGATTACCACTTAATCACATGGTTGCAACCTTTCCGATGCTATATTACCGAGAGGGCCCAGAGATATCTTTTCCGTCACAAGGAAGGACAAATCCCACTCTTGATTCATGTCACCCAACAAATACCATCGGAGATACCTGAAAGCCACCTTTATAATCACCCAGTTACGAAGTGACATTTGATGTCCACAAAGTATTCCTCCGGTAAACAGGAGTGACATAATCTCATGGTCTAAGGAAACTATACTTGGCATATCAAAAATGTTGGCAATAAAACGGTGTGACACGATCAATTGCAACTCTTTATTATTTGGGTCTTGTCCATCACATCATTCTCCTAATGATGTGACTCCGTTATCAAGTGACTATAATAAGTCCATGGTTAGGAAACTCTAACCATCTCTTGACTAACGAACTAGTCCTGTAGAGGCTCACTAGGGACATTTGGTTGTTTATATTCCACACATGTATTATGTTTCTGGTTAATACAATTATAGCATGGAGAATAAACTATTATCATAAACATGAATATGCTTAATAAACCATTTTATTATTGCCTCTAGGGCATATTCCCAATAGTCTCCCACTTGCACTAGAGTCAATAATCTATTTTATATTTTCCCGATCCAACACTCATGGAGACTTAGTGTTGATCATGTTTGCTCATGGAAGAGGTTCTGTCCATGCTCTGTACTATACATTTCTCTATGTTCTTTGCAAAACGTTAACGTCACCTACTTTGACATTACTTTATCATCACATGATAAACCTTTATTATCACATGATAAACCTCATCGTCATATGATGAATACAATATATTTGGTTACAGAGTGAGACTTTCATTTCCCTTTTATGCCTACATGACGTATGATCAGTCAAAAGAACATTCACATAGCATGTGCACCCGGAACTCACTCAATCTTGAAACAAAATTTCTCAAACCAAAATATTATATCTTTTAATCCTTGAATTAATCATATACTCCTATATGTTGTAGACGTGCAATCATGTCACTTCGATATTTTCGATCACGCTTTCGCTGCGCTTCTGCCTTTATGAGATTTCCAATCTAGTTTGGTGTCATGACTTCAACCAAGTCTACCAATCTCTAGATTCAATTATCGCATCTCTATGTTGAAATGACTCCTCATTTCTAACACATTCTTCTAACCAAGAACTTGGGTCACATTTCGTCAAATACAAACACATGGTTCTTGTATGTTTAGTCCTATGAACAATTCATAGTGAATTCTAACATATCCTCCAACCATCAATTTTGTACTGAGTTATCAACTCAATGTTTCACCTATTTCTCACAAGCAAATGAACCTTTCTTCACTTGTTCCATTTTGAACTCCTTCAAAATCTTACTTAGGTTAAACATCCTGACATGATGTTTATCAAACATATCTATCCACCATAGATACATCTATCTCCATAGATATTTGACGTTCAAATTTAACTTCATAAGTTATACGTTGGTTCCTGAACTATTTACAACATTTACGAAATCTCCATTTCATATAAACAAGATGTTGTAAACTCCCACTCAAATATACACCATACACATATTAAATTGTGAAACCACTTTGGCTCCCACTCAGAAATATGTTATCCTTATATTTGACAATGATTAACTAGCTCCCACTCAAACATATGTCACCACATATTTTGACCATGGAAAATAGTTTCTGCTCTAACTTAATATATGTCACCACATATGTTAATTAGATCCCACTCAGTTTCTCATGCACTTTCTCGATACTTTGGACACCTCCGAAATTCTTAATTAACTTTTAAAATTCGAGAACTCATATACGAAACACTAGTACTTTGCTAGCTTTAAGTTTTATTTATTCTCTACAAAACCCCTTTTGAGGAATAAATATGTGAAACATCACTTTCACAAAATCAAGTAACAATTACTTTGTGATTTAAACTTAACATAGGATGACTCTTAGTCACTTTCATATTTAAGGCTTCTATTTCTTCTTTGTAGTTTCGTAGGTATGTCTTGTTTCTCAAACATGACAAGTAAATCATGAATATTATTTTGTAACCTGACAAAATACCATACTCTTGAATCCTACTTCTCTCCAAAAACTTAACTCGAAATTCAATGATCACTATCATTAATTTCTCTTTTAAATATCAAGTCTAAACCATTAATGCACTTTTCAAAATGTGCCACTTGATAATTAAAAGCAAGATCAACCATCTTGATTTAAGTCTCTTTATTCCATCAACCCTTTTTATCAATGAAACTCTTTTCACGATAAACCACTAAAACCTTTAGCACAACCAACAAATTAATTTGCTCCTTTTAGTCTCATATTGTGGAATCTTATTCATAGTCACACTTATGAATATACTACAACATTATTCGCAATAGGCTCTAATTATCTCATAATCATTGAAACCTCCTTTTCTCATAACTCATATGAAAAATATATGCGAATCATACATAGACCCCTATTTCTAAAACATAGTGTTTATCAAATAAATCTAAATGTTACTATTAAACCTCGAAGTAAAACCCTTCTTTGAGACCACACAATTTCAAATAGTGTGTGATTACAATATCTTAGGACATATCAAACGGCTTTGAAATATTCTAAACATTGTAATTTGTGATAACACTTGTCACAGTCCTCATACTAAAACAATAACTCAAATATTTTGTCTCTTTTGATCAAATCATAAAGACTCAACTTTTCTTGTTCACTTCGCATCCTTAAACTCCAGAATTTTATTTTATCTCATCAAATATCATAACTTGAACAAATACATCTATTTACTCATATCATTAATGATGGAGCGCACAAAATAATGACATTTAACATTTGCTGAAAATACAACCAACACTTCTGTTTATTTCCGGCAACTCATGTCACTCTTCCAAAGGATGGCATTTTAGTCATACTCCTTCAATAAGGCGCGTTGATAAAACATCAAAATGTTTATTCAATTTTAGCACGACTAAAACAATTGTCATTATTCAGTTTTGGATATCTTTAGTATGTCTCTTATTTATAAATGTTCAACCAATTTATCATCTAGATTATAATAAGAATAATACACTTATAATCGAAAACTTTTGATTTACAAAAAGGATCACTCATGAAAATAGAACAACCATTGTCTTTAACATGAATAACCGTCTCACATAAGCAAGACACACTAATCAAAATCACACTTAATTCGATTACAAAACTTATTCAAATCCTCTAATCCAAAACGATAAATGTAGAGACAGATCGTTGCCAGCATCAACTCCTTGATTGCCACCATTCCGCAACGTCTTCCTAGATCCTTTATGCAAATCTCAAGCAGCAGGTTCTGTTTTCATAAAACAGAATGAGTATCAAATACTTATCAAAACCGCCACAATTGCAATTTGGACTTGAACACTTATAACTTGTATATCACTATATACTTTCTGCATTGTCAACTTCTCTTGTTATGGGTTCCACTTTGACATGACGCAGCCGAAGTGCTTTGCCTGATGGCTTTGCCCCGTCTCCAGCGGCGGGCTTCTACTGCGGCGCTTGTAGCCATGTTTGGCGTGCTGGAACTCCTACAGGTTGTGAAGCAGTCCTATGTGTTGCTCTCCTTCATCGACATCAGTTGTGTGGTTGGCATCTTTTCTCTTGCAGCATTGGTGAAGATGGAGTCCAAGACCATGGTGTTTATCTTTATATTTTCTTTCATTTGTTGGTCTTTTCTGAATCATTGTACTCCTTAATGTACTGTCAGATATATATATATATATGAAATACATGTGGTGTTTCTTTTAAAAAAAAAATATTAAGTGGGGCATGATCCAAGAGGGGTACAAGTACAATACTAGTTCTAATAGGGCTGCACAACGGAGTGCAGCATTTTGGAGCTCGGTCTCCATGGAGCCCGTTTTTTGAAAAATTCAAAAAAACATGTTTCTAAGTTTCCAAAAATTCTGAAATAAATCCTAGATATAGACGATGATTATTTCTACTAGTGTGTAAAATATCAATCCGACATATTATGTATTTTGGGCTGTGTAAAAATAACAAACATCTGGATCTGAGGTTGCGAACAATACACGATTCGAAAATCTCAGATTTGTCAGAATTTGTCATTTTTTGTATGTCGGAATATAAGATGTTTCGGGTTGAAATTTTGCAGGACTGTGAAATACATCATTCTAAACATCCAGTATTTCTTTGAGATGTTTTTGAAACTTTAAAATGTGAATCTCAGAAAATTGAAAAAAAAGAGCTACATGTAGCCTGAGCTCCAATGTGATTTTTCGTGCACAAAGTTAGTAAATTGACTATAGTGCCCAATGCAACTAGGGGTGTACCGAATTAGAAGTGTATGTATAATCCTCCGGCCGTCTGGTGTTTTAAGCTGGATCAACATGCATGATGTACTTCATATGAGTAACAATGGTCGCTTTCTGATTAGACAAGACATCTGCCTACGAGGCATTTTTCGAAGGATTCTTCTGCCATGCATCATGCACCTTACTGCTCGCTTCATACAACTTACAACTTACTGGGGTGTACAGATTATTCAATTTCCACTCGAACTTTTGAAAAAACTTGTACCGTGACAGAGCATATGAGTGTTGATGTATTCCGTAATGCCTCCCAAACCTATACTTGATTTATGCCTCCCAAACCTATACTTAGTTAAAGTCTAATAAAGCGTTCTTTATCGAAAAAAATTGTTTATGCCGATGGTACACTGCTATGTTTCTCTCGTCTTTGGTAATGAGTGAGATCTCATCCTCCTTTATAAGAAGTGCAGGAGGTCATCAAGCGATCTGGTCCAACGCAACCATATTCAAAGCGTGAGCCATGTGGGTGCAGATCTACTGATTTATGTGAGTTGTGATCTTCTGGTTCATTGTGGGGTCAAAATAGCTCGCAATAATGACATGTAATTGTAATGTACTCATAACGTAGTTCTTCTTATGTATAAAATACATGGTGTATATTTGTGGCACATATTTGGGATATTTGTGGGGAATACATTACTGTGTGCATTCGCCTTGTCTTGTAGCTACTGAAAAATCTTGGATTGCTTCATTTATATGCAACGGGCTGGTCGATGCTACAAATTATAAAGGCTCACTTGCAACTCTGCAAGGGAAGCAATGGCCGAAGGATGTGCATGGAAAATATTTTAAGCAAATGCCCAAGCTACATTACAATCTCTCATTTCCTCTCTTTTTTTAAAAAAAAATTTGAGAATCTCTCATTTCCTTCTTATAAGCGTAGCATCAGGGCCCAAAGCTCTGGGCCATGAAAAGCGTCATGGGCTCAGGCCTTGGTAGCAGGCGTCACGTTTGGGCCGCACTCACGCTGGATGTTTCATGTGTTGATGGCGTCTACCGATGTGTTAAAGCTCCGTCGGCAAATCGCCTCGGGTAGATATTGCCAACAGTGAAGAGGAGGTTCAGTCTGATCGCCGAAGCAGAGGAAAAAACAGAAGCACTGGGGGATGATTGTATTCACTGAGAAACACGGGAGTGGAGGTAAATCAACGTGAACGACTTGAATAAGCTAAACCAACTGATCATTGTACTGTACTACTACTACACAACTTTATTTGCAACTTTACATTGTGGAGTGCTTCTATGCTTTTTGACAAACAAAAATGCACGATTATTTAAGAACATCAGGGGCAGAGATTTAGAGAACAAATTCCACAACCTCTTATTACTCAAACTAAAATTTACCATGTGGCTAATTCTAGTTCGACAGATCCTTACGCACAGATACGATACCCAACGTCTCGCCACATGAAATGTACCAGGGACGACGTTGTCGGCGTGAAGATTGAAGAAGATTTGAGCAGGCGGAGGGTGAATGAGATGTGCTCTGTGAAGAAATAGGTTGCCAAGAAAGCTAAGGAGACTGCGCTCTAAAGAACGACGTCTGGGGCTAAGCACTAAGACCACATGCGCTGCAACTAGATCAACATGAATTCCTCATCACTGAAGTCGTGTCGTCGGTACTGCGGCACCTATACAGCCGCAATTCTTCGTGCTCAAGTGGTTTGCACGCACAACTGCACGACTTGATGTGCTGATCTTAAACAGTGTTGCATTCTGTAACCAAATTTGTCGTGTTGATCAGGTCTCATTTCAAGATCCAGTGTCTCCATATCCCTTGATGTCTCCCAACCATAGACATGAAATGTGCTCTACTACTACATCGTGGTTGCCCTCTCTTCTTGCCATATTGTCCAAAGTCAGGGTAATATATCTCGGACACTGAAGCATCTAGCTCTCCTTCGGCCACTTTAAATAAGGGTCACGTCCTAAATGAATATGGTACAGTATACAACAACCATGGAAAGGATCCATCGAGAACGTTGTGAGATTGACACTGTGTGAGCTATTACATCACAAGCTGTTGGGAGCAGAGAATAGTTCTTTGCGCAAGGACATATACTAGCAGGTGCGGATACAGGATCAAGCCAAACCCCAAGCCAATTTTAAATATGAATGTTGTAACTAGACTAAGTGTTAGGCTAGATGATCAATTTCATTAATATTATAGGTAAAAAAATTACACTCCGGGCCATGGCCCTTGTTCCTCGGGGTGGGGACAGAAGAACTTGAGTCGTCCTGGATTGGGCGACTTCCACGGGGTCGGAGTCATAGATTAAATATGCGGAGAAAGCCGTAGAACATGTCGATCTGTCCAAACGGGAGGCGGTAGCCATGCTAGAGCGAGTAGGCAGCTTCCGGTCAATCTGAGTCGTCGATGATGATACGTCCGTCACGATTGGTCATCCGACCGATTGCGGAGTTGGAGATTCCGGGAAGTGACCCCGCCCAGAACACAACTCCCTTGGTCGCATGCCCCACGGTGGATGCCAATGTCGTGGGGTTGACACAACAGATGTCATCGCTGGATGACTTGGGATTGATTTAGAGCTATGTGACTTAATGAATATCCGAGAAGAGATTGGTACACACGATATACCCAAGTTCGGTCCCTCGGGATGGAGATAAAGATTAGTGGCTCTGAGGTTACATGGTAACTTCCTAGTTTTTCTAGGAGCCATACTTATATACTAGTGGCTCTGAGGTTACATGGCAACTTTCTAGTTTTTCGAGGAGCTAGTGTCCTACTTGGAGACTACAGGGTCTTCCTTTTTGCTTGACAAGTTGTTCATGGCCTTGTGTTTGGACTCCTTCCTTAAGTCTTCCAGGTCTTAAGCCGGCCCATCCTAGTGCATGTAAGCCGGCGGAGTTGCGTGGCCATGAGTCGACCATGGGTGTCCCTGGTCTTGTGGGCCGTCTCGCTTCATGGGCCTACCAATTAGGTACAGTCCCTTCGACAAGTACTCTATTATCATTGGCAAGCTGAGCTTCAATATCTTGAGGCTGACGTGGAGGACAACCTTCGTGTTCGTGAGCATGTTGCTCTCTCTCTCATGAACCCCTTCTTCAATGATATAGGGTGCTTGTGTCGATTTATTTCGCAATGCTTCCCAACCCTAGACTTTTAATTTGTGCCGATATAGGGTGCATTGTGTAGCATCCATTGCTGCAAAAATTATGGGTGAACTTTCACAGATGTCATCGAACGACACATGGATACATGTGTCTCTGGTCTCTGCCAAGGAAAGGGAGATTTATCCCTCCATTATAAAAGGGCAGATTTTATTCAAGTGCTCTGGCCCAACGTAATAGCATTCAAAGTGTGTAACCACGTTGCTACATATTTAAGGGCATTCAATTGGCCTAATGGCATGACGACTTGAGTTAAATTATCAGGCTGCTCTTTCTGCTGTCATGGGACTTCCTTATAGCCTTGCAGTTTTTGTTTCTCACTCTAGATTTGCTGACAATTTGTTGTCAGCAAATATCCTCTAAAAAATTAGTTAACAAATGGTAAATGAGAAAAAAACTTAAATATTATCAAATAGAGCCTCAGTATGAGGAAATATTTTTCACCGTGGAATTAAGAATACTTGTGATCAACCCGTGCACCTGCACGGGCTAGAGATTTTCAAAGTTAAGTAGTGGATGTCTTTGAATAAATTTTGCACGTGAAAATTGTATGTAGCATAATTGCACGTGAAAATTACATGTAAAATCGCTTGCTCCTGTGATCATACTCTTCCATTATCTATATATAAAAATAAGAGTGACCTTAGTTTGAATTTGTGATCCTACGTTATCCCAATAAAACTATGGGTCATGTTCACTATGTCAGGGTCTCAATTTAGGGGAACATAGAAGGCGCCCTAAAAATCAGTGAAGTGCGCCTAATTCTTTTCGGAGGAAATTAAAAAGTGTCATATTTAATCATGTCGCTAAAAATGTTTTCCGCTCTTTGAAAATAAGTGACTCTAATTTTTTTGCCTCAAAATAGTAATTCTCTCTCCTTGTTGTTTCCTACTTGACACCATGTTTAAACTTTAGCAAATCGAAGAAATGGTCCTGGTACCATGAGAGATGTTGAAGTATTAGATATCTTATTCATATATTGCAATATGCAATACCAAATCATCAACATCAGGTATAGAAAAGCATTTTTTTTACTTTTAAGGAATTCAATGGCAGCCATTACACATTCACAATGAACTTATATGTAACAAATATGTAGTTTAATTTCTACTTTCAAGGTCATGTTTTATCTAGTATTTTCATGGATTAAATATCGAATATCTCATATACTCGACACCCCCTTGATTCTTTGGATGATGTTGCACTACAGAAAATAGAAGATTTGTCGTATGCATCAGATAGACAGAAAAGACATCGCCGAGATGATTCACACGACAAAGCATGTCGGTAAATTTCATTCCGGTAAATACGTCTTTGCTGAGATTTTTCGTCGGGCACACAACAAATGCTTTGCCAAGAACCTTTTCCATCCGCACAATGAAAAGAGCGAGGAAGGCTATGGGACGTTAAAGGTGGATCTAACACGTGAGACACAACGTTAGGCATTTGTCGTATGCTTTATGTTGGCGCACAACAGAGTGGTCGACTACTTAGCTAGGTACACGGCAAAGGCACGCAGATGGGTCCGCCGTATCAGATTTTGGCCGTGTCTTTTATTGAGACACACCACAAAGAGGTGGATCTTTCCCTTGTGCATTAGTTTGGTGCAAGATAAAGAGGTGGACTTTTGTCCTGTGTACCTTGTATAACACACAACAAAGGCCTGACGGTAGCAACATGAAGTTTCTAGACTGCACAGGTTGGTTCCATGTGTCCTCTTTGTTGTGTGTTGCTCACAACAAAGAGTTGAAAAAATTATTTCCCCCTTTTTTGCAAAAATCATAACATAAATATATATGCTACATATATATGAGCTATTTACTCATCAAGATCACAACAACATATCATAGAATATAACAAGTTTTGCATATGAGATCACATATATTACCAGTATATCAACAAACACCATCACAAGTCCAAAGTACACCAATCGATCAAGGAAGGCAACAAAATGAGTAGAAGAGACCTTTTATGGTCAAGATAAGTCAATAAAAAAGTTGACGAGAAGACAAGTGTCATCATCGTCATCAAGCATTGACGACGTCCGCAATGCAAAACTACAATATAAATTTCAAATAGAGGGATAAGCTTTATATGCATATTGGACATTTGCGTAGGATAATTATAAAAGAAAGCCGAAATGGCTCATTCTTGCTAGTTGCTACCATAGTACCATTTCGAAGGACAAACGATCATTTTAGCTCAAATATTTTGCTATATAATGTAGTCATGATGGGGGTGGCAGAAAAGTAAGTTTTGAAGGTAAAAAGATGACAATATTATCTATCTATATATTAAAGTCGGAACCTTTGCCGGCCTCTCAGCGCTCGCGGGCTGTAGCTAGGAACAGTAGCTACTGTAGCTTGCTAGCGTAGCTACAGTGCTCCGATCCGTGCCATCCGTCGACGATCCAACGGCCCGCGGGAGGCGTCCGTGATCGATTTGCAGAAACATCCCTCAAAAACAAAGAAATCTAACCCGCAGTCCACGAAAACGCGATTCGAGGGATCTAAATGAGAATAACGAGAAAGACACGGACTTTTCTGCAAAACCGTCCGCAGAATCCCCCTCCCCCTCTCCTCTCCTTCTCTCTCCCGCACGGCCCCGGCGTCGCCGCCGCCGCCGACGCGCGCCCCCGCCGTCCCGCTGCTCCCCGGACAAATCAACGCACAGGGGGAGCTGCGCCGTCGCGCCCTCTCCATCTCCGTCCACTCTCGCGTGCTGGGGCGGCCGAGGGACGCCGGATTCGTCGTCGGCGTGCAGACCCTCTTACGGTTCTTTTCTCCCCCAATCTCTTTGTGTGCTCCTCCCCAATCCCCTTCAATCCTTCATCGTCCCGCCTCCACCACCGGTGCCACCATCGTCCTCCTCCACCCCCTCCCCTTCCCTCCCTGCACGGCTGCACCTTCTCCTCTCCCACCATGGATCTGCCATCATCTTCTTCACACCGTGCTGCACCGCATACTCCTCTGTTCGCTTCTCCAACAAAAATCTCAGGAAATCAGAGCCAAGATTCAGATCGAGCTACTGGGGGGCGATTCAGGGATGCGGTCGATCAAGGCTGGATGGAGTGGAGGTAAAAAAAAGTCAGTATGGTGGAGCGTTGGAGCGGGATCGATCTGGGAGGACAAACGAGGTGGAAGAAGACACTCACAGGAGGATGACGAAGGGCGGGGAGAGGGCAAGCAGTCAGAGCGTGTGGGTGTTTCCATGTTGGTGAGCACCACTTGCGTACACCGTCTTGGGCACCGAGGCCGACGAAGGACAAGGCGGCGGCGCGGTGGACGAGGGCTTGGGATGGTGGGTCGTCGGACACTCGGACACCATGGTGGCGGTGGATGTTCCACGGGAAACGGCGCGGCTGAAGGTGGCAAACTGAAACTGGGCAGGAGAAGGCGCTCCGGCGAGAAGATGCAGCGGCGACGCGATGATTGCTCTGTTCTCACAGCTCTAGACTTTGATTTGGTCATGTCTATTCCAGGTGGCATCCGCATCCACCGTCGCCGCTGACCATGCCCACTGGGCGCCGCTGCAGCCGGGGGGTTGTACTCTCTCAGGTAAGCTAATCGTCCTTCATTAGCGCTCTTTTTATGATAATGCAGTGTACTCCAGAAGTCCAGATGTAAGCATGTGGCTGCCAAATCTTTCTGGGAGACTGGCCAAACAATTATCTGAAGAATAGCAAAAAGAGATTCAAATACGTGTTCTAATGGCTGTACATTGACTTCGAAATTTGTTTCTAACATACTCGCCGGAGCATATGTATGTGGTCGTTGTGGCTGTAGGCCTTTACGAGGTCTTGTGCCCTGGTTCCCAATGTGTCAGGATTATTAGGCATGGATGCTGGGCTAGAAATTGGATTCAAGTTCTTTGTTGAAAGCTATGTCTCATCTGGAGACGGATGAGACAAAGTATGTCAAAGTGAGAATCATGTAGTGCACCTGTCATTGCGCTTATGGAACAACGGCCAGACAATTCAATTGGAAAAACCTAATTAGAGCAATTATTCTTAAAAGATCTAGACCAAGAAAAAATTGTTGGGATGAAAAGTTGCTCTAGACGCACCTTTATTGCAAGTTCAATCGAACACATGACTATGCGGTTACTATTTTATTTTCATGCTGTAACTGCAAAGCCACCATCATGGTTTAGAATGTGAGCTGCAAATGGATGCAATATTTCAAGGAGTCATCTGTTAGATTGATTCATCATTTTCTTGGATAGTTTATTGTTAGATCTGCTGATTATAAAACTTCTACCCTGGTTTCTCTATAGGCAGAACTACAGCACAAACGCAGCGGCACCGCCGCATACGACGCACGACTCCCGCGGCCTCCTCCGCCTGGTGGAACAGGAAGTAACAAGCAGGAGGCCGCCACTTCTTCCTTGATTTCTCGGCACTAGCAGGTAGCCGCCAGTCCAATTCATCTCATCTCCTACAACAACCTCTTATCTCCTTATTTTCTGTTTCAGTGCTAGATTTGTTTTTCCTTCTCCTTAATCCTTTCCGCAATCTGATTTCTACATAGTTTCAGGAGGTTCAGCTGGAGTTTGTTCTGCTTGAGGAGGTGCACGCCGTTCAGAATCTGTAGATAAGACAACCAATCAACGGTAATAAGTTGGCTTCAATTAAATTTTCCCATGTGGGTGCTCCGACAAGCATTCATAAATTGTGTTTAACTGCTGCGTACTGGGTACAACGTGTACAGAAAATTCATCTATAGACTGATGTCACACAAATAATGAAATGGGTTATAAATACACCAGGTTTGTTTATATAGATTCAAATATTCACTAGTAGAAAACAAGCCTTCCGTTTTGGCCGGCGGGAGGCTTTAGTCCCGGTCACGGCACGAACCGGGACTAAAGGATCCTTTTGTCCCGGTTCGTGCGGCTCGGAGGACGCGCGGGGACCGGGAGGCATCCGTCCCGGTTCTTTGGGACCCTTTTGTCCCGGTTCGTGGCACGAACCGGGACTAAAGGTCCGCACCCGACAGCCCCCGAGGTGGGGTCCGACGCGGTAACCTTTTGTCCCGGTTCGTGTTATAGACCGGGACAAAAGGCTTACCTTTAGTCCCGGTTTGTAATAAGAACCGGGACAAAAGGTGTTTTCTCACTATATCACCTTCTTCCTGCCCGAGGAGCTCGAGTTCATCACCATTTTTCTTCTCAAGCTCCTCACAAAGCTCCATTTGATCCATATTTTTTTCCACCATTTGTCCACATTAAGTTTGCCCCATCCACCCAAGGCTTCTAATAGGTTAGAAACCTTATCCTCTCGGAGCTCGGATTCATCTCTATCGCTATTTTTGCTCCTCATTTCATTGGTGTTGCATGCTAGGTGTTTGATGAAATGCCTAAGTTAGAATTGCTCAAATTCTAGGCTATAGTTGACTTATTGCTAGTTTATTTTTTTATATGCAATTTGATTTCAAATTAAAGTATGATTTGTTGTTTTCAATTAGTGCCGTCCCGTTCGTGTCCTTGTCCTCACTGTTGTCGATCGCCCGCGCCGGGCGCCCCGTCGCCGACACCACCTTCGTGAGCTTCTTATTCTTACTTATATGATTTACATTGTTACCTGTATAATTTTTCTTATTTGTATAATTGTTTTTTATATGTATAGTGTCATGGTTTTGATATCCGTCCCCGTCGGCCCTCGTCCGGTCTATGATTCGGATGTGGTATATTATCTTTTATAACTATGTTTTTAATTTCTTTATTTTAACAATTATGCCGACCAAACATTTGACATAGATATTTTGATCTAGGACATATATGAACCTGAAATTCCGACCGACCCTCGTGTCGAGAGGTTAAATTTAGTTGAAAGAGATAACGATGATTTGAAAGAAAAAATCAAAAAAATTGAAGAAGAGAAGATGAAATTGGAGCTGTATGTTGCCGATGTCGTCGATGATCACAAGATCGAGATGGATGCAATGCGTAAGAAGATTAGAAACATTAGAAAAGATGCCATTAAAAATGAGGCTTGGTATCATTATGCCGTCGGATCAATTGTTACCTTAGTTGCGATTTTCATCGCATTTGTTGTTGCATTTAAATGCATTAGATAGTTTGTATGTTAATTTCACTGTATGTTTTCATCATTAGGACTATGTATTACATTTGGTCAGTACTCTGCGGAAGGTTTTAATGTGATGACCTTCTATTCATGATGTTGTGTGTAATATAATATACTCATATAATGCAGATGAGTCGGCAATATATAACTCGAAATATATAAGGTGCTCGATGAATCGGCAATGGATGTACGGTGACCGACGAACTGGCGAGTTCATTACGGGACTTGGTAGTTTTATCGCTGCGGCCGAGACAAACAAACAGAATGGTTTTATGTGTTGTCCATGTGTTGTCTGTCAGAATAAGAAGGATTACTCTTCCTCCAGAATCCTTCACACCCACCTGCTTCGGCACGGTTTCATGCCCAGCTATAATTGCTGGACCAAGCACGGAGAAACAGGGGTTATGATGGAAGAAAATGAAGAAGATGATGGTTACAACTCTTCTATGTACCCTGAATACGGTGATACTGCAACGGGGGAAGCTGAAGATCTAGATGAGCCGACTGATGATCTTGGTCGTGCCATTGCTGATGCACGGAGAGATTGCGGAACAGAAAATGAGAGGTCGAAATTCGCGCGCATGTTAGAGGATCATAACAAACCGTTGTACCCAAACTGTGATGATGGCCTAAAAAAACTGGGTAGCACACTGGAATTGCTGCAATGGAAAGCAGAAAACGGTGTGACCGACAAAGGTTTTGAAAAGTTGCTGAAAATAATGAAGAAGGACCTTCCAAAGCATAACGAATTGCCCGCCAGTATGTACGAAGCAAAGAAGATTGTCTGCCCTCTAGGATTAGATGTGCAGAAGATACATGCATGCCCTAATGACTGCATCCTCTATCGTGGTGAGGAGTACGAGAATTTGGATGCATGCCCGGTATGCACTGCATTGCGGTACAAGATCAGACGAGATGACCCTGGTGATGTTGAGGGCGAGCGGCCGAGAAAAGGGTTCCTGCCAAGGTTATGTGGTATGCTCCTATAATACCACGGTTGAAACGTTTGTTTCGAAACAAAGAGCATGTCAGGTTGTTGCGATGGCACAAAGAAGATCGTAAGAAAGACGCGATGTTGAGACACCCCGCTGATGGGTCACAGTGGAGAAAAATCGAGAGAGAGTTCCCGAACTTCGCAGATGACGCAAGGAACTTAAGATTTGGCCTAAGTACAGATGGCATGAATCCTTTTGGAGAGCAGAGCTGTAGTCATAGCACGTGGCCTGTGACTCTATGTATCTATAACCTTCCTCCTTGGTTGTGCATGAAGAGAAAGTTTATTATGATGCCAGTGCTCATCCAAGGCCCGAAGCAACCCGGGAATGACATTGACGTGTACCTTAGGCCTTTGGTTGAAGAACTTTTACAGTTGTGGCGCGAAGAAGGTGTACGTGTGTGGGATGAGCACAAACAGACGGAATTTGACCTACGAGCGTTGTTGTTCGTAACCATCAATGATTGGCCAGCTCTTAGTAACCTTTCAGGACAGACAAACAAGGGATACAATGCTTGCACGCACTGTTTAGAGGAGACAGATAGTATATATTTGGAGAAGTGTAAGAAGGTTGTGTACCTGGGGCATCGTCGATTTCTTCCGACCAAGCATCCCGTAAAAAAAAAAAGGCAAGCATTTCCAAGGTCTGCCCGAGCCTCGGAGGAAGCCTGACCACCGTACTGGTGATGATATTTGATATGGTCAAGGATCTAGAAGTGATCTTTGGAAAAGGTCCTGGCAGTCAATCTGTTCCGAATGACGGTACCGGACATGCGGCCATGTGGAAGAAGAAATCTATTTTTTGGGAGCTACCCTATTGGAAAGTCCTAGAGGTCCGCTCTTCAATCGACGTGATGCACGTGACGAAGAATCTTTGCGTGAACCTGCTAGGCTTCCTGGGCGTGTATGGGAAGACAAAAGATACACCGGAAGCACGGGAGGACCAACAACGTATGAAAGACCCAAACAACATGCATCCACATAACAAGATACACCGGAGCAGCTACGCCCTTACCAAAGCAGAGAAGGAAATCTTTTTTGAATGCCTGAACAGTATCAAGGTCCCGTCTGGCTTCTCGTCGAATATAAAGGGAATAATAAATATGGCTGAGAAAAAATTTCAAAACCTAAAGTCTCATGACTGCCACGTGATTATGACGCAGTTGCTTCCGATTGCACTAAGGGGCCTTCTACCGGAAAATGTTCGAGTACCCATTGTGAAGCTATGTGCATTCCTCAATGCAATATCTCAGAAGGTAATCAATCCAGAAAATCTGACACAGTTCCAGAACGATGTGGTCCAATGTCTTGTTAGTTTCGAGTTGGTGTTCCCACCATCGTTCTTCAATATTATGACGCATCTGCTGGTTCACCTAGTCGAAGAGATTGCCATTCTCGGTCCTGTTTTTCTACACAATATGTTCCCCTTTGAGAGGTTCATCGGAGTTTTAAAGAAATAAGTCCATAACCGTGCTAGGCCAGAAGGAAGCATCTCCAAGGGCTATGGAACAGAGGAGGTCATTGAGTTCTGCGTTGACTTTATTCTTGACCTTAAGTCGATTGGTGTTCCACAATCAAGACATGAGGGGAGACTGAGTGGAAAAGGCACGCTAGGAAAGAAAGCAGACATATGCAGGGACGGGCATTCTTTAACTCAGGCACACTACACAGTTCTACAAAGTTCTACCTTGGTGGCCCCGTATATCGAGAAACACAAGAACATATTACGGTCTCAACACCCGGGACAGTCCGACACCTGGATTACACATGAACACATTGATACTTTCGGCGGTTGGTTGCGAACACATCTCATTAATGACAACACTGTTGGAGATCAGCTTTACTTGTTGGCCAGGTCACCATCTTCGACTGTGTTGACTTTCCAAGGGTACGAGATAAATGGAAATACATTTTACACGATTGCCCAAGATAAAAAGAGCAGCAACCAAAACAGTGGTGTCCGGTTTGATGCAATAAACAACAATGGACAAAAGGACACATATTATGGTTACATAGAGCAGATATGGGAACTTGACTATGGACCTTCTTTTAAGGTCCCTTTGTTCCGGTGCAAATGGGTCAAGCTGAATGGAGTGGGGGTTCAGGTAGACAAGCTGTACGGAATGACAACAGTGGATCTCAACAATCTTGGTTACGGAGACGAACCATTCGTCCTAGCCAATGATGTTGCTCAGGTGTTCTATGCGAAGGACATGTCTACCAAACCGAGAAAGATGAAAAATAAGGAAACGAATAAATCATCCGACGAGCCAAAGCGTCACATAGTTCTTTCAGGGAAAAGAAACATCGTGGGAGTGGAGGACAAGACAGACATGTCAGAAGATTACGATAAGTTTGATGAAATTCCCCCCTTCACGGTCAAAACTGACCCAACCATCGTGTTGAATGATGAAGATGCTCCTTGGTTACGGCCGGTGCGACCATAAGAAAGCGGCAAGACTTCTCTGATGATCTTCCACCGCTTCCCGCCTTCGTCTTCGTGTAATAATATTTATGTATGAGTGTTCTCAAACATGATGTATTTTTATGAACACTTTGATAATATTTATGTATGAGTGTATCTTATTTTTGTTGGCGCCCAAATTTTAATTCCTGAAAGAACCTTTAGTCCCGTGGCTGGAACCGGGACTAAAGGGTCTTTTGGCGCGCACCTTTTCGGTGTCCGAAAAAATACCCTTTAGTCCCGGTTCCATCTACCAACCGGGACTAAAGGTCACCCTTTCGTGTGGTGATGTGTAATAATAAACTTGGCATAGTTTGTTTGAATGGGTCCATATTCCACACAAACATGCATCTTGGAAGCACGGACAATGTATTAAACCTTTTATCAAATGCACACGGTTTCCCCGTCATACAGCCCAACGGTGGCTCGTGAGTGCCTGCATATCAAATGCACCGTTGGGCTGTATGACGGGAATCCGAATGATTTGTATTCGGTCGATGAACTGAAGTGAGCAGCAAATCGACCTTCGATCCAAGCAGCCGCAAGACTTCTTTGATGATCTAACGACCGTCCCAAAAAGTGTTGGGAATGTTGTAGATCATCAAAGAGCCTTGCAGCCACTCCCACCTCCTCGGCAATTCATCATTGTGTCACCCTAATCCAGTGGTTGGATTCAACCTACCTGAGGGCTTGTGTTAGGGAACATGCCAGCGGGTAGGCTAAATCCAACCATTGGGTTCGGTGGCAAAGGTAGACGCTCGTTGTGTGCCATTTCGCTGCAGGGACGTCGCTATTTATAGGCGATTAGAAGGTGTACAAGCGCTCTAAAGAAACACACCCCTGATCCAATGGCTCACAATCGCTTGAAAGAAACACACGATCCGTGTGCTTCTTTAGTCCCGGTTGGTAACACGAACCGGTACTAAAGGCCCTGATCCAACAGCTCACAAGCGCTCGAAGGAAACACACGATCTGTGTGCTTCTGATCCAATGGCTCACAAGCGCTCTAAAGAAACACACCCCTGATCCAACGGCTCACAAGCGCTTGAAAGAAACACACGATCCGTGTGCTTCTTTAGTCCCGGTTGGTAACACGAACTGGTACTAAAGGCCCTGATCACTCTATATATGTAGGCTTGGCCTCCATTGCCATATCACATCTAAACTCATATCTGCAACCTCATCACTCTTCCATTGTAACAAAATTTTGACTTAGGCGTTTTTGACTTAGGTGTTCTCGGCGACGATGTCCATGTTGGACCAGAGGGGCGATGTGCGGGACTGGGCTCCACCGGGCTGGCACTGGGAGGTGCTACCTTCCGGGACGCGCAGCTTGGTGAGGAATCCGGGTGACGTCGTCGACCCGGATCTTCTGTGGTGGCAGTCGCGTGGGCCACGCTCGGTGCAGAGGGAGCCGGCCTCCGAGGAGGTGGTACGTCGCCGTATCAGGGAGGAGGATGAGCATGTTCGTCGCTACATGTATCTATTGGATAGGCAGTATGACAGTAGGTGGTCGTTTCTTCAGAGGGTTCCTTCTCACGTGAGCTATGACCCTGTGAGGGTTCCTTCTCTTTGGATGCGCAGCGCCGGCGGCTCAGCACCCCACGGCTCAATAACTTGGAATATGTCCTAGGCAGTACGACAGTTCTGTTGAAAACTTGTTCACAACAAAGAGCTATCTCCTCCTCATTCTAGGGTTTGTGTCGAAATAACGGGTGTTATGGCCAAATACATGGCATAGTTTGTTTGAATGGGTCCATATTCGACAAAAACATGCATCTTGGAAGCACGGACAATGTTGACGAAGGAAGTTTTTTTTATTGAATAAAAAAACCACTTTCCATTTTCCGAGTGTCAGAAATGGTTTTTTTTTGTGAAGGACCTACCAGAAATATGTTGCAAAACTTGGGTGATTCATTTTTTAATATGCTAGAACATGTTATATGCACAAATAATCAATTTGTTTTCTAAGAAAAGATTTCCATCCACCCCTTTTAAAAATCACAAATTTCTGCCGATTCTGCTGGAAACGGGACAACTTTCTAGACTTAATTATAGTTTCTAGAAATATTTAATTCCATTTTGAAAGATATTGTATTTATAATTTTATAAGTTTAAAACAAAAATTATTGTTTTTTTTCTGATAAACAGATCGAAAGATATTGTATTTATAATTTTATAAGTTTAAAACAAAAAACAGAACAAACTTTTGTTGGCGCCCAAATTTTAATTCCTGAAAGAACCTTTAGTCCCGGTTGGTGGCTGGAACCGGGACTAAAGGGTCTTTTGGCGCGCACCTTTTCGGTGTCCGAAAAAATACCCTTTCGTCCCGGTTCCATCTACCAACCGGGACTAAAGGTCACCCTTTCGTCCCGGTTGGTGGCTGGAACCGGGACGGAAGGGTCTTTTGTCCCGGTTCCAGCCACGAACCGGGACAAAAGAGCCTCTGTTTAACTGCCTCTTCTTCCCCCGATCCCTCTCATTCTCTCATTCTCTCATCTCTCGCGCGCGTTTAAGGAGCACCAAGGGACGCCGGCAGGCTGCCAAAATTTCCGGCCGCCGCCCTCCTCCTCGCCGCTCGCCGCCGCGCCCTCCTCCTTGCCGCTCGCCGCTCGCCGCCGCGCCCTCCTCCTCACCGCTCGGCGCTCGCCGCCGCGCCCTCCTCCTCGCCGCTCGCGCGCGGCCGCTCCGAGATCCGCCGGCGCGCGGTTGCGAGAGCCTCCGCCGGAGGACGTCACCGGCCTCCTCGTCGACCTCGTCGCCTGAGCTCCTGCGCCGGAGGACGTCACCCGCCCTCCTCCGACACGCCGCCCCCGCACGCCGCCCCCGCACGCTGCCGTCGATCTCTGCAGGTTCGACTGCAGAATCGGCATCCTCCCCTCCTCTCGGCTGGTTGTACTGTATAGAACAAAAATTTCATTTTTTTTAATCTTCCGAATATTGTGTTAATTGTATTGGTATTATATAGTACAAATATTTTGGCTGGTTGTACTGTATAGCATATTGCCGTTATTCCGAATTTGTGTTATAAATTTTAGTTATTAAATTTTGCGATATTGTAGATAGATGATTAATCCGTATGCATAAAATTAATGAAACCTAAAGACTGGCAACTACGATCTCGACGCACCTTGAGGCTACGATTAACTGACCGAGCAAGACTTGATTCTCACGGTGGAGACGACTTCGCAACATCGACCACAAACATCCATGATCTTCGCCTTTTCATGTTAGGGTTCGCTTGGCTAGGTCGAGGAACTTGGGTCGTGGAGTGTTATTCCTGTCCCCGACGTGCCACTGGTTCTAACGTAATATAGTAGAATATATCAGAATATTTAGCCACATTACGTGATTTTTTCACCGCGTCGCCAACACCACCTTCAACAATGTTCCCCGCGTCTATAGCATCCGACACTCCTTCCGGACCGGAGGTAGTATTTATATAGTATTTATCAACAGTGTCGTGGAAAATATAGTGCGATGGTACAAAATTTTAGTGCAGCTTCCGACACTCCTTCCGGACCGGAGGTAGTATTTATATTGCTTATTTAGAATATTTAGATTACTTATTTAGAATGTTTAGAATATTTAGATTGTTTATTTTGAATAATCAGTGTTAGCAATTGTGTTAGCTATTTTAATAATTAGTGTAGAATAAGAATAAGAATAGAATTAAAAGAATAAGAATAAGAATGGGTTAATTTTCATTAACCACCCGGTCAATTGTCCTTGCAGAAACTATGGATCACAACAGAGACGAAGATCAGGAGAACATATTGGAAGATATTATCCGCGGTGAAGATGAGTTGGAGTTCACCTCGAGCTTTCTGAACGACTCCGGCGAGGGAGCGCAGATAGAAGCTGAGGCATCCGGTGATGATGGTGACCGGACAATTATTACTACAAACTCCGGCGCGGTATATTAACTAACCCTATATTGACTAAATCCACTATTTGATTCATATATATATATATATATATGCTTAACGATCTTTCTTCTTCTTTTAGCCCTCCGGATCGAGCAAATCTTCTTCTAATCCCAAACGAGGCCCCATCCAAAAGGTGTGATAAAGAAGAGAGATACAAGATCGAAGCAGTAGCTCAGATGGCAGACCGCTGACACATTTTGTCAAGTTTGTAAGTCAGTGTGGAGTTGTTGTTAGGGACAACGACCCGATCACCACTCAAGAATGGAATGAGCCAAAGGCGACAGAACGCTCGTCTCTCACTTTTGTTGACGATAGAGTGAAAGAAAATCTTTGGACGACGCTAATGGCTAATTTTCACGCTTCCTCGTCAAGACGACGACGCTCATTCCGTTAGAGGAGGAGGATCCAAATTACGTGGATCCCATAGAGAAAAAGGTCAAGGAGTGGGCACTGAAGAAGATGGCCGAACAATTTGCAAACTGGAAGAAAAGATTGCACAAGGACTTTGTCCTTCAAAAAAGACTCCGGAGTTCACTGGAGCGTATGAAAAGCTAAGGGATCAGTGGGAGGATTGTCAAGTACAAGATATCTGACGAGGCTAAGAAAAGGTCAGCAACTAATAAGAAAAATGCTTCCAAGAAGGAATATTACCATAGCATGGGGTCAGGTGGCTACAGGGCTATCAAGCCTAAGGTGGAGAGACTTGAGAACGCCCTGCTTGAATAAGGGATAATTCCTGAGACGCAGCGGTGGGCTGATCGGGCAAAACTTTGGTTCTTCGGGCATGGGGGAACGTTGCACCCAGAAACAGGGAAGTGCATCTTTACAAAAGCACAACTTGCAACCCCTCTCGCTGAACTTCAGAAGATAATGAAGGAGGTAGAAGCCGGGGGAGTTCGTTCCAAACAGAGGAGAAGGACGAGCTGTCACGGGCCCTCGGGAATCCAGAACACAAAGGTCGGACACGAGGCACAGAAGGCTCCGTACCGTGGAAGTATGGATTTCCAGATGACGCTGACAGTTATAGAAGCCGAGGGAGGAAGAAGGCAGAGGAGGCAGATCGCTGAAGCAGATTGAAGATAGATTAACTAGGCAGCAGCAGATCCTTGATTCACTTACCACCCAGGAGATCACCGGCACGAAGATCCTTCTCAGCAAGATAGCGGCCCACCATCTCAGCGGAAAAGCAGCGTGGCTTCCACGGAGCTCTTTCGGCCAGATATCTCGGCTCGTCGCTACCCCCGTGGATGATATCACGGAGAGGGAAAATTGTGAGCTACATGCTCCATTGATGAACATAACCGTGAAGGTGGCGGTCGGCGTAGTCTTAGCTGCTGTAACTAATGGTACTTACCATTCGCCGCCGATTCCAGATGGATATTCTGTTGTCGTAGTGGATGAAGTCATGAAAGGATACGAGGATCTGTAGCTTGACTACCCTACGGGTGAAGACGAGACTGCAATGAGGTATGGTAGAAAAACTACTGTTCTATGGCGGAAGGAACACATTGTGCTTCCAAATTGGAAGCCAAGGTCACCGTCTCCGCCGCCTCAGCCGTCTCCGCCGCGTCAGCCGTCTCCGCCACCTCAGCCGTCTCCGCCGCGTCAGCCGTCTCCGCCACGTCAGCCGTCTCCGCCACCCCAGTCGTCTCCGCCGCGACAGCCATCTCCTCCGCAGCGTCAGCCATCTCCTCCGCCGCGTCAGCCGTCTCCACCGCCTCAGCCGTCTCCGCCGTGTCAGGCACTCTCCTCCGCCAGCCTCAGCGTCACAGGCTCATAGTCGTGTTCAAAAGCGGAAGAGCACCGCATGCGCCGCCTCTGCCTCGGGTTCTAGTGGTACAGTCATCAGAAGAAAGCGAACCCACCAGCCTATCGAGAAATTACCTTACGAAATGACCAAAGCAGAGCTAGAAGTGTGGGTTAAAGAGGATGTCAGACGCCAGTTAGCACCGAAGCGGCCACAAAAGGTCCCACTAGATCCGGTCTTAGTTGAGAGAACACTGAGAACCTGACGCGACCAACGGCTGAGCAGATTTTACCGGACTACGACCGACAATTATAAAGGCACGTGATGCTCAGGTGCCGCCCAATGTTCTGAGGGCACGCAATATTCCGAAGCCGAAGGCGCGTCCATACGGTCAAGGAGTTCCTCAGCTCGGACAACAGGAGAAGCAATCGTGCGCCCCGCTGAGGGTGTGTTCCGATGTCCCTCGGCCTAAACAATTAACTAACAAACAAATCAAAAAAGCCGCCGCTGAGCTTGGTGTGACCATGGCTGAATACTTGGCTCGCTAATAGAGTATCCATTGCTGAGGTGATCACAGACAAGTACAAATACAAGCACGGGGAGCCTTTTGTCAAACCAGAGAAGGTCCCGAACCTTCCAACAAAAATGCGAAGATTGAATGCGTGGTACATGGAAGCAGCAAAGGAAGGGAAAAACTAGAATCAACCTGGAGGTTAAAGAAGAGCATTACGGTCGTGGAACTGCCCAGGTCCAGGTTGAATTTGAAGAACTGTTTCAGTTATTCCAACAAGATGCCATCGACAAATCTATCGTCAGTGCCTATTGTCTGTAAGTATTTTTTTTCTGTAACTAAGTCTCTAACTCAGCTCGTTAAACATATTTGTAATTATCCTCACTCTATTATGCAGATTGAAGATTCGAGAATGCAGATTATCTGGAATCTATGACATTGGGTTCGTTGACCCACATGTCATTCATCAGTACAATCTTATACATAAAGAAAAGGAAACGGAGGACCTCTTGGTACTTGCGTTAAGGAAGCAAGAAACTAAAACACAAATACTATTTCCTTACAACTTCGGGTGAGTGTTAGTGTCTATACACCTTCTATACTCCATGTTAATTAAGTGTAATTGACGAGTAATTCGTGCGCAGGTTCCACTATCTGTTATTTATCATTATTCCTGACAAAGGAATAGTACAAGTCATGGACCCGCTACGTGATCAACCAGAACTGGGAGGACATGAAGGGAATGATCCAGAGGTAATTTCAATCATTATGGCACTATATCGGCAACTTTCGTTCATTTCCTGGTATGTAGTAATTAATAAGTCATTTATTCTTTTTCATTGACTTCCAGGGTTTGGAAACGGTTCACCAACAGGGCTCCGGGTGAATGGACAGATGAGCTTGAATTTAAAGACATGGCGGTAAGTAGTTCTAGCTAGACCGGGCATCTATTTGATTGAAGTTTAATAATATTATCATGCTTGATTATTATTTTGATTGAACTTTGTTCTTATAAAGTGCCCGAGACAGGGATCCGGAAATCACTTATGTGGATTGTATGTCTGCGAGTTCATTCGCCAGAGGTGTTATCAGAGGAGCAGACTCTTAGAACATCTTGAAGTAAGTAAACAATATTCACAATACTATTTTATTACAATCAATTGTGTTGAGATTCTCTCATATATATATAAATTGACCCCTTCCATAAATTATATAGATCGAGATGCGGGACATGCTCCTACCACAAGACCGCTTGCGAGCAATTCAAGAGGAGCTGGCGGCATTCTTCTTAGATCAAGTCATAATAAAAATGGAGAATTTTATTCACCGGGCAACTAGGGTTTTTGTATGTTAATAGGGTTGGACAACTTATATGATACTATATGTAAAGATTCGACAACTTATGGCGATGTTTGTGTAATTCCTTCTTTAGTTGTTTTGTATATACATAGTATCGTCGAATTGGATCCTAAAANACTGAGAAACCTGACGCGACCAACGGCTGAGCATTTTACCGGACTACGACCGAACATTATAAAGGCACGTGATGCTCAGGTGCCGCCCGATGTTCTGAGGGCACGCAATATTCCGAAGCCGAAGCGCGTCCATACGGTCAAGGAGTTCCTCGGCTCGACAAGAGGAGAAGCAATCGTGCGCCCCGCTGAGGGTGTGTTCCGATGTCCCTCGGCCTAAACAATTAACTAACAAACAAATCAAAAAAGCCGCCGCTGAGCTTGGTGTGACCATGGCTGAATACTGGGCTCGCTAATAGATATCCCATTGCTGAGGTGATCACAGACAAGTACAAATACAAGCACGGGAGCCTTTTGTCAAACCAGAGAAGGTCCCGAACCTTCCAACAAAAATGCGAAGATTGAATGCGTGGTACATGGAAGCAGCAAAGGAAGGGAAAAACTGGATCAACCTGGAGGTTAAAGAAGAGCATTACGGTCGTGGAACTGCCCAGGTCCAGGTTGAATTTGAAGAACTGTTTCAGTTATTCCAACAAGATGCCATCGACAAATCTATCGTCAGTGCCTATTGTCTGTAAGTATTTTTTCTGTAACTAAGTCTCTAACTCAGCTCGTTAAACATATTTGTAATTATCCTCACCTATTTGCAGATTGAAGATTCGAGAATGCAGATTATCTGGAATCTATGAGATTGGGTTCGTTGACCCACATGTCATTCATCAGTACAATCTTATACATAAAGAAAAGGAAACGGAGGACCTCTTGGTACTTGCGTTAAGGAAGCAAGAAACTAAAACACAAAACTAGTTCCTTACAACTTCGGGTGAGTGTTAGTGTCTATACACCTTCTATACTCCATGTTAATTAAGTGTAATTGACGAGTAATTCGTGCGCAGGTTCCACTATCTGTTATTTATCATTATTCCTGACAAAGGAATAGTACAAGTCATGGACCCACTACGATCAACCGGGAACTGGGAGGACATGAAGGGAATGATCCAGAGGTAATTTCAATCATTATGGCACTATATCGGCAACTTTCGTTCATTTCCTGGTATGTAGTAATTAATAAGTCATTTATTTTCTTTTTCATTGACTTCCAGGGCTTGGAAACGGTTCACCAACAGGGCTCCGGGTGAATGGACAGATGAGCTTGAATTTAAAGACATGGCGGTAAGTAGTTCTAGCTAGACCCGGGCATCTATTTGATTGAAGTTTAATATATTATCATGCTTGATTATTATTTTGATTGAACTTTGTTCTTATAAAGTGCCCGAGACAGGGATCCGGAAATCACTTATGTGGATTGTATGTCTGCGAGTTCATTCGCCAGAGTGTTATCAGAGGAGCAGACTCTTAGAACATCTTGAAGTAAGTAAACAATATTCACAATACTATTTTATTACAATCAATTGTGTTGAGATTCTCTCTATATATATATTAATTGACCCCTTCCATAAATTAATAGATCGAAGAGATGCGGGACATGCTCCTACCACAAGACCGCTTGCGAGCAATTCAAGAGGAGCTGGCGGCATTCTTCTTAGATCAAGTCATAAATAAAAATGGAGAATTTTATTCACCGGGCAACTAGGGTTTTGTGTATGTTAATAGGGTTGGACAACTTATATGATACTATATGTAAAGATTCGACAACTTATGGCGATGTTTGTGTAATTCCTTCTTTAGTTGTTTTGTATATACATAGTATCGTCGAATTGGATCCTAAAAAGAAAAACAATAAATGAAAAAATAAACGAAAAACAGTAAAACAAACAAACAATATAAAGAAAAATAGCAAAACAAAAAAACAGAATAAACCCTTTAGTCCCGGTTCGTGGCTAGAACCGGGACTAAAGGTCCTCTGACAGGCCGGCACTGCGCGCTGCCACGTCGGGACCCTTTGGTCCCGGTTCGTAACAGAACCGGACTAAAGGTTGGGGCTTTAGTCCCGATTGCGCTGTCCGGTTGCGCAACCGGGACTAAAGGGGCTGGGGAACCGGACAAAAGCCCCGTTTTCCACCAGTGATGAGCTAGCAAATTAAGGACCAGTGCCTGTGTGTTGCAACTCTCTTGAGTCAATATTTTCGATACAGTGCATACCTCTACTGTCGTGAAAAGCTTAGTTAAGTGTAGCTAGTAATCTAGCCAGCAGATTAGTCAATGAGCATCTTGAAGAGTCTGGAACTAGGAACAGACAGAATATGAGCTGAGTGCACCCCAACGGCTTTGATTTTGATTTCCCCCAGATGCTACCTTCATTCATCAAGCGCATTCATGCAAGGAATCTTCGCTCACACACAAGCTATTTTCTTATTACGCGCATCTTGTCCAAGCTAGCTAATTAATCGCCTTGCTTTAGCGCGCCGGCCGCCGTCCAACTCAAGCTACCCCAAAGTTGACCGATACACTGTTTTATATATACGCTCTTAAAAATAATCCTATCAGTATATATACAATGTAATGTCAATATATATGTAATCATGGTGCGTATAAGAAAATTCAGATGATAACATTCTCTGGCACAGATACACGTACAAGATCGAAGCGTCCAGAATGGTCAACACATGCATGGCTAGATTTGTCCAAGCTCCAGCTCACCGAGACCGCCAACACGTTGGCATTCTCCTGCAATTTGGATTTTTTGTATTTGTATCCATGTTAATTTCCAACAGCTTGTGGGAAGTTAGGTTGGTTGGCATGGTTAATTGATACTTTCTCGGTACCATATGCCACTAAGCTGTTGGGACCCTTACCACTCCCAAAGAACATGACAAGTACTGTGAAGTGATTATCTTGACAAGTCTCATTATAAGAGTTTTATCTATTTAGATATAGACTACATACAAAGCAAAATAAGTGAATCTACACACTAAAACATTTCTACGTACATTATATGTAGTCCGTGTTAAAACAGGTAAACCATTTTACATTATGATACGGAGAGAGTAGATCGGTTCATGTTCATCCCATGCATATGTTCAACAATTCAAATAGAGTGATTTGACTTGCAAATAGTACTGTTCGGCCTGGGGGCCGGCCGGCTGGGTTGCGTGACGCCTCAAACTCGCATGGCCAGTTGGCCACACGATGCCCACACATGCAGGCATTGAACCTGATCATCGTGTAGCTAATGTGTACTATGGTCTACTGCTTGCACTTGATCGAACATGTGCCGATGGCGCCTCTGGACATTCGATTCTGATCTTGCTAGCACGATTAAGTCATTGTCAATTGTCGTTGCATGTTCAGCTAGCTTAGCGAGTACGTGATTTTCATATACCACTCCAAGCCCTAGTGCTTCTGATTGTTCTTCAAATTTTGGTGTGGTTCTAGCCTTCTAGGGTCTCCTCAACCTCCAGGCTTGCAGGCCGAGACACAGGCTCTTCGGCTTTGACACGAGGTCCACCGTCTGCTCTCTCCCAAGTGGTGATGTCTCCGGAGAAATTGCAGTTAGAAAGAAGGATCAAATGATGATTTTTCAATTTGTTGCAAGGTCCTTTTTATAAAAATAGAAGGATCTTAGGTTTTTGTTTCTTTTCTAAGGTCCTCCACGGATAAGGAATATTTTTTTTTGGTATAATTAGTGCATGTTTTATTCATAACTAGCAAACATGCCCGTGCGTTGCAACGGAAGAAGAAAAAATCAACTTAGAATCCGTCTTGTTTGTATTTTCTTGTGGACGAAACCGCTGTATTAGTCGGATCGGAAATTTTTGGTTGGATAAAAAAAACTCGCTTGGTTTCGTTGTTTTAATATTTTCTTCTTGTCCCTTTTTTGTGACAAACCGTAGAGAATTGACAGATGACTGTGCCGACAAAGACGCTCGTTGGAGAAATCTTCTGGATGCTATGTGATCGCACATTTTGTTTGTTGTCTCCGTTTTACTATGTATATGTCAGCAAGCTCTATCATGTGTTGTTTTCTTCCCCTCCACCGCCGTCTACCGATCATCTCTCACTCCGTTCCATAAAAAGTGGTCGCTCATTTGTACTAAGTTAGTATAAAATTTGTACTAAGTGAGCGACACTTTTTATGGATCGGAGGAGGGAGTACTATAATTTACTTCCGAAAGACAATTGTCGCCTCTCTCTTCTCTGTCCATTAACCTGAATTGTTTTTTTCTTTCGGTACAAGGAGCTCAGAATTAAGTATGGTTGTCAGCATGCAGATTACAAAGGAGTACATAGCAGAGAAAATTTCTAGCATTCACACTTGATGATAATCTATTGTTACTATTGCATGAACGTTGTTCCCTCACTATAAAAATCACCATTGTGACGTTTTACGAGTCGATGTGCTCCACGCCTCCACATTATCCCTAGTAGTATCAAACTGGGAGTGCCCTACCCGCAAAACAATTTTTAGAGGAGTGCCCGCGAGTAATTAAGAGAGAGAAATTTTACCACGTGGCAATTGTGGTGAGCAAGCTGAACAAACGTTAAGATAGAAAAATTTATTACCGAGTAACCATTGCTCCAACGGGATGTTGTGGAATTGGTGAAGGCAGCTAGCAGCAGCTAGTGACAGACGATCAAATAATATAGGAGTCTATAGGAATCATTTCCCAGTATTTCGTCTTTTTGAGATCAAAAGCAGTATACGGTCTAACTGGAAACATGAGAGCACACTCGCTCCTTGCTCGCGATAAGGACTTGTGTGAGACCCGGCCGATGGCTGACTGAAACTGGTACCGGTGATAGTTGTGCGGTTGCAGAACTTGTATGGGCTGAGATGTCAGTACCCAACACACCGCTACTGACTATCTTTGAATGTGGCGGTGTCAAAGGGGAGCGACACTTCGTCAGTTATCAAACGGTGTATGTTGACCAAGGACTCGATAGCAAGAACAGTCATACACGATCAATCGACGACACGCCGTCGGAGACGCAGCACGACTGCATACGGCCGGTCTACCTGCGCCAACATTTGCTCCAGGCCGGTATTCGTGCGGCGGCGACGCCCGCAAAGCCAGGCGACAGACCGCGACCAGGTGCTGGAACTGGCTGTCTGGCTGGTGCTCGACCAGCTATACGGCCGAGAGCAGCTAAGAAGAGCAGATAAGAAGGGCACCGGAGGAGTAGGCCGGGCAGAAGAATTTCATCACGGATCTCATATTCTCATGTCGCGCCCCGCGCGGCCCACTCCGATTTGCTGTTGGCCGGCAGATTGGTGGTAGATAGTTTATCCGTTCTTCCCAGGCGGCAATATTGCAGCGATGGTGAGCGGACGCGGATCGTCTCAGGTGGTAGGCAATGGCGAGCGGACGCTAGGGAGGGCGCCCACGCTCGTAACCGGTGGTTCTTTTTCTTTTTTAATTAATGTCGAACCCTTTTTTGACTTATGGGTGGCACGAGTGGGTAATTATGTATAACTTTGGGGGTAATCCGAATGACGGACCAAACCAAACCGCGGAAGCTTGATTGCTTTTATTATTAGGTATATAGATAATGTGCCTCTACTTGTAGGAGGATATTTAAGTGACGGGGTACAGGTGAATTATATGCGTCCGAGTCAAACATAAAATCGTACGGTTGTGTTCTATTCTCATGCCGAAATGGTGTCAGCCACACTAGTACAGAACCTCTTATTAGAGCCGATCCCAGAGCTTCCCCTCAGCCAGTTTTCATAACCGTCTCAAGCTCACCGTCTCTAATGTACGCTCTATTAGAGCCGGTTTCTGGAACCAGATGTAATGAGCACAACCCTCAGACGAACTAGAAATATGGACCTTCTCCAATATATAGACGGTTGATTTATGTCGGCACAGTGGAAACCAGGGTACCACGGGCCGGCCTGCCAGGGCCCGCAAGATTCTTTGCATGATTTTCGCTAAGGACCAGGCTCTCCAAGCCTGGCGAGCTTCGCGAGGATTTCTCTCCTCGCGAAGGGTTCTTCTCCTCGCCAAGGGTTCTTTCCCTTGGCGAGGGATCGCTCTTCGACAAGGCGTCTCCGACGCCGCCCGCAATTCTGCCAAGGACCAAGCTGAAGGGCTTGGCGAGGCTTTTCGCCTCGCGAAGCGCTTTCTTCATGAAGCCATCTCTGCTCCCGCGGCAGAGTACACATGGGCTCAGCGCCGGGTGCAGAGTGACGCGTCGTGCCTACGCGCGATGACGACAACGCCGCAGTTGCCATTTCCATGTATAAAGCAGTCAACAAAGCGGAGCCAAGCAAAGCGGACAACGAGTATTGCCTCTTTGGTGACAAGGGAACAGTCTGCAGCTACGCTCCAAGGACGACGTCACCGTGGGCCACCTCCCACCTCGGCAAGCGCCAGCTCCCGGTCCAGCTGGTCGGTGCCCCTTTTCAGCTTTGGTGACGCCGTTCCCCTGCCATGGACCGCGTCCACGAGCTTCACCTTTATGGTAGACCTCACCTTTACGGTGCACCGCGCCTCCTCCTTCGTCGCCATGTGGTAGCCCTTCCCGCCCAAATGTTTGGGCAGAAGAGGCCCAGGACGCCTATAAAAGGAGGAGGAGCACGCCCCAGCAAGGGGTTCGACCCCTGGTGACTGGCTCTTCACCTAGGAGCTCCGAAGAAACCCTAGCCATTGTTAGCCACCTCGAGCTCGACAAGCTCTCTCCTTGTACTGTAAACTCTCCAAGCAGTGCAATACACCAGAGCAGGACGTAGGGGTTTTACCTCCACAAGAGGGCCCTGAACCTGGGTAATACCTTGTGTCAATCTCTGCAGTGTCGTCCGCCGCGAGCCTGACGAGCACCATCGCCGGAGCACGTTGTGGATTGTTTGACTCCGTGTTCAGCCCCTTACACGATACCTTGGAGACACCCCTAGTTCCTGGGGACAATCTCTGACATTTGGCGCGCCAGGTAGGGGGCTGAGGCGCGTCTTCATCCTCGACACAGCCATGGCCGGTTCTCGTGCCGAACGTCTCGCTCGCCGGACGGCTAGCGCCGCCACCGCTCCCGCAGGCCGCCCGCGTGGCCGCCCGCGTGGGGGCTCTGCTCCGGAGCGCCGCGTCGACCCCGAGCCCCGCGTCGAGCACCCCGACGACGACGACATCGACCACGCTGGGGACGACCTCGGCGAAGAGGAGGCCTCCTCCCTGCCCCCGTCGCGGGACCGTGCTGCCTCCTCGCTGGGCCGCCCTGCGCCCAGCCCGGCGACTGCGCTCCTCATGGCGCAGGAGCTGCTGCAGTACCGCCCCACGCCGGCGGCTCAGGAGGCCTGGCTCAACCGCGTTGCCGAGCTCATCGGCGCCGCTCGCGCCGCGGCACCTGCGCCGTCTCGTTCCCTGGTTCCTTCTGCGCTCGTGGGGGACGTGGCGCACGGCACACCTCCCGCGCCTCCTCTCCAACCCACACCCGCTCCGGCTCCACCGGTTGCACCGCAACCTGCTCCAGCGGGGGCTCCTCCTCGCGACGGCCGCGCTGCATCGCACGCGTCGTCGCCGCATGACTGCCAGATCGTGCAGCGAGCCCCTGAGGACGCACGCGTGAGCATCGAGCGCGGGCAAGAACGCCGCAACCGCGCCGTCCAGGACATCGCCACCGTTGGGCGCCACCTCCGCGCCACCCTTGCCAACGGCACGGTCACCTACGGCACGACGGTCACGTTCACTCGCAGCCTTCGTCGCGTCGTTTGGCCGGTCAAGTTCAGGCCGGACCTCCCTCCGCGCTACGACGGCAAGAATAACCCCCTGGAGTTCCTGCAGCTCTACTCTTTGGCCATCCAGGCCGCCGGGGGCGACGACAAGGTCATGGCGAACTGGTTCCCTATGGCCCTCAAGGACTCTGCATCCTCATGGCTCACCAACCTCCCCGCCGAGTCCATCAACTCCTGGGAGGAGCTCTGCCGGTGCTTCGTCGCCAACTTCAAGGGCACGTATGAGCGCGGCCTCACCTACAACGACCTCCGCGCCGTGCGTCAGAAGCCCGGCGAGACCCTCCGCAAGTACATCCAGCGCTTCAGCCAAGTGCGCAACAAGATCCCCAACGCCACCGACGCACAGGTCATTTCGGCCTTCCAGGCTGGGGTCACGGACGTGCGGATGCTCGAGAAGCTCGGCATCCACGACAACATCACCACCAGTCGTCAAGCTTTTCGACTTGGCGGACAAGTGCGCCAAGGCTAAAGAGGGTCGCTTGTTCGTCAAGAACGAGCCAGGGGACCCCGCCGAGGGGTCCAAAAAGAAGAAATCATCTGAGAAGCGCAAGACTACTGCGGTCCTCGCGGCAGAGCCTGACGCCAAGCAGTCTCGCCAAGCTACTACTCCAGCCGCAGGACCTGAGAAGAAGGATGATCGTCCTTTCTGCATCTACCACAACAGGCACTCTCACGCCACCGAGGACTGCTTCGACATCAAGAGGCTTCGCGAGGCAAACGGAGGCCGCGGCGGCCGCGGCGGAGGCCGCAGCGGCCGCGGGGGGCGACGCTGGAACAACAACTACAACGACAACTACCAGCAGAACCCCCAGGCCAACGCTGCCCAGCCCGCAAACGACAACCTGCCTGCCGAGGCTGACGAGGGCTACCAGGTACCTCGTGGAGCCGCTTGCATCCTTGGCGGGGCTCAGGCCCCTCGCTCCAACCGCCACTTCAGGCAACTCGCTCGCGAGGTCGCGGCAGCCCTCCCTGGAGTCGAGGCCTCCAGGCCCCTCAAGTGGTCCCAGTGCCCCATTACTTTCGACTCTGGCGACCACCCCAAGTCCACTTCAACCGTTGGCACCATCCCGTTGGTCTGCACCCCCACCATCAACATTATCGCCGTCTCTAAGACGCTCATTGATGGAGGTGCTGGCCTCAACGTCATCTCCGTCGAGACATTCGAGAAGCTGCAGGTGCCCTACGAGCGGCTCATGCCTACCAGGCCCTTCTCGGGAGTGACAGAGGGTCTCACCACCCCTCTGGGGCAGGTGAGGCTCGCCGTCACTTTCGGCACCCAGGCCAACTACCGAACCGAGCTGATCGACTTCGACGTCGCGCACATCAGCCTACCCTACAACACCATACTCGGCTACCCCGCCCTCGCCAAATTCATGGCGGTGACCCACCACGCCTACAACCTCGTCAAGCTCCCTGGCTCAGGTGGCACCATTGTCATCCGCGGCGTGGTCTCGGACGCCCTGTACGCTGCGCAGGCGGCCTACAAGGCTGCCGCGGTGGCGTCACCCGCCGACGAGGACGAGGAACCCCTCCCGAGGCCCCCGCGAAGAAGAAGCAGCTGTTCTCTCAGGAGAAGGCCGCGACCAAACAAGTGTCTCTGGAGGCGAGCGGCTCGGGGGCTTGCGTCACCGTCGGCGCCAACCTGCCTCCTAAATAGGGGAGCGCGCTCCCGGAGGAGCAACACTTCATCATCAAAGAAGAAAAACTCATGGCCACGCCAGTGTAATGAGCACCTATTTCAGGTCATTCTGAACCTTTGCGCATCGCGCCAGCATGTTTTGCGACTTCGGCAAAACTGTTATTACTGTTTATTCCTGCTCGTATGATCCCTCCTGTGTATCTCACGAGCGGGGGCTAGCAGGGTGTCATGCCACGGGAGCATCCCGGCAGTACCTAAAATCCAAGGGATCCGAGCTCTGAACTTGCGGGTCAGCTCTCATGCATGTCAACTCCCAAGGAGCTCTGAACTCATGGGTCAGCTCCCGCGCACGTCAACTCACCAAGGATCACCAAAACCTTGGTGCCTGTTTCTCCTCGCGAGACACACATGAAGGAACCTACGAGCACCATAAGATTTCTTAGCTATCTATTGCTTGTGGGTATGCCTATTTCTCCAAGTGCAGGAAAACAGGCTCTCCAAGCCTCAGGCACCCTCACCAAGGCAACAACGCCTCGCCAGGGAACCAACACCCTCTTCAGGGCGAAAACGCCTCGTCAAGCTAAGTACAAGAACTTGGTAGAATTTCCTCTTGCTGGTCTTTGCTCCTCGAGTCTCTTTTCTCTCTCCCACACCTCATGGGCTGCTTGCGCGTCAAAGGGGAGCCCCAAGCATCGCGCTTCGTGGAGCTCTTACTTCTCGAGGCCTCACGCACCCCCCGGACTTGTGGAGCACTGACTCGCACATACCGAAGCGGCGGTGGTGTAGCGCTAAGAGAGGGTCCTAAGACGTAGAGCGAAAAAGACATGAGGGGGAAGGACAAAGGTTTCCCGAGGGACATCCACAAGCACACTCAAATATAACTTGACAAGTTTTTACAAAGTTTACAATCAAAATGGCTAAGATAAATGTGCCCTTGGCACGTTCAGCTACAGGAAGGAGTTCAGGCCATCGCGCCTCCCGAGGTCCCCGCTCCATCCGCGCCAGCTCCTGCTCCTAGGGCACCTCCCTCGTCGTCGCCTTCGTCCTCATCGACCAAGACTTGGTCGAATTTCTTGGCATACGCGATGGCGGCCTGCTTGGCGGTCTCCCGCGCTTTGTCGCTGATGGCGCGCGGTGGCGCCATCACGTCCTCAAGATCAAGTGAGGGCTGGAGCCTCACGAGGTTGCTGAAGACGTTGGTGACGGCGACGACAAGGAGGTCGCGACTCTCCTCCACGACACGCTTGTCGAAGCTCTTCGCGACCCCTTCAAGCTTTCCGAGGAACTGCTCGAAGAAGTGCGAGTATGAAGTTTCGTCGTCGGTCGCCGCGGAGAAGGAAGGGACGTCGATCCTCAGATCTCTCCCGACGGCGCGCACGCGGCTCACCAAGCTCTGGAGAATGCTTTGATGCTGGCGCGTCATGAACCGGTCAACCTGGCGCTGGTCTCGTGCCTGCTCCACCAGGGCCGCGACCGGCCCCACCTGCTGCCGGAGCTCGTCCAGGTCCCTCTCCAAGGCAAAGGCGTTCCCCTCGGCGCGCGCCTGGGCCTCCCGAGAGACCTCGAGGCAGGAGGTCAACCTTTTCTCCTCCTGCTCAAGCTCCTTGACGCGCTTCTCGAGCTCCTTGCGCTTGGTCTTGAGGCGGTCCTCGTGCTTCGCGACCTTCTCGTCATACTCCTTTGAGAGGTTTTCGCGGACGAGTTTGACTTTGAGGTCAGCCTCTTCTTGGAGCCTCTTATGCTCTGCCGCAAGGTTGGCCTCGTCGGTGGCCACCCGACCTTCACGCTCCTCCAGCTGCCCCTCGCGGGTGGCCTGGTCCTTCGCGAGCAGCTGGATCTGCTCCTCGCGCCGCTGCAGTTCCTTCTCCTGGAGGGTGAGCTCTTCCTCGCGCCGTTTCAGCTCGACCTCGCGAGGCGCCAGCTGCCCCTCGCGGGCGTCCAGTTGCTCGCGGAGCTTGTTCAGGCTGGCCTTGGCGGCCTCAGAGTCGGCAGCGAGTTTCTGCTTCGCGGCCACCAGCTCGTCATGCTTGGAGGTGGTTTCCGCCTCAAGTGCTTCCCTGGCGGCGTCGAGCTCCTCCATCACCTCCTGCGCCTCCCGCTTGACGCTGTCGCGGGTCTCTTTGGCGAAGCGGATCGCTTCCTCACGAGCCGCCTTTGCCGACGCGTCTTGCCGGCGACACATCTCCACCCTCTCGTGGAGAAGAATCCAGGCGTCGCCAAGCCTTGCCCTTTCCTCCGCCAGGGTGTCTTCTTCCTTGGCGAGCTGCTCCTCCAACCCGTCGAGCGCTCGCCGCGCCCGGTTGAGGATGATCCGGCGATAGGCCGCTTGGCGTTGCGGCGCTTGCAGCGCCAAGGAGACTCCCACGCTGCTGCTGGGTGCAGTTCCCTCGACGCTTGTCGAGGCACCTAGGGCATCCTGCCCCGAACTTATAGCGGCCCCCGCCGCGGCATGGGGGCTCGTGGGGGCGTCTCCCTCGCCGCCCGCGTCGAGAGCCCTCAGGGGGCTGGGCATCTCCTCGCCCCTGGCCCCGTCGCTCGGGGGCTCTAGAGGTGTCTCTGCCTCCTGCTCCACAGGGGCGCCTCCGGCCCCCTCTGCAACGGCCGCGTCCGCCGCGGCCCCAGGCGCGTCAGCCCTTCTCGAGGCCCCCTCCTCTGGAGGCGGCTCCGCGACGATGTCCTCGTCCACGGTTTCCTCCTCCGCTTCCTGCTGGACTGGAGGAGTCGCCGCCCTGGTTGGCGACGCCGCCGCCTCTGCGGTCTCCTTCTCCACGCGGTGCTCCGCCGCTGGAGGAGTCGCCGCCCGAATCGGCGACGCTACGATCTCCTCGGCCATCACCGTCTCCGCGCGGTGCTCGACCGCGGGAGAAGCAACTGCCTGCTGCGGCTCGCCGGCTGCAGGCGTCTCCATGGCGACGCTGGTGGTCCCTCCAGCCCCGCCGAGCCGCCGTCTCTTTGGCTCCGCGGGCTGCCTGAAAGGAAGACAAGTCGAAAATCCTTCAAAGGGGGGAATTCTTAAAGTGAAGTATTGAGGAAGAAGGAGAAGTCGAGGGCTTACTCGCCAGCCATCACCCACACCCTCTTTTTCGCCTTGGGAGGCTGGATGAGGTTTGCTCCGGCCTCCTCCCGGGCCGCTCCTGTCTCCGCGCGAGGGATGCCTCCCGCGGTTGCGGCCCTCCTGTCGTGTACCGCCTTGGAGCGGGGCTCGCAGCGCCCTCTTCCGCCGCCGCTCGTCTCCTCCTCCTCGGCGCGCTGGGAGCGGACGATGCGGAAGGCGTCCTCCTCGTCGCCGGAGGAGAGCACCTGGAGGTCCACTTCGGCGTGGGCGCTCCTCGAGGATCCGGCGCCCTCGCCGACGGGGTCAGCGCCCCTTGAAGCCTCGTCCTCGCCAAGGGGGTCCTCGCTTCTCGAGGCCTCCTCCTCGGCGGACTCGGCCTCCTCAGCCTCAGGAGCCTCATCCACGTACTCCGGCTCCGCCGCCCACGGGTTAGGGCGAGGCCCGCTGTGCCCCGCGGGCACGATTCCCCACTCGTCGAACGTGGGCATATGCGAGCGCTGCTCCTCTATGCTCTCCTCGGCGAAGACAATGAGCGGCTTGGCCGCCTCTTTCTTGGCAGACGGGATCTCCGGCGATGTAAAGAGGACGTTCATAATCTGGCGGAGCACATCAGGCTCGAAGCCGTCCCTGCTTAGCCGCATGGCGTCGTCCTTGCCGTCGTATCGCCACACCGGCTCGGCGTGCTGTTGGAGGGGAGCGATGCGGCGCCTGGTGAAGTCCTTCGCCACCATTTGGCCGGTGACCCCTGCCTCGCGGATGTGACGGATGTACACGTACACCGCGTCAAGCTTCGAGCCCCTGAAGTCCGCGCTCGCCCAGCGCGCCCATTTCCTCGGCGGCGCCTCGGGCACCTCCAGGAGAGGGTGTGTGGCCTTGGCGTCGACGAAGAGCCACTTCTCGCGGAACTTGTCGACCTTTTTCGTCACCTTGGTGACGGCGTCCTCGCCACTCCAGGCGATGGGGATGTAGTTGTCGCTCCTGGCGTCGACGATGCGGAAGGAGACGCACCCAAGCCGCTCGCCCTTGGCGGAGTTCCGAAGAGAATAGAAACTGCGGAAGAGCGCCACCGAGGGGCGGATGCCGACGTAGGCCTCGCAGAAGTGGGCGAAGATGGCAAGGATGAGGATGGAGTTGGGATGAAGATGAAGGAGTTGGATCTGGTACGTCTCCAAGATCGCCAAGAGGAAATCAGAGAATGGTGGTACCAGGCCGGCGTAGAGAGTATTTAGAAAGATGGGGTAGAAGGTGTCGGTGAGCCTGCTACCGGCCGGCCTCAGTTCGGTGGCGCCGTGCTCGTTGGTTTTCGCCGCCGCCAGGTGGCGCACCGTCGCTATCGTCGCCGCAGTGACACGCGTCCGCGGCAACGCTCCCTCGAGAGCTGCGGCGCGCGCCATCGCCGCGGACGTGCCCGCCCGCGCCGTCGCCGCCGACGAGCTTGCCTGCGCGGTGGCCTTGCCCTTCAAGTCGGTGGCTGTTTTCTTGGGCGCCATTGGTCACCGGAGAGGAACAAGAGTGCTCTGGAGATTGGAGCTCTCTGGAGAGATTGGAAGCGTGGGGAGAAGTGTGCGGAGGAGTTACGGGAGAAGTAATGGGCGCCGCCTGCGCGCTCAGGCTTTATTGACCAGCACTCGAGTCGTGGCGGGCCCCGTCACGTCGTCCGTTGGAGCCGAAGAGGTCGTACATTTATATGTAGTCCGTGTTAAAACAGGTAAACCATTTTACATTATGATACGGAGAGAGTAGATCGGTTCATGTTCATCCCATGCATATGTTCAACAATTCAAATAGAGTGATTTGACTTGCAAATAGTACTGTTCGGCCTTGGGGCCGGCCGGCTGGGTTGCGTGACGCCTCAAACTCGCATGGCCAGTTGGCCACACGATGCCCACACATGCAGGCATGTGAACCTGATCATCGTGTAGCTAATGTGTACTAATGGTCTACTGCTTGCACTTGATCGAACATGTGCCGATGGCGCCTCTGGACATTCGATTCTGATCTTGTTAGCACGATTAAGTCATTGTACAATTGTCGTTGCATGTTCAGCTAGCTTAGCGAGTAGGTGATTTTCATATACCACTCCAAGCCCTAGTGCTTCTGATTGTTCTTCAAATTTTGGTGTGGTTCTAGCCTTCTAGGGTCTCCTCAACCTCCAGGCTTGCAGGCCGAGACACAGGCTCTTCGGCTTTGACACGAGGTCCACCGTCTGCTCTCTCCCAAGTGGTGATGTCTCCGGAGAAATTGCAGTTAGAAAGAAGGATCAAATGATGATTTTTCAATTTGTTGCAAGGTCCTTTTTATAAAAATAGAAGGATCTTAGGTTTTTGTTTCTTTTCTAAGGTCCTCCACGGATAAGGAATATTTTTTTTGGTATAATTAGTGCATGTTTTTATTCATAATAATGTGCCTCTACTTGTAGGAGGATATTTAAGTGACGGGGTACAGGTGAATTATATGCGTCCGAGTCAAACATAAAATCGTACGGTTGTGTTCTATTCTCATGCCGAAATGGTGTCAGCCACACTAGTACAGAACCTCTTATTAGAGCCGATCCCAGAGCTTCCCCTCAGCCAGTTTTCATAACCGTCTCAAGCTCACCGTCTCTAATGTACGCTCTATTAGAGCCGGTTTCTGGAACCAGATGTAATGAGCACAACCCTCAGACGAACTAGAAATATGGACCTTCTCCAATATATAGACGGTTGATTTATGTCGGCACAGTGGAAACCAGGGTACCACGGGCCGGCCTGCCAGGGCCCGCAAGATTCTTTGCATGATTTTCGCTAAGGACCAGGCTCTCCAAGCCTGGCGAGCTTCGCGAGGATTTCTCTCCTCGCGAAGGGTTCTTCTCCTCGCCAAGGGTTCTTTCCCTTGGCGAGGGATCGCTCTTCGACAAGGCGTCTCCGACGCCGCCCGCAATTCTGCCAAGGACCAAGCTGAAGGGCTTGGCGAGGCTTTTCGCCTCGCGAAGCGCTTTCTTCATGAAGCCATCTCTGCTCCCGCGGCAGAGCGCACATGGGCTCAGCGCCGGGTGCAGAGTGACGCGCGTGCCTACGCGCGATGACGACAACGCCGCAGTTGCCATTTCCATGTATAAAGCAGTCAACAAAGCGGAGCCAAGCAAAGCGGACAACGAGTATTGCCTCTTTGGTGACAAGGGAACAGTCTGCAGCTACGCTCCAAGGACGACGTCACCGTGGGCCACCTCCCACCTCGGCAAGCGCCAGCTCCCGGTCCAGCTGGTCGGTGCCCCTTTTCAGCTTTGGTGACGCCGTTCCCCTGCCATGGACCGCGTCCACGAGCTTCACCTTTATGGTAGACCTCACCTTTACGGTGCACCGCGCCTCCTCCTTCGTCGCCATGTGGTAGCCCTTCCCGCCCAAATGTTTGGGCAGAAGAGGCCCAGGACGCCTATAAAAGGAGGAGGAGCACGCCCCAGCAAGGGGTTCGACCCCTGGTGACTGGCTCTTCACCTAGGAGCTCCGAAGAAACCCTAGCCATTGTTAGCCACCTCGAGCTCGACAAGCTCTCTCCTTGTACTGTAAACTCTCCAAGCAGTGCAATACACCAGAGCAGGACGTAGGGGTTTTACCTCCACAAGAGGGCCCTGAACCTGGGTAATACCTTGTGTCAATCTCTGCAGTGTCGTCCGCCGCGAGCCTGACGAGCACCGTCGCCGGAGCACGTTGTGGATTGTTTGACTCCGTGTTCAGCCCCTTACACGATACCTTGGAGACACCCCTAGTTCCTGGGGACAATCTCTGACAATTTACGCCACTGGCGGTAATATGAACTAATCAGAGACGTGCGTAATCCTGACCGTCGCGTGCGCGGGCGGGGGGGGGGGGGGGGTCCAACTTTTTAATACAAAATAGAATTGTTACAACAATTAGGTTTTTATAGCCAGCTAGTTATACAAAGGAGATCACATTAACCAAGCAGTTACACAACAAGATACCCCGCGCGTTGCAGCGGGTATCACTTTAGAAACTACATCATGTAAATAAATGGTATAAAAGGTATGACATATTAAATGAATATTCAAAAATCATTTGGTCATAGTCGATATACTAAATTTTCAAAGACATGAATTGCGTGTGTATTATATATTGTTAATGTGAACTATTAGATGGTTGGAGGAATGTATGATGTGTATATTAATAAGTATTCATGGAAATGACATGGACAATTGATTGGCTAATAGCATGGATAATGTGGATAGCTTGCATGTTGAGATAGAAAAATAATAAATGCACTTAGCGTACATGTAGAAAATGTTGGAGAAACTAGATAGATTGTTCAGAACTGCAATTTTTGTGCAAACAAACTACCTAATAAGAAAATTGTTCTATATGATATGCATCTCAATCACGACCTCCAAGCTTCGGTGATTGGTGTTCCTCAGAACAATCAAAACAAGTTGATTAATCTAAAAATGCTTACCTTCAATGAAATTCTTCCACCCCAACTTGTCGAGCTCTATGCGGCCATCAGTTTCTTGTTGTACGTAATGGTCGTGACGGCCCCTGCTGCTCCAAGTCATAATTCAGCTTTTCCATGAGTCCGTAGGACATCGTATTCCACTATCATCTTAGGTAGTTTCTTGATACGTGTCAAATGTATCTATAATTTTTAATTGTTCCATGCTTGTTTCATACCATTATTATATGTTTCAACCATCTTTATTTATCATTTTGAGGTATTTTATTGTACTAACCTATTAACAAGATGCCCAGTGGCAGTTCCTGTTTTTCTACTATTTTGTATTTCAGAAAATCTTCTTAAGGAAAAGTCCTCGAAATTGACTGAAAATTTACGAAAATTATTTTTACATCAAAACAAAGATGGAGTCCGAAGGGAGACCTGAGGGGCCACCCACAGGGCAGGGGCGACCCCTGGCTGCGGCCTAAGGAGGGCCCACGGGTGGGACCCGCCCGTCGTCCCCTTTGCCTCCCTCGACGCCTATAAAATCTCTTTTGACCTAAAATCAGAGGGGCGATGATTGTTTTCCACATAAACGTTCCCGAAGCCGCCACCATCTTCAAACCTAATTTGGTAGGGTTCTGAAACTCTTCCCGACACCCTGTCGGAGGGGAGATTGATCCTGGAGGCCTTTTCATCGCCATGGCCACCTCCGGGATGATGCGTGAGTCGTTCCCCTTGGACTATGGGTTCATAGCAGCAGCTAGATGGTCGTCTCCCTCTTTGTGCTTTCATGCTTATGATGGAATACGAACTTTATTGTGTGCTTTTGTAGCCCTACGCAATTCTCATCATGTTTTGATCGACAAAAGAATGATCTCTGAGTAGCGTCTACCATACATGTTTTTGTAGGAAGTATCATGTGTTTAATTATGTTAATGATGTGAGAGTTGCCACTAGTGAAAGTATGAAGCCTAGGCCTTGTTTCCAAGCATTGATAACCCGTTTGCAGTCACTTTTGCCACTTGTTTGCTTGCTGCCTTTTTTATTTTAGAATATAACACTTGTTTCTACCATCCATATTAATTACTTGCCTTTTACCATCTCTTCGCCGAACTAGTGCACCTATACAACTGACAATTGTATTAGGTGTGTTGGGGACACAAGAGACTTTTTGTATCTTAATTGCAGGGTTGCTTGAGAGGGATACATTCAACCTACACCTCCCCGTGTTAGATAAACCTTGGGTTAGTCACTTAAGGAAAATTTTCTTCTATCCTACAAACCTCTGCGCTTGGAGGCCCAACAGAGTCTACAAGAATAGAAGCGTGTATAGACATCAAGCTAATTTCTGGCGCTGTTGCCTGGGAGGTTAGGTAAGCGACACTCACACTCCGGCAACGAAGCTAATTTATGGTGCTGTTGCCGGGGAGATGAGTGCTTCAAGGTATCTTGTTTAGATTTTGCAATTATATCTTTTTATTTCTTGTTTTTATTTTACTAGTTTGGCTTATGGAACGTTCTTCTTTTAATTCGCTGTTTGAGAGTGACCCCTCCACCACTCCCATGGTTGCTAAGGGTGCTCCACCTATTCAATCTATTCCTTTCAAAATACCGATGGGAGTAATTGATCATGCTATGAGTAATCTCTATGCAGGAGATGGAGTTGTCCATCGTAGTTATCATCTGGTTTATATTAATGAACTATGTGAGCTGTTTAAGATCGCAGGTGTTTCAAGAGAGGTAATCATGAGGAAATTATTTTCATTATCACTTAAGGACAAGGCATTGGAGCGGTATAGGCTACTCGACAATTCTCACCTGTTGGATTGGAATGAGCTTATATCTCTCTTTTATTCTAAATTTTATCCTCTTCATGAAATTCATCAAGATATAAATTATATATATAATTTTTGGCCACGTGACGGAGAGAGCATTGATCAAGCTTGGGGGAGATTGAAATCATTAATGCTTAAATGCCCCAACCATGAGCTTTCCAAGGAGATCATTGTTAATAAATTTTATGCAAGGCTATCTCGTGATGACAAGGAAATGTTTGATGCTTCTTCTTTGGGTTCTTTTACAAGTAAAAAGGTTGATGCTAAATGGTATCTTATTGAAAGGATTCAAAACAGCACTGAAGATCGGGAGATCGACAAAGGTAATGAGTCGGGTATAAATTATGAGTATGGTTGCATTAAGTCCTTTGTTGAAAATTATAGTTTTAATAAGCTTAGTGCTAAGTTTGGACTTGATTCTCAAATAGTTGTCGATTCCTGTAAATCTTTTACTTCTCATATTAATGTTCCTAAAGAGAAGTGGACCAAGCATCATGAACCTTTCAAAGATATTTGCAAAGAAAATGAAATTGTTACTAATGATTGCAATAGACATGATCCAATTCCTAACAATTTCATTAGTAACAATTTGAAAAGATAATAATACAGAACCTTACAATCTATTGCAATAAACATGCTTTCAAAGATAATACTACTTATGATCTTGAAAATCTTTTTTGTGCCAATTTTGAAAATGATGATATTGACGATTGTTATACTATTGGTAATATACATGTTTCTTCCAATCATAATGTGGAAACCCCTAAGCTTGGGGATGAGGGCTTTGAAAAATCGTTTTGAAATTAATGATTACATGTTTACAAATATATATGCTTGGAAAGATGACTATCCCCTTGTTTATGATGATATTATGCCTCCAGTTTTTGATAATTATTGTGATGATACATATGTCATAAAGAATAATTATAATCATCCTTATGAAACTTGTCATAATTATTACTCTCCTACTGAACACCATCTTTCTAATATACAATTAGTCTATCTTGTCCAAGTTCTTTATGATAGTCCTATTCTCACTATTACTAATAAGAAAGATTTTGCTTCTATGAAGAGTAATAATACTTTTATGCAGGTGGATCATAATAAGAATGCTTTATGTGAGTTATATAGTAGATTTTATTCATGATGCTACTGAAAGTTATTATGAGAGAGGGAAACATAATTTTATATATCTCAATAATATTAGGTTTCCTCTATTTATGTTGAAGGTTTTAATGTTGCACTTGCTTTGCCTTGCTATGCTAGTACTTTTATGCTTCAGTGATTTATTTTCTTACAATATTCCTATGCATAGGAAGAGGGTTAGAATTTAATGTGGTTTGTATTTTCTTATTTATGCTCTCTTTCGTGTTTCAACTTTTATTTTTATGAGAGCATCATTGAAATTATTGCGCCTAGCTAAAAGGCATTAAAAAAGCGCTTCTGGGAGGCAACCCATTATCTTTTTGCTTTCAGTTTTTTTCTTTTTCTTGAGCATTTGATGTTGTTACCACTGTAGCAATACCGTTGTATCTTTTTCATTTAGTTTTTGTGCCAAGAAGTAGCCTTTAATGCATTGAAAGTGCAAAGTTTTGATTTGCTGTCGAGAAACAGATTCTGTGCTCCTACTGCAGAAAATCTTTAAAAATTTCAGAACGTGATCTTTTTATGGAATTGTTTTAAAGAAATCCTTATGCTTTTCTCTATCTTTAATTAGTTTTGAGTTTTCTTATTTGAGCTACATAAGTGCCCCTTAATTTTCAATCTTTACAAACTGTTCTGTTTTTGACAGATTTCTGTCTTTATTTGCATTGTCTCTTATACGAGCTTTCTTTGTGATTTCTTTTTGTGGAAAGGTGCCACAAAGGCTTGGTATACAATATCTAATGTTAAATTTATTATTTTCAATGTGTCACTACAGCACCCAAGTGGATTTTATTTTAAGAGTACTAACCCCTCTAATCAGTTTATGAGAAGTTTTGTGTGAAGGAAGTTTTTAAGTTCCACGAGAGAGGATGATGCAAGAAGTTGAAGGATGGATAAAAGCTCAAGCTTGGGGATGCCCGCATGGCATCCCCCTGTATATTCAAGAAGACTCAAGCGTCTAAGCTTGGGGATTCCCAAGGCATTCCCTCTTTTTCATCGACAACCATCAAATCGTCTCCGATGAAACTATATTTTTATTGCTGCACATATTATGTGCTATTCTTGGAGCATCTTTTATTTTGTTTTCAGTTTGTTTTGGTTTTCTTTGCTGCTCATCACAATGTTATATCATATCATTCTTGTTTGGGAGAGAGACATGCTCTGCTTTTTCGTTAGAATACTCCTGTTTATCATGTTTACTTGTTGAGTATTCTTAGCTACTGTTCGTTTGCTAGTAAGCTCTCGCTTTTAGCTTTTATCTTGTTTAGAGCTGCTTGTTTCTTGTGTTTAACTCTCTTGTTCTTCACCTATATTTTTTAAGAGAGTAGTTTTTGGTTGCTTGGTTGATGTGTTAGAACAATAGAATGTCGTGCATGTGGTAGTGGTATAATGAAAAACCTACATAGTCTTGTAGATCACTATGTGAATAACTTGATACTTTCCAATTGTTTTGAGGTATTAACTGAATTAATGGTTAAAATATATTGGCTATTCTTCATAGAACTGAATAGTGGTGACGTGTTAGTAGAGTGTGAAGCCGTACTTTTCTGGACTAAAACAACCTAAGTCAATAATGCTTTTGTATTATGAATTTTGCTTAGTTGAAAAGTAGTTCCTAGTGCTTAGTTACTTCTAAGGTCGGGGAAGCCAACGGGACCTTGTGTCGCCGCCACGACCCCTCTTGGATTATTTTAATCACTTGTGGAAAGTTGAAATTGCTAGTTGTTTACAATATACGAATGCATTGTTCAGTTTTGGTTTTTGGCACTTCCACCATCCAGTGGCGGAGCTACAAAGATATTTCTAGGCGGGCCAGACTAAAAAAATTGCACAAATTTTTTGTTGACTACCTAAGAATTTGGAGAAAATGAGTGAAAAAACATGCTATTAAACCGGTAACTAATAATTTGGGAAAGAAAGAAAATTTTTGGATTTAGACCAGCGAAAATACTGGACCTTTTAACCTGACTAGCAAACGTCATTTTTTTTTACGACAAAAAAAGCAAACATCATTTTATAAGGAAAATCCACGAAGCAGTCAAAACAACATACTCTATCTACTTGGGTTATTATTTATTATGCTCTGTGTGTGGGTGTCGTTGGTCGAGCCGAATCGCTGCAAGCTGCCGGCCTGGTGCTTTGTGCTTGCTTGTTCTCAAGTTCGGGTGTGCTAATGGACTGTGCCACAGATATAAAGGTATAGATGTTTTAGGAAAATTCCTGGGTGGGCCGTGGCCCAGGTTGGCCCCTACGTAGCTCCGCTCGTGCCACCATCCATATTTTGCTAGCCACTTCAGTGTTGTGCAATGCCCTCTCTCTCATTGGGACGTGGTGCATACTTCTCCAGTACATCCAACCCCGTGGGAGGACTTCATCTTGTTCTCCTACACATAAGCCAATTATCTTTCTCAAAATAGCCACCATACTTACCTACCACGGCATTTCCATAGCCGTTCCGAGATACATTGCCATGCAACATCCATCTTACATTACATGACTAGGTGTCATTCTTCATTGTTATATAGCCTTGCATGATCATATGAGTTAGTGTGATGAGTGGCTTGCCACATGTTCTATATTTTTTTCCATGCTACGCTCGATCTTGCATTTTTCTGCTACACTGGCAGAAGGCTTTCTTTTATACATCATGCTTTAGTATTTATGAGTTATGTGTACCAAAAGTGTGATGATTCATTTGTATATAGAGTGTTGCTCCTACCGGTGAGGATAAAAATAAGAAAAAAAGAGAAAAAGAAAAAGAAGAGCCCAAAAGAGGCCAAATGAGAGAACATCTAAAATAGCCATGGAGGCCACCAAAAAAGAAAAATAAAAAGAAAAAGAGAGAGGGAGCAACACTACTATCCTTTATTCTACACTTGTGCTATGTGAGCACCTACACTTCAGTTTTAGAGAGTTTTCATATTTTACTTGCATAACTATGGGGGATTTTTTCATTATAGAACTTGGCTGGCATATTTCAAGGATGAGCCTCCTCAAGTGAGCTCTAGGTCTTCATGAGCAAGCAAGTTGGATGCACCCACACTAGTTCCATTGGAGAGATTTCATATACTTATAGCAATCACTACTCCTCTTACAGTGTCAACTACGAGACTTCATTCTGTCTTGTAGTTACCCTTTCCACTGTTTGAGCCTTTCTTTTTGACCTTCCAAACCCCCATTATTATTCTCTTTGCCATAACCTCATGGTGCCAAACCAATTCTTGCTTTTACTAGTTGAGTAGACTTCAAAACAGTTGATGCAGAAAGGGAGTGAATTAGATCACTTGACTGGATCTTGACTATTTCATGAATAACTACTTGGTGCTTTTTAGAAGGATTGATGCTTTACATTAGAGACACAATTTGCAATTCTTCTTTCTAAACCTAATGTATGGTTCCATGTCTCCAATACACTTATTCATGAAAAGTTTCTAGCATTTGTAGCCAGTATGTGTTAATCATTGTTTGCTTAATGTCAACTATAGACAATTGTTTTGGATCACTTTCTTGAAACTAGTTGCTGGTATGTTTTTATGTTATGTACTAATTATGTTGCTACCAAAACCTGATGAATTTAGTTGTTATGTGCAGCTGGTGTCAAATACTATGTTATTTATAAAATTCATATGACAATTACTGCCAAAATTCACAAATACAAACAAAGTTCTACCAAAATTTCCATTTAACATTTCAAACAACACAAAAAGTTAGCAACTGCAGCTAAATACATTCATTATTAGTACCAAAACAACATGAGAAGTACAACCACATACCAAATCTACTTGGCAACTACAACATACACCATTATTTTAATAAGAACAAAAGTTGCAATAAGCACATTACTACACAACTCAATCAACTGATCCATCTTCTTCGGGCATTCATCCATCTTCATCAGCGACTGCTCATTCTTCAGTCCATGTTCTTCTTCCTCTTTTTCTTCGGTTGCAATGTCACCAGCTGATACGTGTCAAACGTATCTATAATTTTTGATTATTCCATGCTAGTTATATGCCATTGTTACATGTTTTCACTATCTTATTATATAATTTTTAGGCTTTTTGTTGGAGTAACCTATTGACAAGATGCCCAGTGCCAGTTCCCTATTTTTTGCTGTTTTTTATTTCAGAAAATCTACTTCTGAAAATATTCTCGGAATTGGATGAAAATGTACGGGAATTATTTTTACGCCAAGACGAAGACGGAGTCCAGAGGGCAGCCTCGGGGGCACACCACAGGCCAGGGGCGGCCTGTGGCCGCGACCCCAGGGCCACCCGCGGGTGGGACCCGCCCATGCCCGTGGTGGGTCCCCTCGGCCCCCTCCGACGCCTATAAAATCACTTTTACCCTAAAAACGTCGGGGCGACGATTATTTTCCAGAAACTCCGTTCCGAAGCAGCTGCCACCTCGAAACCTAATTCGGGGAGATTCTGAAGCTGCTCCCGCACGCTGCCGGAGGGGAGATTGATCCCGGAGGGCTCTACATATCCATGCCTTCCGCCGGGATGATGCGTGAGTAGTTCCACCTTGGAATACGGGTCCATGGTAGTAGCTAGATGGTTGTCTTTCTCCCTTGTGCTTCATGTTTATGATCTCGTGAGCTGACCTACATGATCAAAATCGACTATTTGTAATGCTATATGATGTGGTTGTTGGGATCCGATGGATTATGAAGTTGAGAGACAATTTGCTACCCGCATGGGTAGCTACACACCCATGCGTTATACTTATACTTATACGGAGATGCAAGCCGTATGTATCCGTTTTGGCTTGTTTTCCTAGTAAAACACGGATATTTGGTGTACAAAACTGGTTTTGGAATTTTCAAAAAAATATTTTTTGGTCGTTATTTTTAGCTTTTTTCATAGTTGACTTTTTTGTTGACTTTTGGGTCAAACTTTACTAAAAAAATCACAGCGGGTGAAAAAAAATTGAAAAAATTTCAAAATACTTTTTCATAATTCTATCAACTGTACTAGTAACATCCCCCTTGTCTACTTGAGTAATTTCATTTTACCGTTGCATATACGTTTCGGTCAAACTTAGGGTGTGTAGCTACCCATGGGGGTAGCAAGTCATTTCCGTTATGAAGTTATGATCAGATTGTGCATGGTTCTTATATGTTAATTTATGTTCTTGCATTCTCTCCGATGTGTGTAGTTGCTTTGTCCAAGTGATTGCTTATGTCTCCAACAGAGAGTATTTATGCTAGATAGTTGGTTCATGCCCCCTCTTGTGCCTGGGCACGAGTGAGAGAAACGTCTAAGGACGAGGGTGTGCTGTTGCAACTAAGGGTAAAACAGCGGTGTTTATGTCTATATGATTATGAATATTTCTTACATCATACACTTTACTTAATGCAAATGTCTGTTGCTTGCAACTTAATACCCACGGGTGACATGCTGGATAGCGATCCCTAGGTGGACTTTTTAGACAAAGATGCAGTTGGATGACGGTCTTTGTTCCTTGTTGTGATGCCTACATGAATATTACCATGAAAACTTTGATATAGCTAGATTAAGTTTGTATCATAATCTTGTCAATTGCCTAGCTGTAATTTGTTTACCCGTCATATGAGTATTTTATTTATTGGAAAGACACCACTAGTGAACCTGTGCCCCCCGGTCCATCTTTTTACATTGTTTACAACCTCGTTTACTAGCTTTTCACATTCACTTGCTCGCTGGTCTGTTTCCATAAATTTATTTCACTACACTATACGTTTAACCACTTTCTTTTCGCAAACTGGGAAGATTGAGAACCTTCCTGCCGTTGGGGGCAAAGTAATTGGTTGAGTGTGTGCAGGTCCACGTTCGTCGACGGTTAAGAGCCAGATATAATTGACGTTCACCTCGTTGTTGATTTCAAAGTCATACTGGTTCGATTAAAAGACGTTTCTGTCACTGAGGGAAAACTGCTACTTGCTACTTCCACGACTTCACCCGGGGACTTTGGAGCTGCAGCAAGGGGAGTCTTGCACGCCCAATCACTTTAATTACTTTGTTTTTGTCTTGTTTAGTTTATTTCTTGTTTTGCTTATTGACTTGTTTAAATTTTTTAAAACCCCCCAAAAATTAGTGTAGTCTTTACTTCTATCTTGTTAATTTGCTATATCAATATGTCTTCTACTGAGAACACTAAGCTGTGTGACTTTACTAGCACTAATTATAATGATTTCATATGCTCTCCAATTACTCCACCCGCCACTAAAGCGGAATCTTATGAAATTAAACCTGCTTTGCTAAATCTTGTTATGAAAGAGCAATTTTCTGGTGCTAGTAGTGATGATGCCGCCTCTCATTTAAATAACTTTGTTGAGTTATGTAATATGCAAAAATATAAAGAGGTTGAAAGTGACATCATAAAACTGAAACTTTTCCCTTTTTCTTTGAGAGGGAGAGCTAAAGAATGGTTATTGTATTTGCCTAGAAATAGCATTGATTCTTGGACTAAATGCAAAGATGCTTTTATTGGAAAATACTATCCACCTGCTAAAATTATACAATTTAGGAGTAACATTATGAACTTTAGACAATTTGATAATGAACATGTTCCTCAAGCTTGGGAAAGAATGAAGTCTATGGTTAAAAATTGTCCCACGCATGGATTAACTACTTGGATGGTTGTCCAAACTTTTTCTGTAGGTTTGAATTTTTCTTCAAGGAACTTGCATGCTAGGTGGGCTAGAGAGAAATAAGAAGCTAAAAATGCTGAAATTAATAGTAAAGCTATTAATGTTTATACTATCCAAACTACTAATGATGATCCTCCTAGCCTCTTTAAATATGATGAAATTGATTTTGATAATTGCAATTTTAATGAAGTCATAAAGTTCCTACAAAAACTTGCTAAGTCACCGGATGCTAGTAAATTAAACATTGCTTTTACCAAACACATTACCGATGCTCTTATCAAGGCTAGGGAAGAAAAACTCCAACTTGAAACCTCTATTCCAAGAAAACTACAAGATAGTTGGGAGCCCTCTATTAAGATGAAAATAAATGACTTTAATTGCAATGCTTTGTGTGATCTTGGTTCTAGTGTTTCTGTTATGCCTAAAAGTTTCTATGATATGCTTGATTTAATACCTTTGGAAGAATGTCATTTATATGTGCATCTTGCTGATTCTTCTAAGAAGAAACCTTTGGGTAGAATTAATGATGTTATCATTGTTGTTAAGAATAATTATGTTCCCGTTGATTTCATTGTTATGGACATTGAGTGCAATGCTTCTTGTCCTACTAGTAATCATGCACGTGCAACACACGTCTATACAATTCGGTTAAAAATATTTCTTATTAACCGATATAAAATCAACAAAAAGATTCGGAACTTTGGTACCAATAATATGCCTTTGAAAAAAGTACTTTTAAATCAGCTTGTTAAGTCCTAAAAAAAACACCATGAATAGAGATTGTAGATGTAGATCGACGATATATCATCTCTGTCAGATTAAAAATGCGCGCCGATATTAATTCAATTAAAAATATTAGAATTTTGGAAGTCTATTAGTAATAAGAACAGTCATTACTGTTTTATGTTCGATAACAATCAATCATTTTGTTAGGGCCTGTGAAACAAAGCTACTAATAGAGATTGTAGTCGATCGTAAATCATCTCCTTCGACTGAAAATTGTGCAGGCTATATGCATTAAAAAAATGTAATGTCCCGGGGTTTTCCCCAAATTAGATTTTGTTTGTTTTTCTTTTTGGCATCATCATGACATCAGCATCATCGCATTGCATGTTTTGGCAACAAAAACTATTTTTTATTAAACCCTATTTTTATTTTGTTAAAAATTATTTGAAAATGTTTTGTCGATTCGTCGTCACCGCTTTTCAAAAATGTTTTGCCAAATTTAATCTGCAAAATAAAAATAATTTTGAGACGCGAGAGAGTAGCCCAATCGGCCCAAGCCCATCTAACCTCCAAACCCTAGGGTTTGCCCTAGTTCCCCCTGGCAGTTTTGTTTTCCCACCCCCTGGCATCTTGCAGCCACCCTCCTCTCTTTTCGTCGTTTCGCAAATCCGCCCCTCCACCTCTTGTTTTCTTTTCTTTTCCCCCCTCTCCTCTCTTTCTCTCTCTCTCTCTCTCTCCCTTATCCCTTTCTTTTCTTTCTTTTTCTTTTCTTCTTATCTCTTTCTCCCTCTTCTTCCACCCGCACCCTCTCCTTCCCCGCACGCACCCGACCCGCTCCTCTCTCCTTCCACCTTGTCGCCGACGGCCTCTCCTCCCGGCCGGCCGCCGCGCTTCTCCCCTTCCGGCCGACGCCCTCTCCCTGTGCCACCTCCCAGCTCCTCCCGCGCTTCCCCTCGCCCGCGCGGCCGCGCCTCCTCCTCTTCTCCCTCCGGCTCCCCCCTTCCTCTCCTCCCACCCCGGTGCAGCTCCTCCGGCCGTCGACCCCAGCGCCTCCAGCTCGCCTCCGCGCTGCCCCGAGCCGTCGACCTCCCTCCTCGCCTCCTCCGTCCGCGAGCAGCCACCTTCCTCGCCCTCTCCCGAGCTCTCCCGCCACCGGCCACCTCCACCACCTCTCCCCGCCGCGCCTCATCGTCGTCCTTCGCTCCCGGCCGCGACCGGCCGCCTCCCCTTCGACCTCGTCTCGTACCCACCTCGCCATGGCCGTCGCGGACCTGAGCCGCCGCTTCGAACCTCGTCCTCCGTCGCCTCCTCCCGAGCTCGCCCTTGCTCCTCCTCGCGCCGGCTCCTCCCCTCCGGCTCCCCTGCTGCCTCCTCCTCTTTTCCCGCCGGTTCCCTGCCTCTCCCCGAGCGCATGGCCGTGGCCCTGCTCCTCCTCCTCGTCCCTGCTTTCTGTCCCCGACGCCGTGGTCGCACGCTGCTTTGCTTGTGCTGCTGCTGCTGCTCCTGGCTCCTTTCCGTTGCCGTGACGTGCTCGTGCTGCTGCAGTCCGTCCGCGTCGTGTTTCCCGTCTCCGTCTCCATCATGGACGCCTCCGTTGATGTCTCCGTGTTCGTCCCCGACCGTCTCCGTGTTTCTTACCCGATGTCCGTGAAGCCCGAAGACTCGACGACCGTGAACGACTACCGGTGCCCGAACAACGACGACGCGCCAAGTTCTCCGATTCGATGTCCGTTTGTGCCGGCCGCCTTCGTGCGCGTCCGTGCAGACCGGTGCCCGAGTACCCCGATGGCGTGGAACCCGTCGACCCCGAAGCCCGGAACGAAAAGGTCCGCCACAACGATGACCCGAGTATGACTACTTCCACAACGTCGACTACCTCGACTACTTCAACCAGAACGACTACCACGACTACTTCGACTCCGGATGGGACGACTACTTCGACTACGACCTGAAGACGACGGTTTCCAATCCGAAGATCCCTCGATCCGATGTGTGACCCCCAACCCTAGCCCTATCTACCTCTATGCGTATCTTATAAAATCATGCATGCTTAATTAACATCGAACCTTTATCCATTTAGTCGAATTAATCCAACTTTAATTATGGGGTTTGTCCGGTGCATCTATATTGTGCTCTGATCCCATTTAAAATGTTTTGCCATGTGTTAGGGAATAAAATTGGACAACCTTTAATTTGTCATGCATCATGTCATCAACATGCCGATTCTTTTGCCGTAGTAGTAAAATGCATCTTTTCCGTTATCCAGTGTTCGTTGCTTCTTCGGGAATAGAACGTTGAGTTGATGTGAGCAACGACAGGTTCTGCTACCTCTACCGGATTGCAGGCAAGTGATACTCCCTTGCTATCTTTGCTTGTCTTCTGCCTCTCACACCTCCTATCTTTTGTTCCTTGCTAGCCTTATATTGCAATGCTTGTGTCTCGATCCTATTTGCATGTTATCTTGCAGCCATGATATAGCCACCCCTCCACATCCTATTAACCTGTTGCTTGTTTATCTTGTTGGCCTTGCGAGTCGTAGTGCATGCTTAGGCTTGTTTTGCTCGAGTCATGTTCTAGTCTTGTTATAAATTTGTTAGTTGGGTTTAAATTCACATAATAATCTATAATGTTTGGCGATGGGATATAATTAATAAAGATAAGGCACCAGCGGAAGGCCAATCGTGGTGATTTGTTCTGCTAGTGTCGCCTAGGACCCGAGTTCTTGTCCTCTGATCCAATAATGAGCGCACTATCCATATGTGGGAGGAAATGGGACTCCTCTCGACCTAGTACCGGATCTGCAGCCTTGTCCAGGGCGCCACAAGTAGTTCGGGTGTTTTCATTTGCGCGACGCTTTATTTATTTGTGATGCAGGTACGGATGGGACGCCTCCGGGACTTATACGTGATGGTTACTTACGGTAGGGCTTGCGGTATGATGCGAAGTGACCAACTCATGGTTGTTTGTGTCACCTAGCCGTAGACGCAAACGGTTAAGTCCACCTCGAAGCTTCGGCTGGACTTTCAAGGTGGGTCAGACTTAGCTAGGTGGTTCCCTGGACTAGTGTTGTAGTGAAGGAAAGTGTAGCGTCGGATACCCTGCCGGCACACCTTAGGAAGTGTGCTAATAGCTGGCAACAAGGGTTGAAGTGCGTGTGGTTACATTTGTGCACCCCTGCAGGGTTAAATCTTTTCGAAAAGCCGTGTCCGCGGTTATGGACGACTTGGTGAAATGTGCTGGCTAACAAGATCATAGACAACTTACACCTGATGTTAATAAATTGATTAGTAAGATAGAGCTACTTCAATAATAAATTATAAAATTGCCAACCGTGTGAGTGCCTTTGGGCTTGCTGCTCGTGGGATAAACGGGCTGGTAAGGAATCGGCTGGGTTATGTTTGGTGTTAGTATATAGTTGGTTCCTTTTTGCGCTCTCTTACCTTGACTCTTTTAGACGAAAGTTGTAGCGTGTCTCTATAAGTTGTTAGTGCTGATTGCCACCGCCTCAATCGCTAACCCTCTTTCCCCCGGAATTCCAGCTTTGATATCTTGTGAGTATTACTTGCCAGTACTTCTACTAGTACTGACCCCTTCTGGGCTGCTATTCCAATGCAGCCAATAGGTATGAAGTGTGACGACGTTAGCTTGGGAATCCCGCCGGCTTGGCCTGGGCAGGGATATGGTGCCTTTGTTTATCTTCAGGACTCTTAGTCCAATTTGTATCTTGTCCGTAGTCGGACGCTATTCGCTTCCGTTGTTAATTGGATCTTTGTATTGTATCTTTTGTTCTTGACTCTGTGAGTCGTTGTTGTATATATGTTGTTTTGTGGGTTCCGTCGAGAACTATTGTAATGTTATCACAATTCCACCCGCATAACGTGTGTGTTGCGACGTGCACGTTATGCCTGGTGGGCGTCCTAGGATCGTTATTATGCGGATTTGGCGGAAATCGCTAAGTCTACATAGTACCGATCTTGGGGCGTTACAAAAAACGCATATCATATCCAGCTCGCTAGATATGTTATATTAATTTACTTTTGGTAAATTAAATCCATCATGGTTATGTTGTAATGAACTATGCAAAAAATATGAAATTCCAAGAAATGGGATTGAATCATTAGTGTGAACCTCAAATTGTGAAGTATGACACGTTGCAGAAAATTTTCCAATTAAATTTTTGAGTAGATATAGCAGCATTAGCGGAGTATAAGATACTCACACTTTGAATGCCTTATATCGTGACTTAATAAAATGTATGAGAGAGCACTCTAGCAATCATAATGTCAAAATGACAAAATGTAGGCTTAAACAGTAGTTGTATATAAATCTATTCGCTACCTCGTGATCCCAAAACATCAATTTGAAGAAATCACTTTGAATTTTGCATCTATATTTTTTATAAGAAATTGAAAATCTCAATTGCAAATAGACGTATTAATCTCGACATGTGGCGAACATGGTAATATATACATCATGGAAATATTCTGGAATACATCATACTCGACAGAGAGACGGTACTATAGAGGTACTTAACATATATTTACAACAAATTAAAAATCTTAATTGTAAATAGATGTAATCAATCTTGACACATGACCAACGTGGAAATATATTACATCAACTTAGGATTTGAAATACATCGGTACACAACAAAAAACAACGCTGAAATATATGTACCAAATTTAGTAGACTAATCTGCTAGAAGTGTTGTTAGAACACTATAATCTGCTAAAGAGCTAAAATATACAACAATTAAGCAAATAAGCATGGGCTGGTGGAAAATGGGCCAATTAAGGCAGCCATCGCTAAAACCAGCCAGCTCAACCGATCGGATAAGGGAGAGAGCGACCAGGAGCAAACCCAGTCACGTCTCAATCCCCAATCCCGTGACCGAAAAAGGCAGAGACGCCCACAGCTAGTCGGCCGCATCACCGGCGCCGAGAGGAGCTCCGCCGCGGTTTTACTCGTCAGAATAACCTCCAGGAAGGAGGATGCCGGCCGCGGCGCCGTTCGCGAGGCCGAGCGCCGTCGGTCTCCGTGTGTCAGCACGGCCGGAGCGGCTGCTCGACGGCGGGCGAACCACGCGTGCGGCGAAGACGGAGGAGTGGAGAGGGAGCCGCGACCCATGGAGGATGCCATACGCGGGTATCCCGGTGGCACGAAATTGCAAGGCGATGTTGGCTGAAGACCAAATTGCAAGGAAGAGAGACAAACCAAGACTAATCAGTGACCCGTCCATGGTGTCAGGGAGTGGAAGCAGGTCGCCATCGTCCGCGTCCGTGGTATTCTTCCACGGGGCCACGTGTGGTGGTGATGGCGCGGCCGTGAGGGAGGCGCCCGCGCGGCATGCCGCCTCGACAACCCGCTCGTGCGGGGGACGGCCGCCCTGCCGGGTTTCGTAACCCGTGGATTTGCTGCTTCCCGCTATCCCGACGTCTCGGAGCAGACTGGCGCCGGCTGCGGGCACGTCCACCGCGGCCATGGTAGTCGGGGTGGTTCTCGACGTCTCGCAATGGGGCGTTGGTGGATGCGGAGACGGTTTTTCCGTGATTGGGCATCTCGAGCGCATTTGGGTTGGGCAGGGCAGGATAGGTGCGAGGGTGTGTGCGGGCAAAACTTCCTCTGCGGGGTGGAGGTGGAGTAGGATTCAGTCAATGTAAATTGCTATGTGCACACGGGATACCCGATTGGTTAATCTGTACTGTTAAATTTAGTTTGGCGGGGCAAATCCAACAGTTGCAATGATTTGGGGTTATGTTAACCGGGTGCATCTAGCGAAAGTGATGTTGGCTTGTTTAATAGTAGTATAGATTATCTTGGGAAGACCGTTTTTGAGAACCGTTGGTGCTATTATTGATATGAAAGAGGGCAATATAATATTTCAGTTTCCTCTTAGAAAAGGGATGGAACACTTACCTAGAAATAGAATGAAGCTACCTTTTGAATCAATCATAAGGTCTAGCTATGTTCTTGATTTTGCTAAGGCCTCCGAAAAGACTTAATATTAGGCATTGCGCCCAGCTAAAAGGCGTTAAAGAAAATCGCTTGTTTGGAGTCAACCCAATTTTTATTTTTACTTTCTTGAGTCATGGAGTTGTTGCTTCTGTAGCAACTTCATTGTATCTTTTTATTTTTGTTTGTGTCCCAAGAATTAGCCTCTAATGCATTGATAGTGCGAGTAGTTGTTTTGCTGTACAGAAACAGATTCTGAGCTCCTGTTGTAGAAAATCTCGAAAAATCCCAGAATGTTATCTTTTTCTGGAATTTTTTTACAGCAAGACTGATACTTTTATCTATCTTTCATTAGTTTTAAGTTTTCTGATTTGAGCTACGTAAGTGCCTCTAACAAATAGATCTTTACAGACTGTCCAGTTTTAACAGATTTTGCCTTAATTTGTATTTGTCTCTTTTATTAGAATCATTAGAGGTACTTTGTGGAAGGAGTGTGATGTAGGGTGTTGCCCGATCTTCACGGATTTGAGGGAGAAACGGGGATGAACACGAAGAACACGGAGGTGGAAACGAAGAACACGAGGGGAAAAAGGGCAAATCGTGGGGATAACTCGCGAAGCCTACAAGGGAGAATCACCCGGCAACAAACCCCCAGCGGAGCAGCCTCCGGATCCCAAAACCCAAGTCAACAACACGCTTAATGAAACCGATTTCTCTTACCGGCCGGTCCACCGATCCAATAGAATCACCGCAGTGAAAGATTGGTTTGCACTACTAGAGACACCTAAGTGAAAGAGTAGCTACAACAAGAGATTCATCATCCTCCTCGGAGGAACCCATCACGGGAAGGAGCAACGCTCAACTCTAGTTCATTCTTCTCTACCTCAAATGGAAAAGGGGGAAAGCTATTTATAGTTTAGTACGGAACGGTGGGGGTCCGGCCTGGGGGCCGGCCTGGGCCGGCCTGGAGGCCGGCGGCGTCTGGGGGTGGTCCGGCCTGGGAGCCGGCCTGGGCCGGCCTGGAGGCCGGCGGCGTCTGTTGGTGGTCCGGCCTGGGGGCCGGCCGTCTGTTGGTGGTCCGGCCTGGGAGCCGGCCTGGGCCGGCCTGGAGGCCGGCTGCGTCTGATGGGTGGCCGGCCTGGAGGCCGGCCTGGGCCGGCTGGGAGGCCGGCTAGCCTGTCTCCGCCTCCTCCTTCCTCTGCTTGTCCATGCCGCTTCCTTCTTCTCATCCACGCGTACGCCTTGGATGAAATCAACTCTTGGGCTTCCTCGGCACCTCCCATCGGCTTCGTATCCATCGTGTCAAACCTAGCAATGCAAATGGGCGGATGCTCAAGTAGCATACCATTCCAAAGGGTAGGAAATGAGATCTCGAATAGGAAGGAGTTCACCTTTGACGCCCATGGTGACTTGGCATGTGTCGGATGGTTTGTCCTTGTGATGGACGTGGGTTGGGCTACATCATCTCCCCCTCCTTCGAAAAGCGTCGTCCACGACGCTAGCACGTCCTCATCAAGTGAAGGAGATAGATGTCTCGACGTTGAAGTGGAAGTCACCATGCCGCTATTGATACCTATACGCACCAAAGACCAAGCAAAATATGTGTGTGCATGATAGAGGAGCACATCATTGATGACATGTCCAAATTTGCTCATAACACCATTAGCACAACACAAATATATGGAATGGAAAACAAATGCAAGGTCAATGTGCAAACAACTCGTCCAAACATCCTCAAAATTTGGGAACACAAAATCTCCAAGAAAATTTGAGAAGGCTAAGAAAGCTATCTCATGTTCATTGTATTGAAAGCGTCGGAAAGAGAGGTTTGTGAACCACACAAGGTGAGAGAGGCTCTTATCGTCGCCATCATGGGTGCAAACAAAGCAAAGAGAAGAGCAAGTGTTCATCAATTTTGTTGCAACACCAAGAAGATAACATCCCAAGGCCTCATGACAAGACATGCTCAAAATATCATTATGGTGACCAACAAACATAAGGAAAGAGAAATTGCTCATCAAGTTTGCGGCAACACATAAATCATCTACAAGGAAGATCAAGGGAGCATGAATGTCACAAAGGAAAACCAAAGCACTCACATGTTTGCACGCGAACCAAAGGAAAGAGCAATTGTTCAATTTGTTCGATGCAAAACATGGAAAAGGAAATAGAGGTTGGTCGGAGCCACAACTCTCATGGTAAATGCTCTCAAGAGCTCTTTTTGTCAACTCATGCTCAATTGAGGTTGACATTATGAAGCGTGAGCCATTACACACAAAATTCCATAAAAAGAAATTGTGTGCATGGTACATGAATGCATCATCCATTATGACGCATCTATCCATTTGCACATCACCAAACACACCAATATCAAAAGGAATGTATGACATATGTGAGTGGTCAATATGCAAAAGGAAGGGTAAATTCTCAACATGGCAAAAGGAAGAATCTCCAAATTTTGAGAAAGCTATGGGGGCATTCTCATAAGACATCATATCAACATTATTGCAAACCAAGCATTGGAAAGAGAAATTGTTCAACTTCTTGGATGCAACAATGGGAGAAAATTCGAAAGTTTCATAACAAGGCATGTATATGGAAAGATCATCACAAATAGATAATTCCGCATGATCAACATTGGTTTGAAACAAGGTATCACATGGGAATATGAACGAAGCATATGTGACATCAAAAGGATCATCCAAAGCATGCAAGCAATCACAAGTCATCATGTCCACTAGTGGGATCATGGAATCATCAACACCCATATGCGTACCTTTGTAGTCCCGCTCATGAGAGGTAGGTGTTGTGGTAGAGGTAGCAGCGTCCATGTGGCCGACTTGCACATCTTCATGTAAGCATGGGGTGGAATCGTCTTCATCCTCCATGTACATCTTCTCCATCATAGGCACCAACTTGTCGAAGCTTGTCGTCTCATCATCCATGGAACCTAGCACAACATGAGTAAACACACTAGAGGTAGAGGGTAAGTTGTTAGAAATCGAAATGTCCTCACTTGACCTATCAACTACCTCTCCCAACTCAAGTGGTGTATCCCTCATTCCCTCAAAATGTAAGCACTCAATCTCGCATATGGTGGAGGCACTCAACTCACTTGCACTCTCACTCAAGTGGGCTAGGTGGCTCTCATTCTCACATGGGATTGGTACCATCTCATCATTCAAGCACATAGGGATAGGCTCGGTATGCTCAACTCCAATCGCCACCTTGGTTGAAGGGAAACTCCCATGCTCAACCTCCTCAACCTTTTCGCCTCCAAAGGTGAATGCCGTAGGGTGGGCATCGTCACTCGACTCCTTTGCCGAAGGGAACATCCCATGCTCGGCATCTCCACTTGACTCGACATCCATAGTGGAAGCATCCTCCATGCTCGCCTCCTTGGTCGAAGGGAAAATCCCATGCTCGACCGTCTTCTCGCTGTCTTCATGGTCACCATCTTGTAGTGGAGTCGACAATAAGCTCGGTGAAGAGTCATGTGAGGGCTTGAAGAACTTGGATAACCCGGCAACGAACTCCTCGCGGATGGTCTTGAGGTCGGCCATGAGCTTGTCGCCATCGGCGTCGGCCTTGAGCTTGGCTTGCTCGAAGTTGGCATTTTCGGTGTCGCGCTTGGTCTTCCACTCGTCGAGGATGGCCTTGATTTTGTCCAATTCCTTCGTGTAGCTTGATCTATGCTTGGACGCTCTTTTGGTTGTGGCGCGCGGAGGAGACTCCCTATGATGTGTACTTGCCGCCATCTTGGAAGTTGATGTAGATGCGTGATGGCGTGGCCTTGAGTAGCTTGAGTCCTCATAGTGGCGTCGATGATGATCATGAGTAGACGTACGCCGATGAAGATCCTTGGTGTTCCTTGACGAAGACTCATGTGCATAGGCACTTTGCATTGGCCTTGAGTAGCTTGAGTCCTCATAGTGGCGTCGATGATGATCATGAGTAGACGTACGCCGATGAAGATCCTTGGTGTTCCTTGACGAAGACTCATGTGCATAGGCACTTTGCGTTGGCCGCCGTCTTGAGGGCAAAGTAGCTTGACGTCGAGGAGGAGGGCGTGTCTCCTTGTCCTCTAGGCGAAGATGCCTTGAGCTCCGTCTCCTTGAGCTTGTAGGTTCTTGATGGCGGTGGTGCTCTTGAGTTCTTGGTCTTAAGGATCGCCGAGGTGGGTACTCATCGTCGGAGTCGTCATCAACATGGTGTGTAGAGCCTCGGGGAAGCTCCTTGACGTGCCTTGAGGAGCCGTAGTCGATGTAGGGTTCCACCACCTCATTGTAGTTGTAGTTGGAGTAGTGGTCCACCATGGAGTTGACGCTTGTGGGCTCGAAGTCGATGTAGCTCTCCAAGTCGTGGACAATTGCGGCATCGTAGTCGTTGTAGTGGTGGTTCTCCGCCATGTAGTCCATGCTCGTGGGGGTGTCATCGATGTCGAGGTCCACCATATCATCCATGCTTGGGGCGCCGTAGTCGTTGTCGCTCATGAGGTCATCCATGCTTGGCGCGCCGAAGTCGTTGTCGCTCATCATGTTCTCATCATCATGGCCTCCATAGGATGCTCCGCTCTCACTAGACATGGTCAATCACAAGACAAGTGTATATATATATGTGGAGGTGAAAGGGACTAAGAAACCAACCTCACCTAGTAGATAGTATTGGAACTAGTGGACAATGCCAAGAGAAACCGATACACAAGAATGCGGGTGACTTGAATTTCAAAGATCCAAACGCAACTCCAAAACACACACGGCTTATGAGTGGATAGGTATGAATTGTGGAAAGCAAATGGAACAACCGGAAACCAAGATATTGTAAAGGCAAGTAGAGAACCACGATGACCACAAAGCAAATACAAGTCGATCTCAAAAGATAGGAGTGAAGCACATAGAAACACACGCTTTGATAAGTGGGACTTGTGCAACCAAAAATGAGCTAGTGATGGACCTAGCGAAGACTAAAGCTCAAGTTACACAAGTGCAAGAGAAACCAACTCGATTGCAAATTATTGGTGGGCTACAAGATTTACACAAAGATACCACACCTATGAATTTTTCATCGAGCTTGCGCGTCTACTATAAGAGATTAGGCAATGAGGCTATTTTCTTTTTATTTCTTTTCTCTCTTTTGATTCTTTTCCTATTCTCTTTTGGCCTCTTACTCTCTTTTTCTATTTTGCCTCTCACTTTGCTTGCCAACAACAACTATATGAACTAGCGCATACAAGTTTTGCTCGGAACACTAAGAGGTATCAAGTGTGCAAAGCCCAAGCAATCATAGATGAGCTAGTCTCAATAGGTAAGATAGGCACAAATGGCTTGGCTAACAAGTGATGCAAGGTGGGAGAAGAATTGGGGATGTTATACCTTCCGTCGACGATCTTCACCCGTGGAGTGGAATGCCTCTTCCTTGATCACGAAATATGGTGGCAATAGATGATGGATCAACCGCCGTGGTGATGTAGAGCTTGTCCGTAGCTTCGATTAGAGACGAAAATCACCGAAAACGGAGTCCGGAGTGAAAAGTTATGGCCAAAACAAAATTTCTGCAGGGGAACCGGCCTGGGGGCCGGCCTGGGCCGGGCTGGAGGCCGGCGGCTTCTGCCGGGGGTCCGGCCTAGGCCGGGCTGGAGGCCGGCCGGGCTACCTTCCCGGGACGCGAAAATGCGCGATTTGGGCGGAAAAACTGCCTGAAAAACACCAAATCGGAGGGGAAATCAATAGAATTTGGCCATGGGAACGCAAAGGGAGGTAGATCAACAAGTATAGCAATGGATCCACGGATCAAAACCTACCAAAACTCACAAGAATCTCAGATCGATCCAAAAGCAATTTGGGGCTATTTTTGTTGGAAATTTTCGAAATTAGCAAAATCAAAGAAAATTTTGTGGATATGGGGGTGGAAACAAAGGCAAATCCGTGGCAACCCTTGCTCTGATACCATATGATGTAGGGTGTTGCCCGATCTTCACGGATTTGAGGGGGAAACGGGGATGAACACGAAGAACACGGAGGTGGAAACGAAGAACACGAGGGGAAAAAGGGCAAATCGTGGGGATAACTCGCGAAGCCTACAAGGGAGAATCACCCGGCAACAAACCCCCAGCGGAGCAGCCTCCGGATCCCAAAACCCAAGTCAACAACACGCTTAATGAAACCGATTTCTCTTACCGGCCGGTCCACCGATCCAATAGAATCACCGCAGTGAAAGATTGGTTTGCACTACTAGAGACACCTAAGTGAAAGAGTAGCTACAACAAGAGATTCATCATCCTCCTCGGAGGAACCCATCACGGGAAGGAGCAACGCTCAACTCTAGTTCATTCTTCTCTACCTCAAATGGAAAAGGGGGAAAGCTATTTATAGTTTAGTACGGAACGGTGGGGGTCCGGCCTGGGGGCCGGCCTGGGCCGGCCTGGAGGCCGGCGGCGTCTGGGGGTGGTCCGGCCTGGGAGCCGGCCTGGGCCGGCCTGGAGGCCGGCGGCGTCTGTTGGTGGTCCGGCCTGGAGGCCGGCGGCGTCTGTTGGTGGTCCGGCCTGGGAGCCGGCCTGGGCCGGCCTGGAGGCCGGCTGCGTCTGATGGGTGGCCGGCCTGGAGGCCGGCCTGGGCCGGCTGGGAGGCCGGCTGGCCTGTCTCCGCCTCCTCCTTCCTCTGCTTGTCCATGCCGCTTCCTTCTTCTCATCCACGCGTACGCCTTGGATGAAATCAACTCTTGGGCTTCCTCGGCACCTCCCATCGGCTTCGTATCCATCGTGTCAAACCTAGCAATGCAAATGGGCGGATGCTCAAGTAGCATACCATTCCAAAGGGCAGGAAATGAGATCTCGAATAGGAAGGAGTTCACCTTTGACGCCCATGGTGACTTGGCATGTGTCGGATGGTTTGTCCTTGTGATGGACGTGGGTTGGGCTACATCAGAGTGTCACCTTTGAGTCTTAGTATACTGTAGCTAATGCTAAATTAAGTTTGTGCAATTTGTATTGGTGGAATCCAAGTGGATTTTATTTTATTGGATCTAACCCTCTAATCAGTTTATGAGAAGTTTTGTGTGAATAGAGTTTTTAGGTTCCACGAGAGAAGATGATGAAATAAATTGAAGGATGGACAAAATCACAAGCTTGGGGATGCACCCATGGCATCCCCCCGAACATTCAAGAAGACTTAAGCGTCTAAGCTTGGGGAGGCCCAAGGCATCCACTCTTTTTCATCGACAATCATCAGGTCGTCTCCGTTGAAACTATGTTTTTATCACTTTACATATTATGTACTATTCTTGGAGCTACATGTTATTTTACTTTCAGTTTGTTCTAGTTTGTTTGCTGGTCATGTACTTTGTTGGATCCTAGCTATCTTGTGTGGGAGAGAGACACGCTCCGCTTTTTCATTAGAATACTCCTGCGCTTCGCTTATATTTTGTTGAGTATTCTTAGCTTTTGTTTTTCTTATCAGCTCTTGTGCTTCGCTTATATCTTTTTAATAGATGTTAGTTGTTGTTATTAGAATCTCTTATGCTTCACTTATATTTGTTTAGAGAGTTGTTTTTGGTTGCTTGTTCAGTTTGTTGGAATGATAAAAATGCCGTGCATGTGTTAGTGGTATGATGAAAAACTTGCATACTCTTGTAGATCTTCATGTTTGAATAACTTGATGCTTGCCAATTGTATTGAGATGTTAAGTGAATTAATGTTTAAACTTTCTGGTTATTTAAGTTAAGGCTCATTAGTGAAGAACTACCGTTAAAGCTTGAATTTATATAGTTTTTCATACTTGTAAGTTCGATAGTCAAGTATTTTCATCAAATGAAAGTTTGGTTAACAAGGAATATAATATAGAGTTTTGTGTTTATGCTTAATGTATTTTCTATAGTCATTTTTGTTCCGGTTGCTGGTACTTGTTTGCTTTGATATCCTTTGCTAGCCAAAAACTCTGTACTGAGCGGGAATGCTGCTCGTGCATCCAAACTCCTTGAGCCAAATATCTTTCCAACAATGTCCACCATACCTACCCATACATGGTATTTCGTGTCATTCCAAGTAAATTTGTCATGTGCTACCTTTAAACCTTCAAAATGCTTCTTTTTATGTCTCTGTTTTTAGCTCATGAGGAAGTAGTAAGGAAATTTGTTATATCCTGTGTCAAGCAAGGTTATTTCCCCCTTTCACCTGATGAGCATGGATTACGTGCTCATTTAAATTTGCCGAGAGCTGGCCAAGGTTTTCCAGCCCACAAAATATAAATTCAACCTTCATTAATATCTCCTTCACACAGTGCAACATGAGAAATCAGTCAAACATTGGTTAGTGATAAACAAAGGAGAAAGAGAAATGTTCTCGTTCCTCTATGAGAGCCGCTCTCACAAGTCTAAAGTCTTGCTTGGTATGGGGGACTAACGGATTTCTTTGCTATAGATTCGTTGATGACAGCATGCATGTCTCAAAATTGTTTTACTTCTGTTCATAAAAAAATAAAAAGCTCTAACACATGATTAATCCCCGCTTCCCTCTACGAAGGGCCTTTCTTTTACTATTTATGTTGAGTCAGTTTTACTTTTCTCTCTCTATCTATTCAAAGCAAGCTTTCAACACTGACTCTGGGTGCAGTTGATTATATTGCATCTTTATGCTTAATCATGATTCTTTATGTTGACTTTATCTATAAGATAAGCATGTTGAAAGTTGAAGCAATGCTGAAACTTACATCTTCCTTTGTGTTGCCTTCAAACACTTTTGACAAGAAAATATTAACTTGAAGACTTTCATGTTATGTCAATCTTTATGCTTACATGTCTCCAAAGTACTATTCATGAAAGGTTTTGCTTAGGTAATGCAACTTGTTTAGTCGTTGTTTGCTTATTATCAATTATAGACAATTGCTTTGGATCACTTTATTCATATCATGTGCTTTACATTACTATCTTGATCAAGATTACGTGGTAAAATGTCTTATAAAAAATTATCTGTTTATCACTTACCTACTCGAGGACGAGTAGGAGTTAAGCTTGGGGATGCTGATACATGTCAAACGTATCTATAATTTTTAATTGTTCCATACTAGTTATATGCCACTGTTACATGTTTTCACTATCTTATTATATCATTTTTAGGCTTTTTATCGGACTAACCTATTGACAAGATGCCCATTGCCAGTTCCATGTTTTTGTTGTTTTCTATTTCAGAAAATCTACTTCTGGAAATATTCTCGGAATTGGACGAAAATTTACGGGAATTATATTTACGCCCAGGCGAAGACGGAGTCCATAGGGCAGCCTTGGGGGCACCCCACAGGCCAGGGGCGGCCTGTGGCCGCGGCCCTAAGGCCACCCGTGGGTGGGACCCGCCCCTGCCCGTGGTGGGACCCCTCGGCCCCCCTCCGACGCCTATAAAATCACTTTTACCCTAAAAACGCTGGGGTGACGATTATTTTCCAGAAACTCCATCCCAAAGCCGCCGCCACCTCGAAACCTAATTCGGGGAGATTCTGAAGCTACTCCCGGCACGCTGTTGGAGGGGAGATTGATCCCGGAGGGCTCTACATCGCCATGCCTTCCGCTGGGATGATGCGTGAGTAGTTCCACCTTGAACTACGGGTACATGGCAGTAGCTAGATGGTTGTCTTTCTCCCTTGTGCTTCATGTTTATGATCTTGTGAGCTGCCCTACATGATCAAAATCGACTATTTGTAATGCTATATGATGTGTTTGTTAGGATCCGATGGATTATGAAGTTATGATCAGATTGTACATGGTTCTTATATGTTAACTTATGGTCTTGCATGCTCTCCGATGTGTGTAGTTTCTTTGGCCAAGTGATTGCTTATGTCTTCAAGAGAGAGTATTTATGCTAGATAGTTGGTTCATGCCCCCTCTTGTGCCTGAGCACGAGTGACAGAAACGTCTAAGGACGAGGGTGTGCTGTTGCGACTAAGGGTAAAACAGTGGTGTTTATGTCTATATGATTATGAATATTGCTTATATCATACACTTTACTTAATGCAAATGTCTGTTGCTTGCAACTTAATACCGACGGGTGACATGCTGGATAGCGATCTCTAGGTGGACTTTTTAGACAAAGATGCAGTTGGATGACGGTCTTTGTTCCTTGTTGTGATGCCTACATGAATATTACCATGAACACTTTGATATAGCTAGATTAAGTTTGTGTCATAATCTTGTCAATTGCCTAGCTGTAATTTGTTTACCCGTCATATGAATATTTTATTTATTGGAGATACACAACTAGTGAATCCATGGCCCCCGGTCCATATTTTTACACTGTTTACAACCTCGTTTACTCGCTTTTCATATTCATTTGCTCGCTGGTCCGTTTTCATAAATTCATTTTACTACACTATACGTTTAACCGCTTTGTTTTCAGCAGACCAGGAAGATTGACAACCTTCCTGCCGTTGGGGGCAAAGTAATTGGTTGAGTGTGTGCAAGTCCATATTCGTCGACGGTTAAGTGCCAGAGATCGTTGACGTTGACCTCGTTGTTGATTTCAAAGTCCTACTGGTTCGATTAAACCTTGGTTCTTCACTGATGGAAAACTACTACTTGCTACATCCACGCCTTCGCTTGCGGCACCACCCAACTCTACCAACACCATCACCATCCGAGGCATCTGCAGATGCAATCTCACCGGTCGAGGCATCTCTAGTTGCTGCAATATGCCCATTCGCGTCAAGAAATTCCAAATAATTGGCTTCTCCATATTCCTAGTAGTAATGGTTGCAAGGGTTGGATAACACCTATGACAAAAATCCGATAAATCAAGAAGATCGCTCCGACTTCGAAATCCAAAGGCATGATAATTAGAAACTTACGCGATGATTTAGACATTTGTAAAACACACGTCCTGGATTGGTTTCCGACCTGGACACAAGCCGAACTGTCTAGCGAACTCGGTAGCACGAACATGGCACCAACGGCTGCGGCGGAAGAGGAGTTGTTGCCGCCGGTGGAGGTGCTCGAAGGGGTGCCAGCGACGAGGGTGGACACAATGCCCATTTCTTCGACCGCTTCACATGAGAGGAGCTTGCCGAGAGACATGGCGACGACGGCGTGGGAGAGAAGACACAAAGAAAAGAGAAAACCTAGGGACCGGGGAATGAGAAGACTACGCCTTATAAGGGTTCGTATGTAAACTTTCCCAACCGCGTGGCGCGGGAAATCTCCTGCCACACGCCCATTATCGACGTGGCGCTGCCGCGCTGGTCAGACGGATTTAGGACCTATGATGAAGAACTTAAAAATTTAGGACTCAAATGTGCTTTTCAAAGAATTAGGACCCAATCGACATTTCGCGAAAATAACGGTGCATAAATATGGAACTGGATCTGTTACGCCCACGGGCTTTGGGCCTAAAATCAACTGGATCCAACTGGACTGGATTTTGTTGGATGTGGACCTCAACAGAGGACATTAGGTCCAAACGAATTGGATGACCTTGAACCTCGTCGTTGGACAGTGGAGTATCCACTGGATCCGGTATTGGGCTGCTCTCTCCCTCGTCCCTCCCCGACTCCCCGTCCCTCCCAGCCGCCAGCACCCCCTCCGCCGGCGGCAGGTCGTTCCGTCGCCTCGTCTCCCTCACCCGACATGTCGCCTCCTCCCCTTCTTACGCAGCCCCAGTAGTTCAAACTCCCGCATCAGATCAACGCCGCCAGTCCTCCGAACTCAACGAACCGGCGGTGCATTTAACTCCTTCCCGAATTCGGACCTCCGAACTCAACGAACCGACCTTCGTCGTCCCGAGACCTAGCAGCGAGCCGGCGGCACAGGTACTCCTCTTCGCCGCCCTCCTGCCCAGGGGCGGACCTAGAGGGCGGGCCGTGGCCCACCCAGAACTTTGGATTTTTTTTTGACCCCCGCATTTACTGGGCTTTTTTTTCCAGAATTTCTACCAGACCCAGCTATGAGATAACCATCCATCGCTAAGGAGCGGAGGAGGAAAGAGAAAATAGATCGAGAGAACTAGCGACTGCCTGACGCGAGCGACGACGACCTAGCTCAAGCTGCTGGCCGGCGGGCGGCGGCCGTCCCCCTCGCGCTCCACTCCGCTCCGCGCTCCGGCCGTCCCCCTCGCGCTCCCTCCGCCCCTGCTGACGCGAGCGACGGCGAGTCGGCGACCTAGCTCAAGCTGCTGGCCGGCGGCCGTCCCCCTCGCGCTCCACTCCGCTCCGGGCTCCGGCCGTCCCCCTCGCGCTCCCTCCGCCCCTCTCCGGCCCCCTCCGCCCGGGCCCCCGGCCCCCTCGCGTCCAGGACTGCTCGCGTCGCGGCTCGCACTCCGGTCGGAAGCGACCGAAGGTAACCCTAACCCCTGCCATTTACGGTTTACCAATCCCATCCCCTGAATACCTGATGTCCTGTGATGTTTAGAATTGTTGCAACACAGGGATTTGCTAAGTTATTTGATGAATTTGTTATTTGTCCTAATATTTGTCACAACCGAATTAGGCAATTAGACCCAATTTGCTGCGCGAAAAAAAAAAAATTCGCTGCGCGAATTTTTTTTAGTGTGCCCACCCTCCATTTTTATCCTGGGTTCCGCCACTGCTCCTGCCCTTCTCCTCCTCCTCCGGCGAGGGGACGGCGCCGCGGCTCTCCCGCCCCGACGCTCTCCACCCCGTGTTCTCTCACCTATGTCTTCTCTCTGCAGTTACGGGCCCTCCACCGAGCTGAGGACAGGGGCGACCACCACCCGAGCCTCCAGCGACCCGCTCAGGTACGGCACCGTCGCCCTACCCTCCTCTATCCCTGCCCCCGGGGTTCGAGCACCGGGTTCGGAAGGGAAACGAGACGAGCGGTCCTTCTGGATGGAGGCCGTGGTGCGGAAGGTGCAGAAGCGGGTGAGGAAGACGCGTGAGGAGATGGAGCGGTGGGACGACCTCAACTCCCGCTTCCTCTCCGAGTTCTCCAGCGCCACCACCATCATCGCCCGCCTTCCGGTAGCCTGGCTCTCCTCGGATCCTTCTTGGCATCATTGCTCTTATCCATGTTCGAGTACTTGTTTTATGCGTCACACATGATCAATTCAGAGCCTTATTAAAGTTTGAGAAATCTAGTTATTATTATGCACACTTCACTTTGGGTGGTTACAGTTACAGTAGCAGTTTTTCTTAGTTTTAGTTTTGGTAAGAGTTCCAAATTTTAGGAATAGTGATCACTGCTGCTGCTGCTAATCTGCAAACTACACAGAGGGTTGCTCAATGCTCATATAATTTTAGTGACTAGTAGCTGCGTTGTCATGTTGGATTCTCAACTCTGGGGGAACTAAAATCTTACTCTATGTTATGTGTTAACAAGGTACTTGGAGATGCTAAAAATTATGGTGTCCTGCGGTGTGTGCCAAACATTAGGGAGGACCTCTTGGGGAAGCAGATGGAGAGCCTGGAGCACATCTTTGTTTTGATGAGGGCGACGCTGTAAGCTGTTGTTCCAATTAGTTTTTGTTTTGGTGCGACTCCAGCGAAATTGTTTCGAGTTGGTACGGCTGACAATGTTGCTGCGATTTTTCAGGGAGGAGTTCAGTGGCATTGCCAAAGGTTTGACCAAGGCGCTGCGTGATACTAATCAGATGGTGAAGGGTGGATCGGCACTCACAGCGAAACAGTTGCAGCTACAAGTGGGAATTTTGCCAACTGTTGCGGACTGCTTGGATGGATTACAAACGCTGTCTGACATGCATCAGGCTGAGTAAGAACCAAATGAAAAGTCCTGAACTGAACCTGATCTATCTTTTGTTCATTCTCAAACGTCTTTATTATGAACTAGTAGCTTAACCCACTTGACCACATTCTTTATGGTTGAATTGAAGGTTATTGCTATAGTGTCAGATATTTAAATTTCCAGCTCTACAGATAGCCAATAGGACTACTTACAAAGTGTTCTCCAATCACCAACACCTTCATTCTCTAATAATAACATTTTGTTTGTGTGGTCTTCATATGCTAAGATGCCATATGGCTTCTTTTCTGACAATACATTGATAATCATGATAGTTTTTTTTTCTCATAGCAGAAGCTACTTTTTACGGTCATCTGAAATTATCTACGTTCTATTGCCAGGTATGCGGTAAAATCATCGATAATCTCTTTGTTGACATGGAAGAGCAGGTAAGTGCGAATATTCTAACCACTACATTCTTTTATCAGATCCTTAGATTTGTTCCTGTAATTCTGTATCTGCTAGTTTATCCAAGACTAATCTATACCCACCTCTCTCTCCTTTTGGTGCTCTTTCCTTTACAGTTCAAGTGACATTGCTGCAATGCGTCAACTCATTGTAGACCAACCAAACATACCAAAAGAGGAAGGTAAGGAACGAAACAGTATAACTGAAAATACGCTTTTTAGTAATGGTTTCACCTTATAACATATCTGACAATGACACTGTATCTTCTTCGTTTTGCAGTGCAATCTATTTTTGACATTATATTTGCAGATGAAATTTGTTAAGTGCAGTATGTAGCCTAACTATCGGGATCCGTATTGCCCAGACGTGTTGAAGCCACTATATTTTGATCTACTTGCCTATCCAGACAAAGCAAGAAGGCGGCCACACCTTCAGGTTTAATGAGCCCAATTGCTCTAGCACCATACTGAAGCTGGAATTGATTTACAGAACCGTCTAGCATGTAAACCTGTAAGTAGGCCCCTAGTGTGTTTCAACATATTGGGAAAAGTGGCGCTGTTATGTCAAATGGTAAAGTCGAAGTCTACAAGTCTCCAAGCTGATATCGAACTATTCATCCTTCCTGCTGCAACTTAAGGGTAGTCTTCTGAAAATGCCTCAGGGATTGCTAGGAGTTTGGTGGGAAGATTTGGCCCTGTTACTCTGTATGTAGGTATCATGCTTGGAGCTGGATGTCAGACATTTGTTTTGTTTCTTTCACACCTATGCACACTTCTGCTGTACTACGCGCCTGTGAATTATCGAAAATAAGTGGAAAGTTTGTACTGGGGTTCTCTTTCATCAAGTTTTTAAGTTTTCCCAGGGGTAAAAAGAATCTTACAAGCTGCCATTTCAAAATCTTGCATATGATACTAAGTGGAGGTAGAGCATGATCTTACGAGGAACAATGGCGGATTCATTCATTCTTTAAATTCGTGAGACAATATCAATTTGCAGCTGAGTGAATGAAAATGACATGGAATGCAAATCAACACTACCTGTGTGTGTTGATCGGCCACTTTTTTTTCTGGCATTGCTCACTAAATATTCAGCCCTGGTTCGGATTGTTGCCAAATTGACAAATTTCTGCACGCTCATAGGTTTCTATCTACTACGGAATAGTGAATACCTTCTTGTCACTGTCCCGAGATTTTGGCTATTGTTCGAAAAGTAATACTCCCTCCATTCCATAATATAAGACATTTTAGTAAACTAAAATAGTTTGCTAAAACGTCCTATATTTTGAAACAGAGGAAGTATTTTTGGATTTCGGATCTGAATCGACCGGTGGTTCATCACAGCCGTCCACCTTTTGAATTGGATGGCCAACATTTGCAGCGATCACATGTCCACCGTAAGCGCACTTTTCCGTCGTGCGCTCGGTCCACCATCCCCACCCAATGTCCATCGGCCGCCCATCGCCGCCGACGACGACATCGCCGCCCTACTCCTGCCTCCTCGGCGCCCTCCACTGCAGCATAGCAGGAGGCAACGCCTCCACCGCCGTCTCCCTCCTGTCCACCCTCTCTCGCGCCGGCCTGCGCCCGCCCTTCCCGCTCCTCTCTTCACTCGCCCGCCTCCTCCTGCTCCGCCGCGCCGCACCGTCATTCCCCACATTGGCTGGCCGCCTTCTACTCTACATCCGCCTCGCCGGCCTCAAGCATCTTGTCGCTTCTTCCACCCCGCTCGCCAACCAACTCCTTTCTCTGCATCTTCTCCTCGGCCGTCCGCGCGACGCCCGTCGCCTGTTCGCTAGAATGCCCCGCCCCACCGTCTACTCGTACAACGCCATGCTCACAGGGTACGCCCACCTCGCCCTCGCGGCCCCGGCCGCGGAAATCTTCGCCGCCATGCCACACCGTGACCTCACCTCCTATAATGCTACTATGCTCGCGCTTGCAAGTGGTGGCGAAATGCAGGAAGGTGTGGCGCTGTACTCGGAGCTCAGGCGCTCGTCTCCTTCCCTTGGGTACAGCCATCACACCTTCTCGGCACTCCTGGTGGCGTGCGCTAGTCTCATGGACGGGGAGCTTGCCAGGCAGCTCCATGCCCATTTGTCTCCTCTCGGGTTCTTGTCTGACATCAACATCGCCAGTGCCCTCATTGATGCTTACAGAAAATGTGGTTGCATTTCTGATGCACATAGGCTGTTCGACGAGATGCCTGCAAAAGACTTGCGCATGTGGACATCAGTAGTTTGTGGATATGCAGAGGATGGTCAGTTGACTTCTGCTCACCGGCTCTTTGATCAGATGCAAGAGAAGAGTATGCTTTCATGGAATGCTCTCATGGAGGGATATGTTCGTCATGGACAGGCAGTAGAAGCATTGAGTATTTTTCAGCATTTGATCAAAGATGGTTTTCATCCAGACCAGTTCACCTTCAGCAGTGCTTTCTCTGCTTGTGCAGCTGTTGGTTCATTGACACATGGTAAGCAGATCCACTGCAGGTTGCTACAAACTGGGTTTGATCCAAATGTAATTATTCTGAGCTCACTCATTGACATGTACTCAAAATGTGGCTCTCTGGCTGGTGCTAGACAGATTTTCGATCTAACCGGTCAGGAGAGGAGGGATAGTGCGTTGTGGAATGCGATGTTATCTGCTCTATGTCATCATGGCCTTGGACAGGACGCAATAGGATTGGTTGTTCAGATGATTCGGGAGAAACTGAAGCCTGATGCTACCACATTCTTGCTAGTTTTGACAGTTTGTTGCCATTGCAGCCTAGTTGATGAAGGGATGAATTTCTTTGAGTTGATGACTAAGAGATACAGGATTGTTCCAGGAGAAGACCATTATTCATGTATGGTGGATTTGATCAGCCGCTCATCCCGTTCATGTGATGAAGTAGTTGAGTGGATCAGTAGTTCACCATTTGGTTCTAGCAAACAAGCTTTGGAAACTTTGGTTGAGAAATGCGCGATAAATGGGAGCACAGAGTTAATGAGTAAAGTAGAGGAGCACCTTGCTAAATTGGACAGTACAAAATAAATGGACGGTTGCTTTTTGACGTTTGTTTTGTGAGGTTTTTTCCCTCGTTGAAGAATGCTCAGGCAGACAAGGACTTGTGATAAAAACTTTGGCACAGTGAAAGCCATTTGTTCTCTTCACAGGAGGCATTCATTGAGAACAAAGACAGGGCAAGTGCATCCCTGAACAAGTGCAATGTAGCAGTGAAGGAATAGTTGCTGAAGGGACCAGCAAACATGTGAATTCTGTTGCGTGCAGTACAATTTTAGGGAAACAGAACCATCATCAGGAGAAAATAATGCCATATCGGTTTCGCATGCCAAGTAATAGTGAAGAAGCGATTTCATAAATTTTCACGAAAACATCATTCTGTTACTTGTCATGTCGTTGGGCACAAGAAGCAAGAAGCTCAGCATTAATTTTTGACCGGCCTTCTTAAGATTGCTGCATTCGCTTCAATTTTGTATGTAAAATATCTCACCATCCATATTGTACCTGAGTCTACGTCCAGTTTTAGAAAATGCTGTACATAATCTCACATTACAGCGAGAAGATGTAACTGTGTCTGGTTACCAAAGAACCATGTAGTTCTATTCAAAGGATTACATGGCAGAAGAATGGACTATTGCAAATTTAGCAATAATATTTCTGCTGCTGGTGCATAAATCTTGTGTGTTGTCTGTGTACAAACAGGTGTGACAAAGCCACTCCCTAAATAGGATTGTTGTTTTCCTTTTGTTACAGATGATACATACATTTCATGGATATCTCATATATACAGTGGAACATTTTCGGACAGGGTATAGCATGTTTCTGCGGTAAAATGCCATCGTGTTCTACTATGTACAACAAATATCTGAAAGAAGCAGACAAATATCCTTGGAAAGCATAACTCGGTATGTCACCGATTGCACTATCTACTTGGATGTTGCAAATTGCAATATCTGGTTGGATGTTGCAAGGTGCGAACTGCAACATGACACCAAAATCTTCAAGTCCGTAATAGTTAATGAAGCTATTGGTAATGCTTGACCCATACTGGCACGGAGTATACCAGAGTTCCCAGCACGAAGGAGAGCATGAAGGTCGCTGAGGCATAAACAAAGGCCCTACCAATCTGTCCGCTGCTTCTCATGGCATAGATTTCAGCAGCAAAAGTAGACACTCTGCTCAAGCAACCAAGGAAACCAAACTGAGTGTCATTGAGAACAGTTGTCGACCACTTTGTATTCACCTACACAAAGATCAAACCAATCAGAGAGAGGCAAGACGATCTACATAAACTGAACGGACACATGCTTTAGCTACCATACCGCTTTCGTGGTCACGGCGAGCGATGCCATGATACCTGCAGCAAGAACATTGGCTGCAAGTGTCCCAATGGGCAGCCATTTGAGGGATCTCTGCTTGCCAATTCCCTGGCCATTGAGCCTTGCCAAGTACCATCGTAACCAAACGCCCGGAGGCGCGACCGTGCACCCCAACCAGAGTACAGCGCCATCAGCATGACTGCGCACCTTTATTATTTTTCGAGAAAACGCAAAGGACCTTTGCGTTTCATTTTATTGAAAAGATGGATTCGGTTACAATCCTCCTAGGAGGCAGATTACAAGAAAGAAAGAAAGCATGACTGCGCACCTTTATTATGGCCAACACGATGCTCAGAACCCACAAGAAAGAAAGCAAAATCATCATAACTGCTATAAGCACATAATGTTTAGTCCTAGTGTCCACCCTCAAGCGCTCCCAGTCACATTTGCTTCCTATTGAGCTATTTTCCTTGATGCAGTTCACAATCCAGCTTCGTAGGCGCTCACCTGTTTCGGCACCCACCCTGATGGACTCATTAACGATGAACATTCCTGAGTAAGGTAGTGTTGTTAATTATCAAAAGAATTATTTCACTTCTTTATTCAACCAATTACTAATTTCGGACTAATAGCACTTCACAGAAAATGATGATGAGGTACCTAATACTATCCCAGCCATAGCATATACCCAATGGTCTCTGGAAGACATGCTAACCATTGCTTGGTTCCACCCACTAAAGGTGGTAAGGCTTCCCATGTATCCGGTCGTGATTCCGACAATCAGATGCTCAGATATGTGCCGAATGTCGGCCTTGAAGATGATCCCAAACCAGGCCATCAGGAAGGATCCTAGCTGATGCACAACATTTAGCCATTAAATGTCTTATAGTATAGTGCAAATCCCTAGTTGTTCGCCTAAAATCTCCTTGTAGTTTTGTTACTTCAGCAGGTACAAGAATGGCACATACCATGTTTGATGGAAGATCAAGGTATAATGGGCTTTGATTTGAGGTGAGTGCCAGGCAGCCTGGGCCAAACAGCTTCTGGAGCCCGTACCTTGTAAACACCTGATTTGGACATCGTAAACGTAATTATTTGAAACGATGATGCACGATAAGCAGTAATACTTCAAAATTAGTAAAGTACGAATTCCAGATTTTCCAATCTAAGAATAGAATAAGCGTCAGAAATTGATAATGACAACCCCACAAGGCACAAGCAGTAAGTCCATGGACTAGAATGTTAAATGTTTTGAACGCATGCATGGACTATAACAAAACTCAAACAAATGTCGCCAGCACTTTCGATGATATTTTTCATGCAGCAGATATGTCTTGCACATATCGTATCACAATCATATCTTTGAAAAAAAAATTGTCTCATCTTCCGCTGCTATATATATGTCGTAGCCTATTTGGATGTGCATCTATTGTACACCCTCGCTTACTAGCCTTTGTGCCTGTTTATTCTCCAAGACATGGGAGTCCTCAAGGTGCAAATTCTACTATGCATGCTAGTGCTCACGTCGCTTCTTTTTGTTCCCGGTAAGCGACGTCTGGAAATTTCATACTCAATGCATTATCTTTGCACTATTTGTGCGTTTGCCACTCATATAGGAAGACCAAGGCACTTTCTCAGTCCATTATCTATTGGTTTGCCACCCATATATTAACTTCTTGCTCCATTACACATCTATCTATTTTGCTTTTGTGGATCATTGCAGAACCTGATATTTTTTCATACACCATATTATGGTGGTTGTTTTGTAGGATCGGAAGCCGAGATCTGCAAAGAAAGGAGCGGAGACCTATCACAAGTATCCATGCTATTACGATCCATGTTTTGAGGCCTGTCAGAAGGAGGGATTTACCCAAGGGGGATGTATCACGGTCAGCTATAGACCACCCGTAGGGATGTGTTTCTGTCAAAGAGAATGTTGAACAAAAGCATGTAGCAACAGTCGTAATATGTGTGATGATATTTTTCTATAACAAAAGTCAAACAAATGTTGCCAGCACTTTCGATGATATTTTTCTTGCAACATTTCTTCATACTAACGCAGATTATTTAGTTTGTAATAATATCTGATATTTATGGGATGGAGGGAGTAATACTTAATACAAACAACAGCAGACACCATGTTAGAGAGTTACCCTGAAAAATCCGAAGACAGCTAAATGGATCAGGTAGGAAGCATAATCAAGCCTCCGACAAAGCGTTTACTGTTCAACCTGCAGGCAGGCACAAGCATATAGCAGATTGTAAAGCCTTTCATCAGCACCAGACAGCATAATCTCATTTGATTGATAATCGCTCAACTCAACTACAATTTCGTACCTTGGCTGATGAGCTCTCCTCCTTTGGCTCCATAGAAGATTCAGATGCTAGCACACCTTTTCCATGTGAGCTGTAGCCATGGATTCGATTATCACAGAGAGGACCAACCTTGTGTTGATCCAAGGTATTTGTTTTATCTTCATCGGCATTATCTTCCAACGCCAGCACTCGGTCACCACTGTCAATCACCTGAGCCAAAGCCGAGCTATCGGCGCCACCTAGCAACTGGTCTACCGACTGAAGGGAATGCCTCATAGAGTTCAGGATCGAGTCGCCCATCTCGCGGGAGAGGCTGATGGATCCCCTTGAACTGCGCTTGCTACTTCTTCTACTCAGTAGTGAACTGGACATAGCAGCTGAAGGATGACCAGTGGAATCCATGGATTCAGTCCTTACATAGCCTAGACGATTTCCCTCAGAAACATGGCTGTCGTCCATCATCTTCCAAGCCCGTTTCTCCAGCTACAAGAGATGTAACAACCCTGCAAGATAAGAGAACAATTTTCAAAGTCAATTGCTACCGATCCACGCCATATAAAGTCAGCAAGCATAGGAACCAGACAATGAGCAGGAAGATTGGGGATATGATTGTAGGCTGCATCCGGACCAATCACATCACAATCATACAACTGCACAAGGCCGTGGAAAATCTTTTTCCAAACTCACAAATTTCATTTCTCCGGAAAGTATCAACAAGCTCGAAACGCATAACTAAAAAAGAAAGAATAGCATCGGTGGTTATACATGCCATTAATAACTCGAGAGTTTCTGAAGGCACAGAAATATATCTGATACTACTAGTGATCAATGATCATACACATCACACAGGGTACACCAGCTGAAAGCAAGAACGAGGAGCCAAGACGATAATAGCCAGTTAGTGGCACCAAAATCGAAAAGAAGAGCCAAATAGTGGAATCACCATCAGAATTTGATAAAAGAGAGCTAGGCCAAATCAGGGAAACGATTAGTAGATACAGACAACATGTCCACAACGGCGAGGACACAATGTTTAGTGAAACATGTGGCGCTTGCTAATTAGGCTGCAACTGGATAAACAAATGATATTTCCAGAAGAAAAAGCTAGTGAAAGGTGCTGGCCTTTTGGCACGGACACTAAACTAATGGTGAACTAGTCTAATCCCCTGCGCCTTTAGGTGCGGAAGCGCACTCGCCGGGTCAAGAAAGGTGGGAGTCTGGGAGAGATCGACAGGAGCCCACGGCAAGCCGCCTGCTAATACCCGCCGTCGCCCGTCCAATTCTCGCCGTCTCGGAAGACGCACGCACGCTTCTGTTCATCTGAATTCCCGAATCGTTCATGAGGATTTGACCACTCAAGGGCAGGCTACGAGGAGGGGTGAGGGTAGAGAGGGAGGTGAGAAGAAGAACCTGATTCTCGTTTGGAACTTGGAGCGGGTGGCGGTGGGCCGGCCGGGTCGCGCGGAGATGGCGACGGTCGTGTCCGGCCGGCGGTGGGAGGAGCTGCCTCTCTGCTCCGCGCATCCCATTTTCTCTTTTACAGAATCTATTTATTTATAGAAGGAAATTGAATCTGTGACTGAGATGGCATGAACGTCAGCTGGCTGCGACGGACGGTCCAGATCAGACCACTGAGCAAACCGTTTAACTAACCCACCATTTCTGAACGGAAGCGGGACCGATAACTGAAAACCCTCGCCCCTCCTCTCTTCCCGACCCACGGTGCGGCCAGGCCCGGCTCGCGAGAACACTAGCTGCACAACCATGGCAGTCCTACCTTACCGGTTATAGCAAAAATCATTTTATTTCTGTTTCAAACTTACTTTTGAAGTTTAAGAAAAGATCACTTTTGGTCCCTCCATTCTTGAGAGGGGGTTAGGGGTTACCTTATCATTCTAAAACTTTTGTGTAGTACAAACCAAAATTCAACTCTTCGAAAACTACAAATCTTGTCTGATCCGACATATACAGAGAAAACATGCTTGCCTAACTGAATTGTGACTCACACTCGTAACTTGAAAACAAGAGAAATCACCAAGCCCGACTTAATTGCTCGTCCCCCCCCCCCCCCCCCCCCCACCCCTCATGATTGCAGCGTCGTGTCAGTTTCCATGCCCCATAAGCGAAACCTCCAGCTACCCTAACATTGTTGTGTTGTGTACACGCTGCTAAATAAACACCCTATAGTTTTACCTTTTTTTCCTCGCAGTGTGTGCGGCACCGTGCCGCCCTCTTGAAGCTGATTGGGTGGTTTTGCCTTCCCACGTGGAGGAAGCAGCATGGCATCATCAATTAACCACGGGGTTATGTCTTTTGAAAAATGCTATGGCGAAGGGTTTCTCCGATGAGCTTGATATCATTTAGTAGGAACATTGACGAGTTGGTGGTTCGAACGAGCTTGAGGGTCGATGAGAATGAAGAGGTGCACTGCAGTGGACTAGTAGGACAATTGAAAGGTGGGACGGCAAGGGTGCTCATGTTAAGGGGTTTGGTGATTTAGCTTCGGCGTGGGGATTTTGACAAGATGGGTGGAGATTTTGACTAGGCCAAACGGGGCAACGAGAATTGGTCTGATTTGGTCTTGTTTACCTTTTTTTCCGCCACATTTTGTCAAAACAAACCTTTTCCTCCGATTTAACGGGATATGAACTTTTCCAGAAATTGTGGGTTCACCTCTAAAACAGAATTTTTAGCATGAAATCTTGCAATAATTTTTTTCGGCCTTCATTAATCTCTTTGAATAGAAAACCAATGAAATCTGCTTCACTCTTCTGCATATGATTTACGAATTTATAAGGACATTTATGGATGGACTATTACAAAAAAAATATATCCAGCAATATATATGAACAGGGCATGCATGTTGGTTTAATAATGGTTGCAATCATTTTTCAGTAGGCATACGGACTAGGCATCCAAGACTATCTAACCGATATTTGTCTGCTAGGTTTCCGAGATGGTTTCATAATGCCTGCATATAGATTCATTGAAGAAACTACCAGTGAAAGCTGCTTCAGTCTTCTGCATCACGTTTATATTTATATAAACATCTTTTAAGGATGAACTACTACACAGGCTTAATGTTCACACTAATATATATGCGGCTGTGCATACTTAATATTATGCAAAAGATGGCACTGGTGCATATAGTTTTGAAATTAGAAATTGAAGAAAAAACATGGAGCAACTGGACTGTGTGACAGTAATGAATTCTGACAATAAAATGGCATGAAAAATCTCCCAGGATGTGTATGATTCTTTTGAGTGGATGAAAATTAACTTTTTTAAGCGCGTATTTGTTACCTCTTGCTCATTTGAGCATTTGATACAAGGTAGAAAGCTCGGGATATTTGTACATGTTTCAGTGGACTTCCGGACGACGCAGGGTGGTGATGTGTTCGCTGAAACTCCAGCAATGGTTCCACAAGACTACTGATGATACAGCACATTAAACAAATGTTAGAACATGTAAACAAAAAAATAATTGTAACTAAACGGGAAATTTTTGCAAACTTGCCTGAAGTAGACCGTATTCCGTGTGGTCTTTCAAACGGGACTTCACGTCAATAGATGCAAGAAAGGCAAGCTGCTTAGTGCCTACAAAATGGATTCTAGGCACTCCTTCAGATAGTGTAAGAGATTCAGGTAAGACTAATGCTTTGAACTTGATTAGAGCATCGATGTAAATTAGCTGCAAGAAATCACAAATTAATAACTAATTAGGTGCAGGTTGCGAAATGGCAGACAATCTATGTGTGAGGACAAATACAAGACAGAATTATGAAAGAACAGTTCTTACAGGCAATAAGTGAACACATCCTGGGACATGCACATGTGAACATTTGCTATTCTTGTACTCACATATCCCTTGTATGAGGTAATCAGCAAAGAAACCACACCAGTCCATTAACTTAATTTTGGAGACATCCAATAGAGCAGGGTAGTAATTCCGGTTTATTTTCAATGAAGTGGTTGGAGCAAGGTAAATGCAGAGAACATACATCACAAATGAACGGCAAAATTCTTCCTCATCATTGTTCTTATTCAGCAAATCCTTGAGAGCATCTTTGGCTGTTTTCCCTCTTCCTTTATCAGAGTGCTTTTCATCATGTATAGATGAGTCACCTCTGGATCTTTTCACCTTGGAACGACCGTTTAGCGGTGGGGGAACCTTGATGTCTCCACAAGGGAGATTTAGGATAGAGGTCGCAGCTTTTCTTATGTCCACTGGAACCCCCACAAACTTCAAGTGTTCCATTAGAACTGTTCACACGGTCAACAAGCCACATAGTTAGAGATTTAGGCATTCAGCTGTCAACCATGTCCTCAAGGCTGTCAAACTCAATTTTTTGACCCATCCCTTCTGCTTCGGACTTAATTTCTCAAACAGTTCAGGAACCAAGTGAGGTGAACAACGGTAACCATGTACCTGAAGTAACAGGTAAAATAAAGTAAAAAAATGGAACACCCAATCTAAACAGGATGATAAAAAGTGGATAAACCATAGGAACATAATGTACCTTCTTCTGTTGTTCCCTTAGTTCATCCTCATCTTCAACGTCACTGTAGCTAGGATCATCTTCAGAGCTTGCAATCTTCCTCTTGCGAGATTTCTTATGCTCAGGTGACCTTTTGCATTTTTCATCCGCAACGGCACGACGTACATTCCTTAGGGACGACCTAGATACTCGCCTTTTAGGACTATATGGTAAATCAACTGCATCTTCATGTGCTTCATCTTCGTCCATCCTATGACACATGCACAATTAATCGAAACAAAAACTAGTTATAAAAATTTTGTGGTGAAAAAGAGCATGACTATTTAGGATAAGAATCCTTTCATTGGACCAGTCGATGAGGACATCAATGGTTAGCAAAGCATATCTAGGCACTAACCTATCTTTATACGAAGTGAAACTACTTTGTATCTTCGCATCTATTACAAACTGGTTTTCGTCACTCTGGGCATTTATCAGATTCTTACTACATATTTAACACTGAAACCATATAATGCAAGTCTGGGCTTTACTCTAGGGTAAATCTTAATACGATTATTATTCAAAAATGAACTTGGCAGCGCCCAAATGATCTATCAGATAAAAATGCTTGTGGATCTTGCAAACTCTTACATACAAAAAAATACAACCATGATTGAACTAAATCCTGACACCGTCACTGACCACACCCTACACATGTGAATGATATATAAAACAACAATATAGATCAAAAGCTGCTCTAAAACATGTTGCGAGTATCAATACTGAGAGGACATTTGCACGACCCAATTTTTTTGTAAAAGAAGATCTGAAGATAGATCGATGAACATACCTTACACCTCCCAATACGATAGTGAGGCTCCTAGGAGGACGCCAATGGCGTACAGAGCGCCGTTGGAAATGGCAACAACTTGCCAAGCCAGAGAGCAGGGGAAGACGAATAACGGGAAGGAAAGTCGCTCGCCGGGGAAGGCAGATGGGGGTCTGGCCGGAATGGGCAGATTAGCAGGGGAAAAGGAAGAGGGGTGAAGGGATAAGGTGTCGCCGGAATGCGCAGACGAGATGCACGACGGTAGGGGTCTGGCCGGAATGGGCGGATGTGCGCCGAGAGGGTAGGCGTCCGGCCGGGGTGGAGATGGTGCCGGCGCGAGAGGGATTTACTGCCGGGTAGGTTTGGGAGAGTGAGGAAGATGGAGAGAGGAAGGCCTGGAGATTGGAGAAGGACTGAAGGAGCTTGGTTCTTTTCGGGAGCAAATGTCGCCTAAGCCAAAACACGAGGCCAAAATGCCAGGCCTGGGCATAGCGAGCCAGGCGGGTCAAGGCAGCTGTGGAATTTCACAAATTTAACCTTTTTGACAAACTTTAACGAAAAATAACCCTTTTTTTGAAACCATTTTCAAATCTAACCCTTTTTTGTAGCGCCCAACGACGGGGCGCTACACTCTTCTACGTAGCGCCCTCCTGTGCGTCGCTACGGGGTCCTGCCAGCGTGGCGCTGTGGGACCCAAGGGGTCGACGTGTAGCTCCAAGCGGGCCGGCGCTACACCTCAACTCGTAGCTCCTCGTACTAGGGCGCTACACATCGATGACTTACGCCCGCGCTCGCCCGCATCCAGAGCACGAGCGAACCACACCGCGAACCACCTCTGTTCTCTGGAAGAAGCCATGGTCGGCGCCGCCCCTCTTCCTCCCTCCTAAATCTCCACCCGATTCCTGCAGATCTGAAGGGGATTTCGTCCTCCATCCTTCCCCAAGGTATTTCCCCTCTCTCCCCTCAATTTCATCCACAAATTGTGTCACATTTGCTCTCTTTTTTGCAACTATAGGTGAAACCTTATTTAATCCTAGATTCGAAATTTGTATTGAAACTAGGTAATTTTGTTGGTACTATAGCAATTAGGTCGCACTTATAATCGTGGAGAAACATGTGGAGTGTTGATTTTGTAGTTGGCCATTATCGATGGTTAATTTTTTAGGTGTACGTATGAGATGTGGTCAAATAGTTGTATTAGCAAGAATGCATGCCAATAAAATGTTAATTTTGTAAGTGTGGTGTAGGTATGAGATGTGATAGAGCACATGTATTTCTGTGAGATGCGCTAGAACATTTGTATTTGTCGTGTATGTTCTATGGGAAAATCAAATATGCTACATCTTATTAGTTTAAATTTTGATGTAGGATGGAACTACTTGATGAGCAGTATGATCTTAAGCATCGTGCACGCATCATTGTGGAGGAGAAGAAGGTAACAAACATTGGCAATGTTGGTTCATACATTTAGTTGGCATGGAATTTATTGTTTGCACTTGTGTTTTGTAGGTGTTAAAACCACTTCGTCTTAGGTCTCACGAGGTATCAGACCCTGAGAAGATGCCATACGATGAGAGGTACACACCGTACATCAAGAAGCTGAGGCTCCTTCCGTTCATCCAGCTTGTCTCCCGGTCGACAGTGAACATGAATCCTGCCGCCATCAGTGCCCTTGTTGACCGGTGGAGGCCGGAGACACACTCTTTTCACCTCCGCACCGGGGAGATGACCGTGACTCTCCAGGACATGTCGATGATCCTAGCACTCCCTATCGATGGTACACCTATTTGTTTCAGCACTAATTCAGAGGGATGGCGAGCAAATATGGAAGCCATGATCAGGGCTTCACCTGAGCTGCATGCCGACCCCAAAAAGAATAGAACACCCGCTGGTGCTACATTCAATTGGATACGTCTGAATTTTTCCCATTGCCCCGATGGTGCCAATGACGATGTGATTCAGCGGTATGCACGCGTGTACGTGTGATGGCCCTTAAATGGGTTAGATTGAGACTCCAAGTGCAGAGTTTATAGTATAGGAAAGACAGCTTTCCCCACGAGGGGTGACTCGAGGGTTTAATATCGAACTCTCGGGGAATCAGTAGTGAAAGTTTTATCTTCTTATCCTTCTCTTGGAAACTTACAAACAAAGTAAATTGTTTTGTGCCCTCAACCTCACCAAGTGGTTGTCAAGCACAAGGTGTGAGAATGATATGAAAATAAAATAAATGCAAAACAGTAAATAAATATGCAATGATGATGTAAACAATGATGGATGATATTTTTGGGTTTTGTATTGTGAATGCAAGATATAAAAGTATTTTTGTATTTTCGGATTTTTAAATGGCAGAAAATGTAAAATGGATAAAAGTGGTTGGAAAGGTGTTTCTTATGATTAAAAATGGACCGGGATTCATGGTTTCACAAATGCACTCTCTTTTTAATAAAGTGGTAGACAATGGAACACTAGAATTGACATATGAGATTGCAACAAAAAGGTTTCATAACAAGTTACTAATCATATGGGCATCACGTCCTAACATAGAGATCTTTTGTTTATTAATCTCTCTTATACTCCACCAAGATGCGAACTAAATCATAACACCTTATTAATTAAGATATATCAGAGCATAGCATTAAGTTTCATGACATGAAGTTAAAATAAGAACATGCTAGATCTAGTCATTGAGTAGTGGCATGGTCACACCCACTTCTCCGATAGCAAGGTATTTTTTTATCCCTAGTGAGGCAACAAAGTAAGGTAAAGTACCCAAGTGGATCGCGGAACTTCTGTCAATTTCACCGCACTAGCCACCCCCCGTTACTCCATCTAATGCACATGTTCCCCCTCACACGCTCTCATACACATGCTTGATCAAAACAAGTAAACAAGAACGGGGTACATAATATGCATCTACTTTCATAACTGAAACAAAACTATTGCAATCTCAAACATATATTAACTCATAAAAAGATCCACCACAAAGGTATTACATAGATGACCGTAATCATGTTCAGCAGCTCATACGGTACTAATTACTGAAGTTCAAGAGAGGAGAGATACATAAGTTACTTCCACAAACCCATAGTCCAGGGGTGGACTACTCCCTCTTCATCATGGATACGGTGGAGAAGTCGTTGGAGAAGGTGGAGACCACCCCGGCAGCGCCCCGCCGGAGTTTTCCCCCTCCAATCTGCAACTCCAGGTCTCTGTTTCGTGGTTTCTGTGTTTCTGCGGCGCTCCTCTCCGAAGGGCGTCGGGGACTATTTTTATAGTCGGTTTTAGGTCAAGACGAAGGTTCTGGAGAAAAGATCGACGACAATGGAGCCTCGAGGCCCAAGATAGGGGGTCCCATGCGGCCCAAGAATCTGGCCACGTGGGCCACCCTCTTCAGGCCCTCGGGGCTCCGTTTGTTCGCTTCCTTCGCTCCTACGCTTTGTTCCTTCCAAAAACTGATGCTCGTAAATCTTCAGGTCATTTGGACGTCATTTGGGTACCTGAAACATCAAAATATAGAAAATAGGGTTTTCTGCCAGTGCAGGATTAATTTTAGAAAAACAGGGAAACAATGAAATATTACCAAAATCAATATAAATCAATAATATAACCCGTATATGATGCAAATATGATTAAAATATAATGCAAAGTTCATGTATGCATTTTACATGCATCAACGTGTGGTATGTGATCTCCCGTTCCCTGTTTGCTGACGGCAGTGGCAGGACCGCACCGTGGATGTGGTTGAAGGCCTTATCTTCTTTTGAGTCAAATCTGAGTTGGGGTTCAGCGGCACTGGCATACTTGTCCCGTCAGGTAATACATTACACATTGTTGTGCATCTAGCATCTCTCCAACAAGTTTCTTATTGTTATGTGTTTGCCTATCTTTTTAGCTGGACGATGCGTGTCGCAGGGGCGAAGACCAGTCCTGCATAGGTGGCCCGCTGCTCCTACTTTCTGTCTGGATGTGGGAGCGCTTCTCGGTTGGAAGGCCGAAAAGGATGCAATGGGAGCTTTGGAACGACCATGGCTAGGTGTTGCGTAGGCCTACTTGGGCGTTCGCTTGGGACGTGGTTCAGGAGTTCAACGGCGACATGGAGAAGGAGTACGTGCGGTACACCAACGAGTTCGACGAGCTAACACCCGAGCAGGTAATAGCTTCGTTCATAGCATCTACTTGTTCATTTATCGAAATCCGCCCCCTAATTGGCATTCACCCCTAAATGTGCCCATTATGTGAAGGTGACATGGCAACCATACGGTTCGGGAGACAAATTGGGATACAATATAGAGTTCATGTTGAACCCTATGTGCAGGGTGGAAGAACATCTTTGGCTCTTGAAGTCACCAATGATATGCTTGTATGCCGTTGAGTATCACTTGCCGCATCGAGTGATGACCCAATTTGGTTTATTTCAGACTACACTGCCAAAGTGGAAGGACACGAAGTTTGCGCTTCACGAGTGAGAGTTCATCATTTGATATTGCTGTTTGTTTCACATGTTATTGAAGATACTAATAGTGTTCTTTTTTTTGTGAAGGTTGAACAACCGAAAAAAGCAAGATAAAGTGAAGAAATGGGACAACACACATAAGAAGTACACGAAGAAGTGGAGTCAACATGTGGCGGACGCAAAGAAACATATTCTCCTTATAGCTGACCATCCACCGTACGATCAAGGTGCTTTAGACAACTATCTTGCATGGTTTGTTGCTAGTACTCGTGTGGAGTTATGTCGGCCGGCTTATGATGCGGCCATATTGGACGACCCAAGTCTTGGAGATGATTTTTTCAAACTAAAGTACAACCGTCTCGTGAGAGAGGGAGACCAAACCAAGTTTGCTCCGTTGATCAACTTTATGGTAATTTTATGACATTGTACCTATCATCAACATATGGTGCGTGCATATGTTGACATGTTTCTTTTTTCAGCGCACCGAGATCTCACAGCACGCCGATGAAGCCGAGCAAGCAGCCGCGTACCCTCGCAGCAAGAAGGATGACAATGCCATCAGAGAGTTTGTGAAGGTAATTCGACAATATGTTCCTTACCTTGCAAATTTTCTTTTTCAATTCGACCATGCTCACATGTTACATCAATGTCCACAGCGAAGCGCCCACCGCTTTCGTTCACTATCTCTTTTACTTGGTTGTCGTACCATCGATGATACCGTGCCTAGTCAACCAATGTCAACTTCGACACCACTGTTTTGTGGTGCGTCGAGTTCAAACCCGGAACATGATGAGGTACGAAATATGCATTCCATTGCTTTTTTTATGGTGATTATAGCTCTAACCGAAACCTCTTTTTGCTTAGACGCCTGACGGTATGACCTTGGAGGAATTTCAAGCAAAGCAGAAGCATTGTCACAACTTAAGGGCAAGGAAGGAATTCATCCGTTTCACACCCACCCAATGGGCGCAAAAGAAGGGGAAAGAAGTTGAAGTGGCCGACCCGCCGGAGATAGAGTCGGAGAACGAGAGATACCATGACTCCTCCCATGATTCAGACCGTGCAAACTTCGAGTCCGAGGAGGAGCAGCCACCCCCTAGGCCGAACAAGCTGCCCGTGAGGAGAAAGAATGGTAGCAACGCGCCTGCAGGGAATGCCAACGAGCCCGTGAGGAAGAGGGTGCGGATGAAGAAGGCTTCGAACATGCCAGTTCATAACTCGACATTGAGGAGGTTGAGGAACAACAACGACGAGGAAGATGAGCCTGTTTTACCTCCTAGGACAAGGGGAAAGAAGAAGGTGTAATTGTGGTTGCACTTGTCGTTTTATTTATGTTGTCGTCATGCTCTTATCGTTATTGTTGGACTTATTGCTTAGGCGTGTGGACATGTCGTTGTATTATGTTATGAACTTGTGTTGCTGTCAAAATTTGTGTTTTGTTAGATGAAAGTTGTGAAAATTGTTGCTGTCCAAATCTGTGATTTCGCCCACGCTCAATCCTTTTGTTGTGACAGCTACAGACAGTAGCTCCATTTGGCACGGAGTTACACAGAAGAGAGTAGCTCCACGCTAGACGGAGCTACACCTGACTTGGCCTTTTTCTATTTCGGCTACAGACTATAGCTCCACAAGACGCGGCGCTACAAGAACTCGTGTAGCTCCATGCGAGACGGCGCTACGTACCAGACTTAGCCATTTTGGCGACGCTTGGACCTTATCAGCTCTCTGGACAAATTTTAATCGGATAGCTCCACATGGCGCGGCGCTACATTATCAGTATAGCTCCAGGATAGACGGTGCTACGTGTGACTTAGCCATTTTGGCGACCCTTGGACCTTATCAGTGTAGCTCCATTTTGGCGCTATAGTCTGTATCTACGCCAAAAACAATAGAAAACTCCACTACAGCAGCAATTTTAGAATGCAAAACTCAGAACAATCTCATAATGCGAAATTCAAATGAATGACAAGTTTGACACAAACTGAAATGTCCATGATAGCACAGGGTTCATACATGGTAAATGTCCACGACATTACAAGGTTCACACAAATTCAAAGTCCACAAATTCGACCCACCAAAGTTCAAGGTTCACACATCGCAAGGTTCACCGCGACATAGATGTTGGAGGCTCATTGAGTCCAACGCGGATACTTGCCCTTGCGCTTTCCCGATGCTTCATCCTCCATAGCACGGCGAGCTATCTCACGCTTGACTTCCCGCTCAGCCTCACGAGCCTTGGCCTCTTCACGTTTCTTCTTCGCTTTCTCCTTGCGTTCCTTCTCCTTCCTCAACCTCAGCTTCTCCTTCCTCTCCTCTTCTTGTTTCCTCTCCAACATGTGCTTTTGAGCAGTCTCTCGCGCCCACTCAACCTCGTTCTTGTAGTAGCTATCTTGGACCAAGTCTATCCATTTGAAGTAGGGACAAAGGGGCGGCGGTGACTACAAAGAGACAATAGACTTTAGCAATTATTACACAAATGTAAGTAAATTGTGGCGCATAAGGAGGACACACACCTTGGGACGGTCATAAGCAGACTTCGGTTCTTCCTTGTCCCTACAATAGTTGGGACACAACCAAAATCTCCGTCCTCTTGTCTCATCCCAATCATCGGACTGCTTGGCCTTGCAAATGTCTTGGCAAAAACACTTTGGTGGCTCCTCCTCGGGCTGGTGAGTCGCCCTCCTCCACGCCCACGGCCTCTCCAACCAGTTCGATGACCCCATACCTACGTAAGTTAGAAAAACATTGTTAGTACAATAATGTGAACAATATTCAAAATAAAATAAAATAATCAAATAATTTTCATTCGTACCAATCATCTACGAGTACCACCGCTACGCCTTCTATGAGTACCCCCTCTTAGCTCGTCAAACATTGATGTTCGACCGCCACGGTGGCTTGTGCTACCACCACCGGAACGACCGCCACCTCCATGATGGCTACTACCATGGTGGCTTGTGCTACCACCACCGCCATGTTGGCTACTACCATGGTGGCTTGTGCTACCACCACCGGAACGACCGCCACCTCCATGATGGCTACTACCATGGTGGCTTGTGCTACCACCACCGCCACGACCGCCACCGCCATGTTGGCTACTACCATGGTGGCTTGTGCTACCACCGCCAACACCACCATTGCCTTGTTGGCTGCCACCATGTTGGCTACCACCTGGGTTGCTTGTGCTTGCATCATTTCCCTTCGATCTCTTGTTTCAACTACAACCTCTAGTGTTGTGCCCACCACCATTGCATTCTCCACAACGGGCACTCGCACCAGGCTCCTGAAAATGTTGGTTGCCCCACTCTCGGAGGCCTCCAGCGCCCCAAGCGTCCATGTCATTTCTAAAACGTTCTGTCTTCCGTCTTCCCCGTTTCATCACCTTCAATTCTGGGTCGGGCCAAAGTTGAATACCATGATATTCTGGCCACTGTGATCGGTCAAAGTAAGGTTCAAATCTACCCGCCCACGTCTCCTTGGTTGCCTCGATCGAGTACTCGGACAACCTAACCGGATCAGTGTATCCCACTTTTCTAATGCGTGCCACCGTCCGCAAGTGCGAGCAAGGGAGATGAAGCAACTGAGGCCTTTGGCATGAGCACAAACATTGCTTTAGCCAGACTTTGCACGCCCGCCCTCCGTGTTGCACACCACCAAACGTGGTGCCTCCTGGCTCATTGACTTGGTAAATCCACTCGTTGTTGTCGAAACACTGGGCTGTATTGGTCTCCGCCTTCCTTAACTGGTATGTCATCCACTTGTCAGCTTCAGGTGGATACTTGTACTTCTTCTTTTGCTTGTTCTTCCCTTCAATCTGCTCATATGTTTCCTCGCTGTATTTCTGGAAATACTCATTCAACTTGTCGAATGTGTATTGAACTATTGCTGTCACGAGCAACGCACGGACACCCCTAAGCACATTGTTGAAACATTTTGCCATGTTGCTTGTCATGTCACCATACCGCCTACCGTCGGTGTCAAATGCTCTAGTCCACATGTGCCTCTGAGACTCATGCCTAAGTAGGAACTCTCGATCCCCCGGCGATGTGAGGGTTAGCAATCTGTTGTACAATCTCACAAAATGCCGCTCGGTGAAAGCGAGACAACAATCTTTTAGATCATCAGACAACTCCTTATTTCCACATGCCCTAAAGAAGTTGGACACAAAATGCCTCATGCACCATCGATGGTGCAAAGGAGCATGCCCGGGAATATCAATATCCACCGCATGGAGTATGCCTTGGTGGCGGTCCGAGATGACGCATACCTCTCTTTGAGGCTCAAATACCTTTGTTCTCACTAGACCCATGAACCACTCCCAATTGTCCTGGTTCTCCGCCGTCACCAAAGCAAAAGCCAACGGCAACAAACGGTCGTTGGCATCATGAGCTACGGCAACCAAAAGTGTGCCCTTGAACTAGCCGGTCAAGAATGTGCCATCAATGGAGACAACCGGTCTACAATGCTTGAATGCCGTTATGCATTGCCCGAATGCCCAAAATGCACGGCCAAAGACACGGACGGTTGCACCGTTGTAATCCCTAGTCTTTTGGCCAAAGGGCTCCACACACGTAACCATGCCCGGATTTGTAGCAGCCATAGCTCCCAACAATCTAGGAAGTCGGTTGTATGCTTCCTCCCAGTCACCATACAACATCTTGAATGCGGCTTGCTTGGCCCTCCATGCCTTCCCATACTTCACCGAGTAACCAAACATGTCTTTCACCATGTCCATGATAGCCCTCACCGTAAAAGTGGGGAATGCCTCTATGGAATTGGAAAGTCTATAGCCGATGAAATCCGAGGTTAGTTGCCGATGAATGTCCTTTGCATCCTTGTCATCATCATCATCATTGCCACTACACATGTGAGTTGACACACATTTTTTTAGAACCCATTGAGAGGTTCCCTTGATAGGTCTTGCACGCACAATCCACGGACACCCATTATGCGCGTCCTCACACTTAACCGTGTAACGCTTCTGGACATCCGAGTGAACCACTTTGTATGGTCTAAAGTACTTAACCGCATACTCCTTGAGCCATGTCTTCAATTCCAACAAGCTTTCAAACTTCACTCCCTCAGCAATACCATAGTTTTTGGGATTACTATCCTTCTTCGAAGTTGGCCTTGGTTCAAGAATTTTACTCGTGCCACCATCAACCACGGCTTTATCGGCGAGACTAAGATCACGGAACAATGGTAACCGATGATCCCGACCCACTACCTTCTTGAATACTTCGGCTTCTTTAGCAGTGAACCCATCTTCATCAACATCTTCTTCAGGACCATCGTCATCCGAGTTCGATGCATAGCATCGATTATAAGGGATGTCATGGTCCATGTCCTCATGCCTACAATTTGTCTCCACATCGCCAATATCATTGTTATGAAGCTCATCCTCCAACGCATTGGTCTCCTCCTCCGATTCTTCATTTTGGTCATTTTGAATCGGGCTTGAAGGTTGGCTCCTTTCGTGTTGGGGCATTGTTGGTTGGCTAAAATCATCTTGAGTCATTCGAGGTGGACTCGACGTTGTGTCATACACTTCATGGGAATGAGGTGGCTCGTTTTGAACCGGCCTCCTAACGTCATGTTCGGAGGCACACCGGTTCAAGTCAAACGTCTTGGTGGCAAATAACTCGAGAGCCTTGTCTTGAGATCCCGCCACCGTCTCCTTATATGCACTCCAACAAAACTCTTGGAGGCATAGTCTTCCAACGAAGATGCATTCCGAACCCAACATTATGCCTTCCCTCCAAAGAAAGAACATCGTTTGGATCCGTCCAATTCAATGCAATCCGCACTCTATCCACAACCTCGGCATAGCTAGGACTATGGCCAAACACCACCACTTTCTCCGCCGAGTCATTAATTTTCCACATTGCCTTTTAAGAAGGCATCCTTATCCACATGATGAACACTAACCATTATCTCCATCTAAAAAGAAAATATTGAACAACGAGAATGCATCAAATGATGCACATAAATCACTAAGATATGCTCTTGAAACAAATACAACAACAAATTCTATCTCATTAGCTACTAACCCTAACTAAATCTACCTCGTTAACTAAACCTATCAAAAACCCTAACCCTAACCTATGAAGGGCAAGCTCAACAATTCATAGCCATCATACCCACACACATTGACCAATGGAATCAAGAAGAAACCACACATTTACTCTCATATGACATTTCTAGGGTTTCCAAAATCTACACAAATGGCACCAAATTGCAAGATTTTGATTGGACAAAAACAAGGAGGGTGGGGGAGATTACCTTTCTCCACGCAGGGGAGCCAAAATCCACGGTCAAATCGGTCCAAGATGAAGGGATTTGTGAGGGGATTCAGTGGGAGGAATGAGAGGGAGAGAGAAGTGAGTGGGGGACGAATGAATAGCCAGCCCGCGGCCCGATTGACTTATTAGTTTTCAGCGGTATAGCGCCACAAGGCCTGGAGCTACAATATGATCTATAGCACCCCACCGCACGGAGCTACACATTGACTTAGCGAATTTTCGAGCATTTGCGGCCAGCATGCTCTCTGTTGTCTCGGGTACCAAAATCCCAAAAGGATAGCGCCATAACACAGGGCGCTATACCCATGTGTGTAGCTCCTTATAACACGGCGCTACACATCACGCGTGCGGGTCCCGCCGTGCCACGCTGGCAGGATCGTCACGACGTACGGAAGGGCGCTACGTAGATGAGTGTAGCGCCCCGTCGTTGGGCGCTACAAAAAAGGGTTAGATTTAGAAATACTTTCAAAAAAGGGTTATTTTTCGTTAAACTTTGCCAAAAGGGTTAATTTTGTGAAATTTCACAAGGTAGCTGACCTGCACGAAATCTAAAAGTTTTCTGCGGCTAGGATAGTGCCGGGGGCCCAACTTACATGAGGAAATGCATTTCTCCGTCCCACCTACAATCTTGGACACAGAAGCGTGTGGGGAACGTGAAGATTCAGATTGAAGTGGTGCATGCATGCGATCATCTTCAGGTTTCACGCTGCCCAGGACCGACGTGTTCTGTCGCTAGAAGAGGTCTGGCTGCGGAAGGAGGTTTGGCATCTCTGGAGCGTACCATTGCGAGGCAGCCATCACGGGTTAGATGGCTTCGTGATGGCGACGCAGACACTAAGCTATTTCATGCGGCGGCCAATGGAAGGAGGATAAAGAATTTCATACCTTCGGGTGAAAGTGGGAAAGGAACTCATCACGGTGTTTGACACGAGAAAAATAACTAGCGTCGTGGCTATTTCGGGGAAGTATGGAAGCGTGTTTCTCTCATGTGCCGGGGTAAAAGAAAAGGGATGTGGGCGTGCCAGTGTACCGTAGTACACAAGAAAAAGAAACAAGTAGTTTCATCTCTCTTGGAGAAACAAAGTACACGATCCCTTATACAAAAATGCTCCGTGGCCTGATAGGGCGGCCAACTTGACTATGGCGATTGTGATCTCCTTGTTCCCGGGGCCTCAAAAGGCACCCGGTTAATTACTCCCACGGGTTACGTCGTGAGACACCTCCGATTAAGCTGTGTGGTCGTCTTCGTCGTCTTCGCTTCGCGTCCTCCATGCATGGTGTGGTGGTGTGTGTGTGGGCGGCGGCAAAGCCCGTGTCCTCGTCGGTACACAGCCACAAGTAGCGTGTCCTTAGCTCCGGCCACACCCGCCCTCGCCGTCATGCCTCGTCGGTCTTGGCGGCGATGATGTTGTTGTAGTTGAAGTACCATGGGTCCGCTCAGCTGGGACTTCTTGACGACCAGTGACGTCGTCGGGATGTGCAAGGGGTATGCCTCGCGGGAGTAAGTTGTTGTCGGTGTGACACCGACGCACGCGCCTGAGTCGGCATGTCGATATGGTCAGCGTCTCGTCTTGGCGCAACGCCAAGTTCATGGCCGTCGGTGTAGACAAAGATGCCGCCTCACGAGCCTTAGAGAAGTTGTGTCGAAGGCGTCGTCTCGCCTCGCCTTGATGGTCGCCCGCCTAGAGCCGCCTCCGCGTGGAGCGTGACGCAATTGTCGTCCCTCATTGGAAAGCTCTCAGAGCATCTCTAGCAGAGCCCGCAAAACACGCAAACCCGCAAAAGTCTGTCGAGTTTACGGGTTAGGGGCCGTTTTTGGGCCAGAGCAGCGCCTGCAAATTTGGCCCAGCCCGCAAACGTTTTTGAGGGGGCCCGTGAATCTCCTCCGCGAGACCCTATTTATCTGGATTGCGACCGCGGATGTAGTTCCAAACCCTATTTTCCCCTCTCACACTCCGCAGTCTCCGACGAGCAATTCCTCCCACACTCTGCCGTCTCCGACGAGCGATTCCGCCTCCCCTTCCACAGATCCGGCGACACCGAGCCGCCATGGCGCCGAAGAGGGAACCAGAGCCGCTCCCCAGCGACGACAGGTTCGGCGGAGACTACTCCGACGCGAACCGGGCGCTGGTCGTCCACAGCAACGGTGCACGGAAGCGGTCCACCCTTCGGTATAAGCTCGAAGAGGTGCCGGAGTCGCTCCTCCGCCGCGAGGTGCCGGAGTTTGACCGGCTCCGGCGGGAGCGGGAGATGGCCCGCCGCCACCGCGAGCAGCAGCGCCTCCACGGCGAGGGCAGCTCCTCCGCGGGCGTCGCACCAGCTGCTCCTCCGCCGGAGGGCTACGACCCCGAGCACTTCGGCATCACGCTCGGGCCGGAGGATTTTCATCCCCGATGAGCAGCTCGAGCGCATGCTGGCGGCGACGTTGCTGCGGTCCAGGCACGAGGCGGCGGAGCACGCCGCCCAGGTCAAGCGCGACGAGGAGCTCGAAGAGGTCCTCCTATAGCAGAGCCTGGTCATCAGCTGCCTGCCACCCGTCATCGACCTCGTCTCCGACGAGGAGTGAAGCTCCTTTGTCGCTGCGTCGCCGCCGCGCCCGTGGCTCCGGTGAGGAGCCGAATTTTGCCTTCTAGGGATAAGGCGGCGATTCTGTAGTTAGTTTAGGGTTCTAGGGTTTTTGTATTTTGTGTAAAATTAGCGAAGAACATCCAAAAATGATGAACTGCCTTTTGTTCCCGTGAAATCTTAAATGCTGAAATTCGTGAATTTGCGGTTTCGTTTGCGGGCTCTGTTCTTTGCGGCACGCTTTCTTGAGCAAGAACACGAAAAACGCGACCCTCAAAAGTGTTTTGCGGTTCAGCGTTATGCGGCTTCTGCTAGAGATGCTCTCAGGTTGGTGGCGACGGAACTGACGGGAAAGGGTCGGCGTCGCGTTTTATGACGGTCATATAGAAACGTGTGAGTATTGAACGACGAGCATGGTTTAAACATGCGTGCCACAAGCCACCCAGCGCACCGCCGGCAGCGAAGGCACGCCGGATGACTCCGAAGTACTCCCGGCGTGGACGTGGACGAGTATTCGATAGCTCGCCAAAGTCCTTGTCGGTGGTACACATGTTTAATTTGTATACGTACACCAGGCTTGAGACGGGCACGCATGCATCAGCCATCTCCATGTGCTAAAAAGCACGTACGTAAGGCTTGCTAGCCAATGCATGCATGCACGCACATCGACATTGGGCCATGCGCATCTCATGCATGTACTCGTATATCACGTGATGCATCCTGCTCGGCGGGTGTGTGCGTGTAGGCCAGCTGCGCCTGCCTGAGTGCCGAATCCGCCGTTGGCGACGTCTCGGCGTCAAGGCCGGACCGATGAAGATGAGACCGTCCGAGTCTCCTTGCAGTGCCGTGGCAGTGTAGATGACGCTGGACTGCCCACCGGCAGCCGGGCTGCGGCGTCTGAAGTGATTTAATTAGTGATGTGGATGAAGATGGCCGCGAAACGCCATGCATGGTGTAGGTTTGGGGAGGCGCCGGATCGGCAACCCGGACGCGCGTCATTGCGAAGGTGGACATATCGCCGAGCTACACGCCGCCGGCAGCCTTGGACGTCGCCGTGCAGGTGCTGTAGATGTCGAGCTACACGCCGGGAGCCTCGCCGACGTCGCCGTGGAGGTGGTATAGATGCCAGGCTATACGCCGGCAGCTCCACCGTTGCCGGGCTGTACGCCTGCTGTCGCGGCGTCATCTTCGTGGTGTTGATGGAGAAAGCGCCGAGCTGCACGCCTGCTGCCTCGTCAAAGTCGCGTTTGAGATGGCGCCGTGCTGCTCACCGGCAGCCTCGCCGAAGATGCACTAGTGGAAAAAGGCCCATTGGTCCCGGTTCCAAAGGGCCTTTGGTCCCGGGTTAATCACCGGGACTAAAGGGTCGGGACAAAAGGGGGGGGGGGGGCCTTTCGTCCCGGTACCTTAAGAACCGGGACCAATGCCCCTCCACGTGGGCGGGGCGGGGCGGCTCCGGGCGGGAACCCTTTGGTCCCGGTTGGTATTACCAACCGGGACCGAGAGTTTTTTTTTAACCGAATGCTTTTTTGTTTGTTTTAACCGAATGTTTTTTTTGTTTTAACCAAATGCTTTCTTTTTTGGGGGGGGGGGGGGGGGGTTTAAATCAATAGGTGCCGTCTCGCCGTGCCGTGCCGTGTTGTGCCGTGTCGTCGTGTCCGATGCCGTGTCGTGTCGTGTCGTGCCGTGTCAGTGGTACTACCATGCATTAATATTTGATTCATATATACATACATAACGTTTCTCACACGTCGAGATCATGTTTCATATATACATACATAACGTCACACGCCGACATAATGTTTCTCACACGTCGAGATGATGTCAATTACATGTCCTCGGGCAAAACAAAATTTGCCGAGTGAAAAAATTCTCCATCTCTCTTCAGGACCGCGGAGTTAAAAAATCCCGCAATTTCCTCTTGAAGTGCTTTTAGGCGCTTCGATGGTATGAGCTGGTCCCGCATTCTCTCCATCTAGATCAATATGAATATGTGAGTTGTTTATAACTATATATATATATATGAAATCATAATAAAATAATTTATGGATGGAAGTCAACACAATATGCATGGTAATAAAAAGTGAGAAGAGTGTATACATACATCACGCGTTCTTTGTTCTCTATTCCGCTCTAAGACAAAAGAGCGTATGTACTCGCAAACATAGAATCCACATAAATTTGTCCCAGTATCCTGCCTCAGACACCACTTTACAAAAAAATAGAATTTAATCAAATAATAGTGAAGCTTCATAATGGTATTGAAACTAGAATTAAAGAGTTGCTTTATAATGGAGCAATATATATAGTACTACTTACGTTGGTGGTATAAAAATACAGCTCCGGTTTCCACTCCCCTGGAACGATCTTTATGAACCGTTTCCAAACACTGCCCGCCAATAGAAAAATGATTAAAGAAGTTATTGATTAGTTGATATCTGAAAATGAATGACAGAGGTCGATATAGAGCGATAATGATTGAAATTACATCTGGAGCATATCTTGAATGCGTTGGTACTTTTCCATTGGTTTCCTTAGCGAGTCCATGACTTGAACGACTCCTTGGTCAACTCTAATGATTAGCAGAATCCAGTGGAAACTACGCACGTTTATATGTCAATGACTCATCGGTTACACTAAAGATATGCAAAGCAAAATAGAATGGGTAGAAGGTAACACTCACTTGTTGACGTAAGGAAAAAGTATTTCTCCGCAAGTATTTTGTTTCACTAACCAATTGACCAAGCTATCCTCGGTGGTCTTCCAATTGTATTGTACGGTCACTTCATGAATATAATTTGGGTCAATGAACCCAGTGTCATAGATGCCCTTTTTTCTGCATTCGACAATCATCATTCTACAATACAAAAGAATATAGTGAGATAATTAAAGGCAATGAACGTGCAGAGCTGAAGACTTAATTAAATTGCAGAAATAAATCACTTACAAACAATAGGAACTGACGATGACTTTGTCGAGGGCATCTTGATTGAATAACTGAAATACTTCCGAAAACGGAATATATAACAAGTCATCCGTGAAGTAATGCTTTTTCTTATAACTCACCCAGAAAGCTTCATGCCCGGCCGCTGCAGCTTTCTCGTACCAGTGATGCAATCGACGCAATTGGTATGATAGAGAACTGATCTCCTCAGGTCTGACCAGGGACTTCCCGGGTTTATATGTCCATGCATACTGATACTGTTGCTGTGGTTGTACGAGCTGGGCAACTGTTTTAGTTGAGATCACCTTCAGCGGGGATATCGACTTTTTTGCCTGTTCTCCGAGCTGGGCCACTTGTTTCCCGCGTTTTGCAGCATAGAACTGCTCCTTCTTTAGTCGATCTGCCGCCTCCTTGTCCTCCTTCATCTTCTGCTTCTTTAGGAGATAGGCAGCCTTCTTTTCCTCGGCCTCTTGACTAATTGTCTTCAGCATGACACGATCATAGTCATCTGCCAATGGAGGTGACTTTGGCCGGGGATTGCTGAAATTTTTCAGAAATGTCTTAACTTTTTCTGGATCCAGTTTCTCTCTAGGCGGGGGCCGTTTCGGAGCTAACTGTTCTGTAATATGGGCACGCACCGACTCCTCGAGCTCCTCTGGAGTCAAGTCGTAAGGTCTCTTTGGAACAGGCTTTAGCAACTCGCGTTCCGCTCGAGATAACTTATCTGCACGCGTCGACGTGAAGGATAGTTTCCGCTTTGACGAGAAGGTTTTTTCCCGGGGCGGAATTGAAGGACGGGACGTCGCGCGCGATGGACTCGCGACGGATGGGGCATCGAGGGATGGATCTTCATGTGAGGAGGATATATCTTGGGGGGATGAATCTTTAGGTGGGGGAGATGGATCTTTAGGCGGGGGAGATGGATCCTTAGGTGGGGGGGATGGATCCTTAGGTGGGGGGGATGGATCTTTAGGCGGGGGAGATGGATCCTTAGGTGGGGGGGATGGATCCTTAGGTGGGGGGGATGGATCCTTAGGTGGGGGGGATGGATCTTGCGGTGGGAGGGATGGATCTTGACGTGGGGGGGATGGATCATGAGGTGGGGGGGATGGATCATTAGGTGGGGGGGATGGATCTTGAGGTGGGGGTCTGCTGGATCGAGGAGTGAAGTTCGGAAACACGATGTTTTCCTTGTTCCAGAGAGCGATACCCTTCTCGACTTCTCCTAGTGTCTTCTCGCCGTCACCTCCGGGAATGTCAAGTTCCAGATTAGCATATAACGGCACAACTTGATCCACCCCGACACGAGCATAGCCCTGTGGAATCCCTTCGAGATGGTAGCTTGCTCCAGCTGGATTAGGTAAAGCATAGCCGACCGCCACCTTGAAAGACATGTTCTTCATTGACATGTGTAGCTCACAGTCTGTCTTCTCCGTGATATCATCCACGGGGTAGTGAGCCGCCGGTTGAAATTGAGAAATTTCCAAATGAGTGGAACCCACGCTGCTTTTCCGCTGATCAGATGGGGCGGCTTGTACATGCAGCTGCTCCTGCTCCTGCACCTGCACCTTGAGTCGAGGATCAGATTCATTTTGCTTACTAATTGAGTCGAGTCGCTGCTGCTGCTCCTGCACCTTGCGTTCCAGTGCTGATAACCGGTCAGACTCCTGCTTCTTTCTTCTCTGACGGCTTCTATAAGTATCAGCGTCTTCCGGAAAACCTTGCTTCAAGGTGACACCGGCTCCATAGCCTCGTAATCGTCCAACGTGTTCAGGATTCCCGAGTGCTAGTGTCAGCTCGTCATTCTCTCTGTCAGGGACGTACTCTCCCCTGCGAACTTTATCTATTGCGTCCTCAAGTTGTTTGGTTATATACTCAATTTTTGCCTTCCATTTTCCCTGAGCAATAATCTTTCCTGTCTGTGGGTCCAACCCTGCCCCATGTGCGAACAACCAAAACTTGGACCTCGGGGGCCAATCCGCTGTCTGTGGAATGATCCCGTTATCAAGCAGTCGTGCTTCAAAGGCTTCCCACTTAGGCACGGCAGCCCTGTAGCCACCTGCCCCCAAATGGTGGTGATATTCCTTCTTCGCAGCATTTAACTTATTTTGAACCGATCGGGCCAGAGCGCCCTCCGATTTTCTTTGCTCCACAAATGTGGGCCACTGCTGTTTAATCTTCACTAGTGCTCCAGTGAAATCTGGATCCGTCTCCCCGGCCTTTATATAAGCTTTCCATAAGTTTTTCTTCCACGTCCGGAATTGTTCGGCCATCTTACTAAGCGACCACTCCTTCACTTTGTCCATCAGGGGAACCGGCAGATCTGGCGGTAGGCTGACCTTTGTTAAGAGCGTGTTCCAACACGATGTTTTTAGCCTCTCCTCGACATAAGTAGCTGGGTTGTTTACATCCTTCGGCTTAATCCACTCTTCAAGGTTGATCGGGACAATGTCCCTTACAATAACCCCGCATTGATTAATGTATTTGCGGCGGTTGTCCATGGGTTCCAAAGGTTCCCCACTAGCACTAACTGTGTTGATCACTATCCTACGACCCTCCTTCAACGGCTTCGTCGGGCCTCGTTTCGGCAATGCAGTAGATGTGGATGATCCGGAGGGCTAAAAGAAAAAAATGGTTCGTTAATAACAACAATATACAACTCAAATAATACATCTAGTGTGATCGATGTACATAGGCTTATTATACCTCGCCAGAGTTTGTAATGGGCACTTCTTCCCCCTCTCTATCATTTTCTTCTTCCTGAACCCCCTCACCGGAATCGTTCAGAAATTGGGAGCCGTCATCTTCGCCGGTGAAGGCATCTTCTTCACCGACAGGCGCGGCCGCACGTCCTGCTATAAAATCCATGATTCGCAGTTCGGCCTCCTCATCTCTGTCGATGTCCATCTTCTGCACAAACCTTTCCGAGTCTGTCGCTTGCTAACCTGGAAAATAAAAACCTCTTTATTCATTGGTCATCAAAGTTATCCGGGGTTAGAGTTTTTTTTTTCATGCGAGCTAGTTCACGAGTTTAGCATATGATATTAGTCATAAAAATATAAAGCAGCTGCACCATTGGAATTACCATTGTCCTTCATGATTGAGAAATTAGTCATTTAGCATATGTTTTGACAGGAACTTTATCAACGAACAAGTAGGAATCGTCGTTGCAAACACTCAAAGTTAATACACTTGAGAAATTCATCATATATGTTTGAAAGTCATCTATAGGTGAAGTACTCACCACTTACACATTTAAAATTTATTCAAAAATATACAACTCTGAGGGACTCCTGTAAATACCACTCGAGAGTTATAATGAATAAAATGATATTCATGAAAATACACGATATGTAAAATTAAATGACACTCAAATCCATGGCTCAATTACATCTAAAATTTGCAAAACAAGAAAGACTACAATTGATTTACAAAATCCGCGCGGGCAATTGTAATCTACACATCTAAAATTCATAGCAATTTTATAGCAATTGTAATTCATTGCAATTTTAATCTACACATCTAAAATTCATAGCAATTGTAATCTACACATCTAAAATTCATAGCAATTGTAATCTACACATCTAAAATTCATAGCAATTTTAATCTACACATCTAAAATTCATAGCAATTGTAATCTACACATCTAAAATTTATAGCAATTTTCACCTTGCCAAAATTTGCTAAAAACATGTACACTATTTCATAACACACTAGTACTGATTTTCATAACACACTAACTACCTAAATTTGCTAACACTTTAGCTAAATTTGCTAACACAATATCTCCTAATAAATTTAAACTATGAAAAGATCAAAATGGTATTGAAAATTGCATCTACAAAATTAAACTATGCAAAATTTCTAACCTAAATTTGCTAACACTTTAGCCTAAACTATGCAAAATTAAACGGCGGCGTCGGGGGCAGCACCTCGAGGCAGGGGAGGGGCACGGCGAGGCAAGGGAGGAGGCCAGGCGGCGACGCGGCCGATGCAGGGGAGGGGCACGGCGACGCAGGAGAGGAGGCGGCGGGGAGCAGCCCACGGCCGATGCCGAGGAGGAGGCCGGGCGTCGGCGACGCGGCCAATCCGCAGAGGATGACCGCCGATTTGAGGACGGGGCAGCGGGGCGTCTTCTCCTTCGCAGCACCACGGCACGGCGGACCACGACGGCACGGCGACGGGCGGCGGCGACGGCACGAGGGCGACGGGCACCAGGGCGACGGCGACGGGCGGCGACGACGGCACGATATCGAGAGCGGGCAGGCGGCGGCGTTTGGGGAAGTGTGGAGGGGCGGCGCGGCGGCCTGAGGAGGCGATGGCGGCGGGGCAGCAGCACCACGCGGCGGGGCAGCGGCGTCGGGGAGGGGCGGCGGCGTCGGGGAGAAGGAGAGGCGTCGGGGACTTGTGAAAAAATTTGGGTGGAACCACCCAAATACGCGCGGAAAGGACCTTTGGTCCCGGTTCCAGTCACGAACCGGGACCAAAGACCCTTTGGTCGCGGTTGGTAACACCAACCGGGACCAAAGGTCCCCCCGGGCCGCGAAAATATGCGCGCGAAGCCGAGCGGGCCTTTGGTCCCGGTTGGTGTTACCAACCGCGACCAAAGGCTTTTTTTTCCTTTTTCTGTTTTCTAGGTTCTTTTTCTGTTTTCTTTTTTGTTTCCTTTTCTGTTTTCTTTTATAGTTTCTTTTTCTGTTTTTTTTTGTTTCTTTTTTTGTTTTCTTTTATAGTTTCTTTTTCTGGTTTCTTTTTTGTTTCTTTTTCTGTTTTCTTTTATAGTTTCTTCTTATTATTTAAAAAGTCATATAATTTTCTAGTTTCTTTTAAAATGTTCCAATATTTGAAAATCACTATCTTTTTATTATTTATTTTTCTAGTTTATTTTTATTATTTGAAAATCAATTTTTTTCTAGTTTCTTTTAAAATGTTCCAATATTTGAAAATCATTATCTTTTTATTATTTATTTTTCTAGTTTCTTTTTATTATTTGAAAATCATATTTAATTATAACACATCACCGAATACAAGTCATACAAGGTTTAATACCGAATATTGTTGTTTATCAGAAATGTATATAATTGTTGATAAAAATGCAATTCAAATATCAAATTGTTGATAAAAATGTAATCTACCTTTAGTCCCGGTTCGTGTTACCAATCGGGACTAAAGAAGCACACGGATCGTGTGTTTCTTTCAAGCGCTTGTGAGCCGTTGGATCAGGGGTGTGTTTCTTTTGAGGGCTTGTGAGCTGTTGGATCGTGTGCACACGGATCGTGTGTTTCCTTCGAGCGCTTGTGAGCCATTGGATCAGAGTTGTGTTTCTTTCGAGTGCTTGTGAGCTATTGGATCGTGTGCACCGAAAAGGCGCGCGCCAAAATACCCTTTAGTCCCGGTTCGTGGCATGAACTGGGACCAATGCCCGCCTTTAGTCCCGGTTCGTGTTACCAACCGGGACTAAAGAAGCACACGGATCGTGTGTTTCTTTCAAGCGCTTGTGAGCCGTTGGATCAGGGGTGTGTTTCTTTCAAGCGCTTGTGAGCCGTTGGATCAGGGGTGTGTTTCTTTCTGCACTCCCACCTCATCCACAGGTACACCTTCTAATCGCCTATAAATAGCGACGTCCCTGCAGCGAACGGCACACAACGAGCGTCTATCTTTGCCACCGAACCCAATGGTTGGATTTAGCCTACCTGCTGGCATGTTCCCTGGCATTATTGTGTTGTCTTTGTTCACCGGCCAGCCATTGGATCCACCTCCTGTAGGTCGGTGAATAAAGACAATACAACGATGCTGTTGGAAACACAAGCCCTCAGGTAGGTTGAATCCAGTCACTGGATTTGGGTGACACAATAATGAATTGCCGAGGAGGTGGGAGTGGTGGTGGTGGAAGTGGTAGCCATGCCCCTCGGTCGGATCCAAGCAGCTGCAAGGCTCTGTGATGATCTACAACATTCCCAACACTTTTTGGGACGGTCGTTAGATCATCACAGAAGTCTTGCGGCTGCTTGGATCGAAGGTCGATTTGCTGCTCACGACGACGCGAGACGGATCAACGCTCCTTTAGTCCCGGTTCAATCTACCAACCGGGACTAAAGACGAAGAGTTGCCCTGATCTTTTAGCTATAAATACCAAACATGATCGAGGAGGAGATGAAGAACAAGAGTACGGCAACAGCGGAGAAGAAGCTAGTCAAACTAGTCCGGAAGGCAAAGACCGAATACAAATCATTCGGATTCGCCTGCATACGTCCAACAGTGCATTTTATATGCAGGCACTCACGAGCCACTGTTGGGCTGTATGCAGGTGAAACCGTATGTTTTGTTCTATATCTAGGAATCCTTCAGTTCATCGACCGAATACAAGTCATACAAGTCATTTGATATGCAGGTAATAACAAGTCAGGTGAAACTGTGTGCATTTGATAAAAGGTTTAATACATTATTACACATCACCACCAACATCCCTATCTAGTGTGTGTCCCTTTCTTCTTCGTGTGTGTCCCTTTCTTCTGATTGCGCCGCAACCATGGACAATCTTCATCATTCAACGCGATGGTTGGGTCAGTTTTAACCGTGAAGGGGGGAATTTCATGAAAATTATTGTAATCTTCCGACATGTCCGTCTTGTCCTCCACTCCTACGATGTTTCTTTTTCCTGAAAGAACTATGTGTTGCTTTGGCTCATCGTATGATGTATTCGCTTGCTTATCTTTTCTTTTTTTCGGTCTGGAAGACATGTCCTTCACATAGAAAACCTGAGCCACGTCATTGGCTAGGACGAATGGTTCGGTGTCGTACCCAAGATTTTTTACATCCACCGTAGTCATTCCGTACTTCGGGTCTACATTTACCCCGCCTTCCAGGTTGAACCATTTGCACCTGAACAAAGGTACCTTGAAAGAAGGTCCATAGTCAAGTTCCCATATCTGCTCTATGTAACCATAATATGTGTCCTTTTTCCCATTGTTGTTTGTTGCATCAAAGCGGACACCACTGTTTTGGTTGGTGCTCTTTTTATCTTGGTCGGCCGTGTAAAATGTATTCCCATTTATCTCGTACCCTTGAAAAGTCAATATAGTCGACGATGGTGCTATGGCCAACAAGTATAATTGTTCTTCAACAGTGTTGTCATTAATGAGACGTGTTTGCAACCATCCGCTGAAAGTCTTCATGTGTTCTCTTTCAATCGATTCTCCAGGCTGCTCCGGGCATTTAGAGCGTAAAATATTCATGTGTTCCTGGATATACGGAGCCACCAAGATGGAATTATGTAGAACTGTGTAGTGTGCTTGATTGAAAGAATCCCAGTCCTTACACATTATTGCTTTCTTTCCTAGCGTGCCTATTCCACGCAGTCTCCCCTCATGGCGCGATTGAGGAACACCGATCGGCTTAAGGTCAGGAATAAAGTCAACACAAAACTCAATTACCTCCTCTGTTCCATAGCCCTTGGAGATGCTTCCTTCGGGCCTAGCACGGTTATGAACGTATTTCTTTAAGACTCCCATGAACCTCTCAAAGGGGAACATGTTGTGTAGAAATACAGGACCGAGAACATTAATCTCTTCGACTAGGTGAACTATGAGGTGCGTCATAATATTGAAGAAGGATGGTGGGAACACCAACTCGAAGCTGACAAGACATTGGACCACCTCCCTCTGTAAACCTGGTAGAGTTAATGGATTGATCACCTTCTGAGAAATTGCATTGAGAAATGCACATAGCTTCACAATGGGTACTCGAACATTTTCCGGTAGAAGCCCCCTCAATGCAATCGGAAGTAATTGTGTCATAATCACGTGGCAGTCATGAGACTTTAGGTTCTGGAACTTTTTCTCTGCCATGTTTATTATTCCCTTTATATTCGACGAGAAACCAGACGGGACCTTGATACTGCTCAGGACTTCAAAAAAGATCTCCTTCTCTTCTTTGGTAAGAGCGTAGCTGGCAAGACCTTGATACTTATCTGGATTCAGGTGGTCGTCTCGTTCGTGCATACGTTGGTGGTCCTGTCGTGATTCCGGTGTATCTTTTGTTTTCCCATACACGCCCAAGAAGCTTAGTAGGTTCACGCACAGATTTTTCGTCACGTGCATCACATCGATTGCAGAGCGAACCTCCAGTATTTTCCAATAGGGTAGCTCCCAAAATATAGAGCACTTCTTCCACATGGGTACGTGTCCATCAGCGTCATTCGAAACAGATAGACTGCCAGGACCCTTTCCAAAGATTACTTTTAAGTCCTTGACCATGTCATATATAACATCACCATTAGGTAATTTAGGATTCGTCTGATGATTTGGCTCACCTTTGAAATGCTTGCCTTTCTTTCTTACGGCATGCCCTTTTGTAAGAAATCGCCGATGCCCCAGGTACACATTCTTGTTTCCCATATGTATACTTTCAGTCTCACCTAAACAGTGCGTGCATGCATTGTATCCCTTGTTTGACTGTCCTGAAATGTTACTAAGTGCAGGCCAATCATTGATGGTTACAAACAGTAACGCTCGTAGGTCAAATTCCTTTTGTTCGTGCTCATCCCACGTAGGTACACCTTCGTCACGCCACAACTGTAAAAGTTCTTCAACCAATGGCCTCAGATACACATCAATGTCGTTGCCCGGTTGCTTCGGGCCTTGGATGAGCACTGGCATCATAATGAACTTCCGCTTCATGCACAACCAAGGAGGAAGGTTATAAATACACAGAGTCACAGGCCAGGTGCTATGACTAGAGCTCTGCTCCCCGAAAGGATTAAAGCCATCTGTACTTAGCCCAAATCTTAAGTTCCTTGCGTCAGCTGCAAATTCCGGGAACTCCCTGTCGATTTTTCTCCACTGCGACCCATCGGCGGGGTGTCTTAACATCAGGTCTTTCAAACGGTCTTCTTTGTGCCATCGTAACAACTTTGCATGCTCTTTGTTTTGGAACAAACGTTTCAATCGTGGTATTATAGGAGCATACCACATCACCTTGGCAGGAACCCTCTTCCTAGGGCACGGCTCACCCTCAACATTACCAGGGTCATCTCGCCTTATTTTATACCGCGATGCACCGCATACCGGGCATGCATTCAAATTCTCGTACTCCTCACCACGGTAGAGGATGCAGTCATTGATGCACGCATGTATCTTCTGCACCTCTAATCCTAGTGGGCAGACAACCTTCTTTGCTTCGTACGTACTGGGGGGCAATACGTTATCTTTTGGAAGCATCTTCTTTATTATTTTCAGCAATTTTTCAAATCCCTTGTCAGAAGTACCTTCCTCTGCCTTCCATTGCAGCAATTCCAGCGTGGTACCAAGCTTTTTCTGGCCATCTTCGCAAGTTGGGTACAACAATTTCTTGTGATCCTCTAACATGCTCTCCAACTTCAACCTCTCGTTTTCAGTTCCGCTGTTTATCTGTGCATCAAGAATGGCCCGACCAAAATCATCATCGTGCTCATCAACAATGGGCTCTTCTTCAGCTTCGTCTTCCCCCATTGCAGTATCACCGTCTTCGGTGAACGTAGGATAGTTGTCATTATCCTCTTCTTCTTCATTTTCTTCCATTATAACCCCTCTTTCTCCGTGCTTGGTCCAACAATTATAACCGGACATGAAACCATGCTGCAACAGGTGGACGTGAATGGTTTTTGAGGTAGAGTAATCCTGCGTATTCTTGCAGACGCTACATGGACAAGAAATAAAACCATTCGACGGCTTGTTTTTCTCAGCCACACGGAGAAAATAATGCATGCCATTAATATAGTCGGGAAATCGTCGGTCACTATACATCCATTGCCGGCTCATCTGCATTATATAAATATATCAAAAACTATTGCACTACATCAAGAGTATATAATAGTGACCAAATTAGTTAATACAAGTTCATCACATTAAAACCAAAGTAAAGTAATTGTAATGCATAGTCCTCATAAAACATACATTAATTGAAACTAACATACAACTATCTAAATAATTTAAATCCAACACCAAATGCGATCAAAATCGCAACTAAGGTAACTACTGAACCAACAACATAATGGTACCAAGCCTCCTGACTAATGGAATATTTTCTAATCTTTTTAATCTTCAAGCGCATTGCATCCATCTTGATCTCATGGGCATGTGCGACGTCGGCAAGCTTGAACTCGTGTTCATCGATGATGTCGGCAAGCTTCAACTCCAATTTCATCTTCTCTTCTAGGCATTGCAGACGAAGATCTTCACTTCTTTCCAATTTTGCTTTCAAATCATTGTTTTCTTTTACAAAAAACTCGACAATAGGGTCGGTTGGAATTTCCGGTTCAACTACCTCCTAGATAAAAGTTTCTATGTCAAGTTGGTAGGTATAGTTGTTTTAAACACGAAATGAAACAAATAGTTATGAAAATATACCACATCCGAATCATAGACCGGACAAGGGCCGACGGGGGCGGATATCAAAACCATGACACTATACATATAAAAAAAACATAAGAAAAATATACAAGAAATAAATATGCTTTTAAATCATACATGTCATTTTTCTTAAAATAGAAGATAAAGAAAAAAAGCTCACCGAGGTGGTGCCGGTGACGGGACGACGCGGGCTATCGACGGCGGTGAGGACGGGACGACACTAAAATCCACAAATAATAAATTAATTTGAGCTCAAAATGCATATAAAAAATTAAACTCTCTAGCTAGGCATTTCATCAAACACCTTGCTTGCACTACAAACCATAAAATGAGCTAAACTAGCAATGAAATGAGCTAAAGTTGCAACTTCGGAGAAAAGGATGATGTTGCTAACCCTTGAATATATGGGGTGCCTTCAATCCTCACAAATGGTGAAAAAAAATGGGGATTAACTTGAGTGATGGAGTGGAAATGGAGGAGAAAATGTTGATGAACTCAAGCTAAAAATGGTGGTGGAGCTCGGGTGGAAGATGATATAGGCAGGGAAGAGCCTTTGGTCCCGGTTCGTGGCTGGAACCGGGACCAAAGGGTGCCTGCCAGGGGACCCACGGCCGCCGCGGGCACGTGCGGACCCTTTGGTCCCGGTTCCAGCCACGAACCGGGACCAAAGGTCCCAATTGAACCGGGACCAAAGGTCCCCGGCGCCCCGGCCGATGGAACCGGGACCAATGGGGGCATTGGTCCCGGTTATTTAATGTGCCGGGACAAAAGGGCCGAATGGAAGCCCCTTTTTCCACTAGTGATGGAGATGACGCCGAGCTATACGCCGGCCATCGTGACGTCGTCTTCACGGTGTTGGAGATGGCGCCGACGAAGATGGAGATCATGCCGAACTGCGCACGCCGGCAGCCCTGCTGAAGATGAGATTGACGCGGCCGTATGATGTACGAGATAGCGCCGTGCTGCTCGCCGGCCGCCCAGCTGACGATGAAGATGACGCCAGGCCGTGCGCTGGTCGCCCCGATGATGCCGTCGCGGAGTCCGCCGATGTCGCCTCTGAGATGAAGAAGGCGCCGGGCTACATGCTGGCTGGCCGACGAAGTTGACGCCGTGGTGAAGATGGTGCCGGACGGCACGCTGCGGCTGCCCAGACAACGGTGTCTCCGGCATGCTTCGTCTGCGGGCGCCGACAGTTCGCCGGTCATGTCGACGTGTCGTCGGCTCGAAACGTCGCGAGTGGAAGATGCATGTGTGCGAGAGAGGGAGAGAGAGAGAGAGAGAGAGAGAGAGATTCAACCGTGGTTCTTGTTGGTTGATCTGTTTCGGTTAAAAGAAAACAAACCGAGTCAAACAGAAAATAAAGAGATAAGTCAAAGACGAACAGAAATAAAGAGATAAGTGGAGGCCCACGAACCAACGTTCGGGACCTCCACGTACGTAACCAAAACGCCCTGATCGGGGGCACCCTAACCAACTAATGGTTCTGGCCCCCCGTTGCGTGCGCACATATATAAGGGGGGAGCCTGGCGACTGGCAGTCTACGAGTTAGTGCCTAGTTCATCTCGCTCCCCTAAAATCCTCTAGACCTGCACCGATCGCAGTGAGCGCATAGCAGCGGGAAGAGCTGGAACCTCGCCGTGCCGTGCCTGGGCAGTGCCGGTGGAGACCGGAGGGGCACCGGGTGATTCAGCGATCTACATCGACCTCTGCTACGACTACTTCGACTACATCAACACTGAACCTCGCCTGCACCGAGCAGGCAACGATGGCTACAAATGCTGGACTACGTAATTCATCCAATCCCTCTCTGATAGATCCAATTGTGTGTTCTAGATTGCTATTACATGATCTAGTCGTTTCCTAGATCGTTTTTAGTTCTAACATTGGTATCAGACGCCTATGTGATAGCATTAGAATCCTTTTGGATCTGTTTTGGTCAAGTTTTAGTCGTTAAGATCATGTTTTAGGCAAAATAAGTTCATGTTTAAGCCTCGGATTACTCTAATTGCCCTATAAACATGCACTGTTAGTGATAAGGATCAAGTTTAATTAACACTATATGTTTTAATTAAGCAGTTTTCTATTTCGGTTAATTAAATTGATCAAATTGTTAGTCATGTTTAAGCAATTAGAAGGAGGGGAGTACGAAATTATCATCAAAAGCAAAATCCCCTCCCTGTCCCGAAACCCTAACCCTAAAAAAAAGATACCCAAATCGTTGAGAACCCTAATTACAAAATTGGGCCAAATTAAGCACACGATTGGGGACAAAGATCTCACCTTAAGCACGCCGGACCGTCGCCTCCACCTTCGGGTCCGTGCAGCCATGGAGCTGCACGAGGGCGATGGCCCCGCGACGCCGTCTCTCTCCCGTCGGAGGACGTGCGGAAGGATGCGCTTCGGTGCAGAAGGACGCGCTTCGGCGCGGAATGGACGCGCGCGTCGTCGGTGGCACCAGCCACCCGTCGCGGCCGTCACAGCAGGGCCGCCGGTTCGCCGGCGCGCCACCTCCTAGTCGCCCCGAAAGAAGACGACGCCGGCAGCCGTGTTCGACGGAGGAGCGCGTGGGCCTGGTCCAGCGCACGCTCCTCCGGCGAGCATCGCCACCGCGTCGGAATGGAGCAGGGGGAGTGCGCCGTGCCGCGGCCGTCGCTCTCTCTCAGTGGAGTGAAAGAATCGGGAGCAGAGGAAATGAGTTAGGGTTAGGGTTAGCAGCCGGGGTCCTCGTTTTGGTCGACCGAGAAGCAAGGCGGACCGTTGGATTTCATCCAACGGCTGTGCTTACTGCGGGCATGTAAATGGGCCTCGGGGCGCTATTTGGGCTGAATCCGTGGCTGGGCTGCGGCCCAAGTTGGGCCAGTCCAGTAGAAATACTGGGCTGCCGAAAAGGTTTTTTCAGTTTTTCAGTCAGTTTCTGTTTTTTATTCAGTGCACTATTTGAGTTATCTAATTAAGTTTTTATGCACTGTTTAAATTCAGAAAAATATTGCCTAAAATATGATTAGAAATATGCTATTGTTCTGAATGAAAATGAACCAACGAGATTTTTTGTTTAGAACTTTTAGCATGTTTTAAAGTTGCAATATCAAATTAGACATCAAGTCATAAAGATTTCCTTATAAGATTATTTTGATGTTTAATTTTGAGAAAGTTTATGACAGTAATTTTAACTCTGACCAACGTTGTGTTAATATTACATGTCAACCCCTAAAGTTGTTTTCTGATTTTATGTCATTACTGCCCAACGGTGTTTTGGCATAGAGTTGGAATTTTGAGATTAATTATGGCATGATTATCTTATTTTACCAACGTAAAGTTTTATATTCATGCCATTACTAATGAGCGTCCACATGAATTTTCAGCTTCCGCTGGTTTTCGTCCAGACACTATTGAGCATTTGACAGGGAAGAACTTCCCTAAATGGAAGAACTCTATGGAGCTTTGCTTGGCATTCAATGAATTTGACTATGCCTTGAGGGAGGACAAACCCGTGGCGCCCGTTGTTGGCGCCGCGGGGTATGAGGATAGTAAGAAGGCTTATGAAGCCAAGTTGGAGAAGTGGGAACGGTCTAACCACATTGCTTTGCTTGTGATGACCTCTTCCATCTCCCCTGACATAATTGGTGCTCTCACCAAGAAAGACACTGCCAAGGAGTTTATGGCAGCCTTAGAGGAGCAATTCAAAGGCTCCGAAAAGGTTTATGCCCATGAGCTATTTCAGAAACTCCTGGCAAAGTACAAAAATGATGGAGATGTCAGGTCTCATATCCTAAGGATGGTTAACGCTTCAAACAAACTAAAGATCTTGAAATGTGAGCTGAGCGAGAACCTCCTTGTGATTATGATCTTGGAATCCCTCCCAGAAGAGTTTGATCAGTTTAAGATCAACTACAATTCTCTTAAGGAAAAATGGACACTCGCTGAGATATCCCCTCGGATAGTTGAGGAAGATGAGAGAATCAAGAGGCAAAGCAAGGATCAGGCTTTTCATGTTGGCTCTTCCAAGAGAAAATATGAAGGGCCTAGTTCTTCCAAGCCACAGAAGAAGGTCTTCAAGAAGGATGCGCCCAAGTCGTCCAAAGGGAAGGAGAAGGAGATTTCAGACAATCAGTGTTTCTTCTGTGGAAATGAAGGGCATATTAAGAAGAATTGTCCAGATTTTCTGAAATGGCTTCTAAAGAAAGGTACAGATGAAATTACTTTTGTTGATGAATTGCAATATGTTAATTTCTCTAGTACCGCTTGGTGGATTGATTCAGGTGCAACTGCTCATGTTGCTAATTCCATGCAGGGCATAAGTATGATCCAAACTATAGAAGCGGGGGCAAGAAGACTTAAAGTTGCGAATGGAGTTGAAGTCGATGTCGAAGCTGTAGGGTGCCTCACTTTGGAGCTTCACACCGGCTTCAGTCTTCATCTGAATAATGTTCTTTATGTACCTACTTTAAGTAGGAATTTGATTTCAGTTTCTTGCCTAGATGATAACATGTTTGAATGTAAGTTTGGCAACAAACAATTTGAGTTGAATTATTGTAATAAGAATGTTGGCCTCGGTGTCAGACGAGGCAAACTTTATATGTTATCATTGAATGATTCTGTTCTGCATGTGAGTGATTTTTGTGATGTTGAGAAGAAATGGAAGGGTACTAGTACTTCTTCGAAATTGTGGCATCGTCGTTTGGGCCACATTTCGAGGGGGAGAATTGAAAGACTTATTAAAAATGACGTACTCCTTCCATTAGACTTCTCCGATGCAGACAAATGTGTTGACTGCATAAAAGGAAAATACGCAAAAACGATTAAGAAAGGAGCATTAAGAGCCACGGGTGTCCTAGAACTTATTCATACTGACATATGTGGACCCCTTAATGTTAAGTCTGTAGACGGTTTTGATTCGTTCATCACTTTTACAGACGACTTTTCCCGATACGGGTATATTTACCCTATACGTGATCGTTCGGAAGCTTTGGACAAATTCAAAGTGTTCAAAGCCGAAGTTGAGAACCAACTGAATGTTAAAATTAAAGTTGTACGATCTGATCGCGGGGGAGAGTATTACGGAAGGCATGCTCCTTATGGGCAAATTCCAGGACCTTTTGCCAAGTTCCTAGCTGAGAATGGAATTGTCGCCCAATATTCGATGCCTGGTGAACCTCAGCAGAATGGTGTGGCTGAGCGTCGAAATCGCACACTTTTGGACATGGTGCGAAGTATGCTTAGTCATGCAAGTTTGCCAGTAAGCCTATGGATGGAGGCATTAAAGACAGCCGCACATATTTTGAATCTTGCTCCCACTAAGTCAGCACCGAACACACCCTACGAGATGTGGACGGGAAGAAAGCCGAGCTTGAATTATTTGCGTGTGTGGGGTTGTCGCGCTGAAGCTAGAATATTCAATCCACAACTTAAGAAGTTAGATCCAAAAACAGTTAGCTGTTTCTTTATTGGATACCCTCATAGGGGAAAGGGATATCGCTTTTATTGTCCAAATCATACCACCAAATTTGTGGAGACTCGACAAGCGGTATTTTTTGAGGATGATGAAGTCACTGAATTAAGAAAGATCGATCTTGAGGAGAAGCGGGTATGTGTCCCATCCCCGACCATCCAAGAGCTCGTTCTGCCAACTCGAAGGAAAGTGACGTCTAATGCAGGTTCTGAATCTCATGGTCCAGATCCTGAACCCAACGGTGATCCTGAAAATAATAACGAAAATCCAGAAGGTGAAGAGGATCACCATACAGATAACGAAGAAGATCCTCAAAACAATGATGCTCCACCGCCACCTCCTCTTGTGAGAAGATCACAGAGAGATAGAAAGAAAGCCATCTCAGAAGATTATGTCACTTACATGAGTGAGGATGTAAATGATATAGGAAAGGTGGAGGATCCAACCTCATATAAAGAAGCCATCAAAAGTATAAATTCGTCCAAGTGGCAAGTTGCCATGGAAGACGAGTTAAGCTCTATGAGCTCAAATAATGTTTGGGACTTAGTAGAGATTCCCAGTGGTGCTAAAAGAGTAGGCTGCAAATGGGTCTATAAAACTAAGTATGACTCCAAAGGGAATGTCGAAAGGTTCAAAGCACGACTTGTGGCGAAAGGTTTTACACAGAGAGAAGGAATCGATTACAATGAAACTTTCTCTCCTGTGTCATCTAAAGATTCTTTTAGGATCGTCATGGCTCTAGTAGCGCATTTCGACCTAGAATTACATCAAATGGACGTTAAGACGGCATTTCTAAATGGCGAGCTTAATGAAGATGTTTACATGACTCAACCGGAAGGTTTTGTCGTGGAAGGAAAGGAACATTTAGCATGTCGTTTAAAGAAATCCATCTATGGCTTGAAGCAAGCTTCAAGACAGTGGTACCTTAAGTTCGACAAGATTATTCGAAAATTTGGTTTTACGGAAAACATCGTGGACAACTGCATTTATGTTAAGTTTAAGGGCAGTAGGTTCACGATTTTAGTCCTATATGTGGATGACATATTGTTAGCCTGCAGTGATAAGGATATGCTGCATGAGACCAAGAATTTTCTGTCATCCAATTTTGATATGAAGGATCTCGGTGAAGCCTCGTATGTCCTTGGCATTGAGATTTACCGAGATAGGTCAAAGGGGATGTTAGGACTATCCCAAAAGGCATACTTTGAGCGAGTACTGAAGAAATACAATATGCATAAGTGCTCCGCCTCACCTGCCCCTATAGTTAAGGGCGATAAATTTGGGACTTTTCAATGTCCAAGGAACCAATTAGAAATTGATCAAATGAAGTCGGTTCCTTATGCTTCAGCTGTCGGAAGCATCATGTATGCACAAGTTTGCACACGCCCTGATTTAGCTTTCATAACGGGAATGCTTGGCAGATTCCAATCAAATCCAGGACTGGACCACTGGACGGCCGCAAAGAAAGTCTTGCGTTATATGCAAGGGACAAAAGATTACATGCTTACATATCAAAGATCTGATAATCTACAAGTTGTTGGTTATTCAGATGCTGATTATGCCGGTTGTGTGGATAGTAAGAAATCCACGTCAGGTTATGTATTCACACTTGCCGGAGGAGCCATATCGTGGAAAAGCTCCAAACAAACGATAACTGCTTCATCTACGATGCAAGCAGAATTTATAGCATGTTATGAGGCCACTGGGCAGGCTGTATGGCTAAAGAATTTCATTCCCGGGCTCAAAGTGGTAGACAGCATTTCGAGACCACTTGTGCTATACTGCGACAATGAACCCGCAGTTTTCTATACGAGTAACAACAAGTCAAGTGCTGCTGCCAAGCACATTGACATTAAGTATCATGTTGTGAAAGATAGAATCCAGGATCATACAATTGAGGTTAAGCATATAAGTACGACTCGTATGCTTACGGATCCACTAACAAAAGGCTTACCACCCAGTATTTTTAGAGAGCATGTTGTCGGCATGGGTTACTGGAAGCTTTATGATTCTGGAATAAAGGGACCATCACAAAGAACCACTCCCAATGAGAAGAATGTTATCCATTTCAAAATAGGCTGGTATGTCATAAGTGTTGAGTTTCAACGGCATTTAATTGGCTGTTGTAACACCTCACTTTGTTATGCTATTCCTATGGAGAATGGGCGTATGAAGTTTAAACCGAATGATCAAGGGGGAGAATGTTGGTTGATCTGTTTCGGTTAAAAGAAAACAAACCGAGTCAAACAGAAAATAAAGAGATAAGTCAAAAACGAACAGAAATAAAGAGATAAGTGGAGGCCCACGAACCAACGTTCGGGACCTCCACGTACGTAACCAAAACGCCCTGATCGGGGGCACCCTAACCAACTAATGGTTCTGGCCCCCCGTTGCGTGCGCACATATATAAGGGGGGAGTCTGGCGACTGGCAGTCTACGAGTTAGTGCCCAGTTCATCTCGCTCCCCTAAAATCCTCTAGACCTGCACCGATCGCAGTGAGCGCATAGCAGCGGGAAGAGCTGGAACCTCGCTGTGCCGTGCCTGGGCAGTGCCGGTGGAGACCGGAGGGGCACCGGGTGATTCAGCGATCTACATCGACCTCTGCTACGACTACTTCGACTACATCAACACTGAACCTCGCCTGCACCGAGCAGGCGACGATGGCTACAAATGCTGGACTACGTAATTCATCCAATCCCTCTCTGATAGATCCAATTGTGTGTTCTAGATTGCTATTACATGATCTAGTCGTTTCCTAGATCGTTTTTAGTTCTAACAGTTCTATCGCCGACGTCGCCTCCATGGCCTTCTCCTCCGCTGCGTTCTTCTTGTGAATGTGTGTGTATTTTGGTGTTGATGAACATATGGGGATTGAACTAGACGTGAAAGTTGTGTGTGTATGAGGCTGTTTGGAGATCGATCGATGGATGTGTGTTGTTTGCCTTCGATCGGGTGAGAGAGCTCTGTCTCTCCTCCTGCGAGCTGTGCGCAGCATATCTCTTATCTGGCCGGCTGACCGCGTGATCTTTAGCTGACGTACGGTTTCGATCCCTCGTGCGATGCTTCTCGTATTTGATCGCGTTACATACGCCTGGGCCTCCACTTTCACGGCTGACGTCCCCACATGCCTGCACCCGAACGTGATTGGCCCACGTTCATGCAAAGCTGGATCCCTTCACTTGGCCAGCTCCATGCACGTACATGAATCGATCAATGCATGCAAAAAGCTGGCTAGCTGATCTCAACGTGTCAACATGGAGACCACAGCTCTGTACAAGTTTGCGGGGAACAAACGGATCAACAGGCCAAGGCGGACGGTTTCTTTCAAGCATGTACAGAAAAGACCGAGACTAATTGGGTGCTATCCCATGCCACCCTCTTTTACCAAGTTTGACGATGGGCAAAACCACCACGTGAACACTTTGATTTTGAGTGGCACAATGTCAGTTCAACTTACCAGCTGAAATGCTCAAAGAGAAACTAAAGATGAGTCATCGAGCATGGCAAGTCCCCATCGCTTTATCTGCCTGTCTGCTCGTGAATCTCTTGCTTCCGTAGCAACTTGAGTTCACCACGCAAAAAGGTAAAAAATAACTGAAATAGGGAGGTGTATGTGCGCGAAGCTGTCCAACCTGTGTGGGTGCGTGTCATGACACGGTAGTACATGTAAAAAAATTATGGCCAGAAAACATATACATAGATGTTGGGCAACTTTTTTCATTTTGTGTTGTACCATAATCGACTGTCCTTTTTAAAAACTGTCGTATAATTATGATATATGGTATTTTATACGGTACAATGGGCCTACATGTCAGATACTGTTTAGCCCCTAAATAATTGTTTGGGCTAGATGCAACTTATTAGACGAATAACTCTGGGGCTAGCTGCAAATGGTCTTTGAATTCTGTGTTGTGTGCAACTTTTGCACAAAAGGTTGGTGTTGTGTGCAATTTGCTCCCATGAAAATGCATCTGCCGGTGCCGCTTGATATGCCGGTTCCTCAAGATTCGCCCAACTGACATACGAGAGCGCGGCATAGAACGAATTTTTGACCGGTACAAACCTGTAAAATGCTTGTATTCGTTATGTATTGGCATCGTTGGCCCACAGACCGCATTAAACCGTCGTGTGTAGTGCCATTGTGACTACCATCGCACGCTCCACCTCCTATTCGCCCGTTCTAGCGGCGGCCGCCAATCTTCTCTCACCGGCGTTCTCCATAGCCAAGAACATAAGCGGCCGTAGAGGTGACGACAACGGAGAGGCAGCCACCTCCATTCCCAGGCGTCGACCGGCCTTTTAGATAGTGCGTCCACCAGAAACCGGAAGCCTAAATAAGATTTGACGAATGCATATATCAATAAAATATCAAACAATTATCGTTTAAAACATGATTACCAATAATTCGCATAAAACACTTGTTAACCGTGGTTTTACGTACTCGTTTGTCGATCCTTCAGATAGTGCGTCCACCAATCCACATAAACCATACAACACACAAAAATTCCTTATGTTTACAAGTTTAGTCTATCTCACAATTTCCACACATTTTTGGAGTCTAAAATTTCTCTTAATTCCCACATGACTTCATCCCAATGCACATTCATGAACAAATACATATAACAAAGTAAATTAAGAAACGGTAAAAGACTCCTATCAAAACTAAAAGTCGCATAAGAACTATTAATTTTTTTACATCATCAATCATCCAATTCTCCAATAAATTAAGAAACGGTAAAAGACCAAATATGCACTCAAGTGAAAGTAAACTCGTTTTTTTTGGCATAAACTATTCCCTTTCAATTTCAAAAAAGGTTGTTTAACCATGGCTTAACGTTTAATCATTAAGAAAAAGGAGTAACATACAAACATTTGAAGTGGAAGAACCAAAAACCAATATTAAGTTATGTACGTGCACGTCTCCTGGGGTCGCATGCAGCACACACCTACGACCAACGTAAAAGAATCTACGTGCACTCTGTTGCGAGGTAAAAGGAACTCGCTGCGCATCTTTTTATCAAGATGTCTTTTCGCGTTGCACCAAAATAGTAGAGACTCGAAATCAACGGCGGAGCTTAGTGTAGTTCAGGGGGGCCACCGCCCCCCCCCCCCCCCCCAGGATTTGCACATATCTTTAGGATTTTTTTGAGAGAGTTTAGATAGAGTGCTTTTGTGTGTTTTGCCCCCCCATAAAATCTGATATTGTATTTTGCTCCCCCCAGCAGGTTGTGGCAAGCTCCGCCACTGCTCGAAATAGAAACATTGCACATTCCGCGTCCCTTCGTTCTTGTTAAACCAGTACTCGGTTTCGATGAGAAAACCCAACCTCAGATCAATCCCGGCCACAACACAAACCTGAGTGTGTTCTTCTTCTTCTTTATGAACATCTGAACCAGCATTCTTTTCACAAGCCGGCCACAACACAAACCTGAGTGTGTTCTTCTTCTTCTTTATGAACATCTTGAACCAGCATGTCTTGGGTGGAATCCTTCATCAACAATGCCGCTCAAGGCGTGTTATCCGTCTCACTCTGTCTTCTAGTTTTAGGTCCAGTCAAATCCAATCCCGTTGTAGCTGGTCTGATAGGGTTGATCTTAGCATTTCTACAGTTGCTAGGTGGAGAGTCCAACAGCACAATTACCTCGATTTCATCCCTCCCAGACCTCCTCACAGCTCTCAAACGATTCGGCACGGCGTCGGCTGGTGTTTTGACCGGCGCCATTCCCATGGTGATGGTCGGTTTTACTCCAACGGATCACCTAACCATCACAGTCTGGGTGTTCTCTGTAATAATTCAGGGTTTACTGTCTGCTGTATCCTCGTGGCTGTGTCTCAATTCTCGCTGGCAAGTGGCAGTGCTGTGAGGAATCGCGTCAGGCTGCATAGGAGCCGCGATCTTAGAGCATGTCTAACAGAACCCTCAAACTGGTCAAACCCTCAAAATAACTGCCAATTTGAGGGTTGAGGCAAAAAAACGGCGCAGATCAGAGCCCTCAAAACTGTAAACCCTCAAAAAATTTTGCAGGCCGAACCCTCAACTTGGACCCCAACCTGCAGCAGTGAGGGTTCGTAGCAAATTTCCAGGTCGAGCCCTCACCCGGTCAAACCCCACGCGCGCGGGGGATTTTCCCCAACTGCTCCCGCCCCCGCCCCCTTCCGTTCGCGCCGCCGGCGCCCACCGCCGTCCCCGCCGCCGGCCATGGAGGCCGGCCAGCCCCCGGTGACCCTCTCCGCGCCGCCCGCCGCCGTCCCCGCCCCCGGCCCCGCCCCCAACGCGCCCGCGCCCGCCCCCGCCCCCGGCCCCGCCCCGCGCCTCGACCGATGCCGCGATGGCGGCGATGGTCGCCGCGACCCACGTCGGGAAAAAACGGAGGCGGGCGGGCACCCACCTCCTGCCGGCGACCCCCTCCGCGCCGCCCGCCCCCGTCCCCGCCCCCAAGAAGGCCAAACCGGCCGGGAAGACGGTGACCCCCTCCGCGCCCGCCCCCGCCCCCAAGCCGGCTCCCACGCGCAAGAAGAAGCAGCTCGCAAGGAGGAAGAAGGGGGCGGACCGTGCTCCCGCCACCGCCACCGACACCGACACCGCCACCGCCACCGACGTGCTCGATGAAATGTCCGCCCCAACCGTGTCATTTAGTGCATTGCTCAACGACGCGGAGGTGAACATCGGGGATCCTCCACTTGATTCCTTCGACTACCATGTTGAGGAGCCGGCGGTTGAGGAGGCCGGTGTGGAGGAGGAGGAGGAGGAGGAGGAAGAGGAAGAGGAAGATGAAGATGAAGATGAAGATGAAGATGTCACCGAGATCGGAGAGGAAATGTTTGAAGCGAGAGGTGGTGCTCGAAGGCCAATTCGCACGGCGAACTACACGGAGGTTGAGGATGTCCTTTTGGTGAAGGCTTGGTCGCAAGTGGGCTTGGATGCGGTCACCGGCACCGATCAAACCGGGAAACGTTATTGGCAACGCATTGAGGACAGGTATTGCAAGCTCAAACCCAAGACTGCCACATTGAGAGCTCGTTCTTACCGATCGCTTCAAGGCCAGTGGGACTTGATGAAGCCCGCTTGTGCTCGTTGGAGTGCGGCTATGGATCAAGTGAGGGATCAACCCCCAAGTGGTTGTGTTGAGAGTGATTATGTGAGTACAAATATCATGCTTTATTTACTTGTTGGTTCATGCTATATTTACTTGTTGGTTCATGCTATATTTACTTGTTGGTTCATGTCTTAGGAGAAATATGCCGACTTGAGGTACAAGGACATGGCCGGTTCCAAGGGCAAATCCTTCCCATTCAAGCATTGTTGGGCATTGCTCCAACATCTTGACAAATGGAAATTGAGGGATCAAGAGAGTGCACCGAAGAAATCGGATATGCTCAAAATGGATGATAGTGATGATGAAGGAAGAAACCGTGACAAGCCCGAGGGAACCAAGAAGGCAAAAGAGAGGATGAAGTTGGAAGCGGAGGCATCAAGCTTGAAGGAAAAGATTGATCAAATGATCAAGTCAAAGGAGGCATTGGCGGCGAAGGCATTGGAGGCAAAGCTTATTAACACCGAGAGAAAGAAAGATGTGAAACTTGCACAATTGGAAGCAAGGAGAGAAGATGCCAAGCGCAAGGCCGACTTGGAGGAGAGGATGATCAAGCTCAAGGAAGCAAAAGCATGGAAGGAGCTCATGGCCGAGGAGAAGGAGCACATGATGATGTCTAAAAAGGACATGGATGAAGAGCAATTGGAGTGGTGGAAGGAGTACAAGGAGAACATCGCCGAGAGGAAGAGGCTACTACGTGGTGCGTCGTCTACTCTCCGAGGTGAGTCTCCGATGAGTGGTGGAGGTGATGGAGGTGTGGACAACTTCACTGATGCTTGAAGTTGTTCGTATGTTTTATGTTTGGCAAATGATGTCTCCGATGACTATGTGATGATGATCATTTGCACGTTGTATATTTTGCTACGATTTCCATGGGATTTTACTATGTGATGATGATGATTTGCAAGTTTGTTTCATGTTTGTGATGATGATTATTTGCATATTCTGTTTTGAGGGTTGGTTTGAGGGCTCTGATCTGCGCCGGCTGTTTTGGGCCTTCAAAATTACAATTTCTCGGCCCTCAAACTGGTTTTGAGGGTTGCAAGTTTGAAGGCTCTGTTAGACATGCTCTTAGAACTTGCTTATCTAGTTTCCCAAAATTCCTCAAACGTACCCCTCCACCCAATTCAACCAGCTCGCTCCCCTCCCGCGACGACCTGCAGGGACAAGGGGAAGGGGAAGGAGGTTGCGGAGGAGGGGAGGTTGGTGGAGGCGGGCTCATCGCCGCCGCTGGGCTGGGTGCCGGCGGAGGATGGGGATGGATATGGGGGCCGTGACGCGGTGGGTGGCGAGGGCGTGGACTGGACGCTGCTTCCGGATGACACGGTGCTGCAGCTGTTCGGGCGGCTGAGCTACCGCGACCGCGGGAGCTTGGGGTCCACGTGCCGTACATGGAGGGCGCTCGGCTCCTCGCCGTGCCTGTGGACCGCGCTCGACCTCCGGGCACACCGGTGCGACACCGAGGTCGCGTCGTCGCTCGCCTCACGGTGCGCAGGCCTGCGTCGGCTGCGGCTGCGGGGCCATGAGGCGGCCGCGGCGGTGGCCTCCAGCCTCCGCGCCAGCGACCTCCGCGAGGTGGTTGCTGACGGCTGCCGCGGGCTCACTGACGCCACACTCGCCGTCCTCGCGGCGCGGCACGAGGCCAGATCGGGCCGGACCCCCTGGAACGCATCTCCAGCGACGCCCTCCGCCACGTCGCACTCTGCTGCTCGCGCCTCCGCCGCCTCCGCCTCTCCGGTCTCCGTGAAGCTGGCGCTAACGCCATTGGAGCCCTCGCGCGCTACTGCCCCCTCCTGGAGGACGTTGCCTTCCTTGACTGTGGCGCTGTCGATGAGGCCGCCCTTGGCGACATCCGCTCCCTCCGATTCCTCTCTGTAGCTGGATGCTACAACTTGAAATGGGCTACAGCATCCACCTCATGGGATCAGCTTCCCTTGCTAGTAGCCATTGACGTCTCACGCACTGATATCTCTCCAAATGCGCGCTTAACTGCAAATCTGTCGAAGAGGAGCAAGCACACGATCCCACTGCATTCAGCAACTCCAAGGGCAAGCTTGTGGTCACCATTACAAGCGACATTTTCAAATCTGTCACCTCACTGTTTCCTGGCAAGGTTGTGAAAGAGCAGGAGGTGTTCAATGAGTGCAGTTGGAGGGACAAAAACAAGGTGCTTGGTGAAATGATGATCTGGCTTGAATGGATCCTGTCACAGTCGCTTCTACGGATCGCCGAGTCCAACCCATATGGTATGGATGACTTCTGGTTGCAGCAGGGCACATCAATGCTGCTGAGCCTGGTTAAGAGCTCACAGGAGGATGTGCAGGAGCGTGCAGCTACCACACTTGTTACGTTTGTGGTTATTGATGATGAGACTGCGAATGTGGATGCTGCAAGGTCGGAAGGCGGTGATGCGAGATGGGGGCATCCCTCTTCTGCTGGACCTTGCAAGGTGCTCAAGAGTAAGCGCACAGTCTGAAGCAGCGAAGGTAATGCATTCTTTGGCTGGAGTATTGGATTCTTATATCTGTTTTCTACTATTCTGGTGTGTCATTTGCTCACATTAATTATGTCACTGTGCAGGCTATTGCAAACTTATCTGTGAATGCCAAGGTGGTTGCAGATGAGGGAGGTATCACAATATTCACTAATTTAGCTAAGTCGATGAATCGGCATGTTGCTGAAGAAGCCGCTGGTGGCCTTTGCCATTTCTTATTGCTTTCCTTTGATGTCTGCAGCGTGCGACTATGCTGTACTAATAATTGATTGCTTTCAACTTTTCAGACGGATATTGCGGCAGCTGGTGGTATAAAGGCTTTGGTTGATCTTATATTTCGCTGGCCTGCTGGGAGTGATGGTGTTCTTGTACGGAACTTTTAAACTTCGCATATTCAGTAATTCCCAATTAGACTTGCTTATTTCTGGCAAACAACCTCTGCTGACTTTTGCTCTCTCCCCCCTTTTTTTATTAGGAACGTGCTGCGGGTGCACTTGCAAACCTAGCTGCTGACGACAAGTGCAGCTTGGAAGTTGCAAAGGCTGGTGGTGTCCATGCTTTGGTTACACTTGCTCGGTCATGTAAACTCGAGGGCGTCCTAGAACAGGTAAGCAGCATCATGCCTTCATCCTTATCCAGTTTTGTTGTAGAGACGTGTTACGGTACATCTAAGCAACCTGGACCGTTCGTGGGCCTTGATCCGACGGTCCACGGCTGATATACTACACACTTTTTCGTGTAGTATTAGGGGTTGTTTAGTCAAAACACTTGTTTAAATCATAAACTTTTTCCCGCTCGATTAAATTGTAGGGTAATCCAGGAAAAACACTTATTCAAAAATTCAAACACGAGGGCAATATAGACATTACACTTAATCATTTCATTCGTTAGGGTTAGAACACCAGCAGAGACGGCGGCGACGGCGGCGCTAGGGTGCGCCTCCTTCCTCTCCCTCTCGCCGGCCTCCGTCGCCGTCCGCCCACTGCACCCTCTCGCTCCCGGCTCCCCACCGTAGGCGCTCTCGAACGCTCCCGTTCCCCACCACCTCTCCCGGTCGCCGCCCTCTCCCCGTCGCTCGCGCTCACGTTCCTCGCCACCCTCTCCCCATGGCTCCCAGTCGCCGCCCTCTCCCCGTCGCCGGCTATCCCTCTGGCTCTACTCTGCCGCTCTCTACTGCTCCCCACCTTCACCGCCCAGTTTCCTCACTGAAATGTGGAGGTCAAAGATCCGTCGGCGACGAGGTTCTGGGCGACGGAGGCGCTGGATCTGCGTGCCCCGGGGCTGGATCTGCGTGCGCTGGAGAATGGAGAGGCCTAGGCCGGCGAGGATGGCGAGGAGGTCAGATCTTCTCCTGCCGCCGGCCACCACTCCACTACAACCTGCCCCTTCTGCAGCAGCTGGAGATGGAGGACCTCCACGCCGACCGTCACTGTAAGCTCCCATCCCATCTCCTCCCCACCTCCAGACACTCGATTTCGTTCGTATCGTGCTCATGCCCCCTGCCATTCCCGTGCAGATAAGGAGGACGAGGACACCAAGCCCGGCCTCCCTCCAGATCCGGCAACCGACAATGGATGCGAGGAGCTCGTCCAACAATAAGGTTCTCTCTTTCCTTCCATGTGTGTGCTCTCGATGATGGCTCGTTTCTTGTGCTAGCCATTCTTGCTCAGGACAACGACATGTTTGTGAACTTATGCTCCTTATGTCTCTGTGTATGTTGCGTCGGAGTATGGAGAGGCCTAGGCCGGAGAGGATTCGTGTGAAGACGGTGTCGTGCGTCGGGTACGTCCCCTCTTCTTGATCGTAGGAGTATAGCGGTTGATCTTGTTGTAGCAATAGTAAGAGTAGCAGTAGCTGAACTTGGTACTGAAAAAATGCTTGCAATCTTGCTTAATTTTACAAGCTTGCTTAATTTCTTTAAATATGAATTGTGTATCCTGGAGTAGCACTGCCTTAGCAAACTGAACCTTGTTGTGGTGCAGTAGCCATACAACGACTAATTGTTTGACAGCCCCCAGGTTTGCTATTGTTTGCTTGGTTTGCAGTAGCTTAAGTTTGGTGTAGGTCATTAGCTTTGAATGAAATACTCCATCTTAGAGCACGGCTAAAATTTCCATTTGCAGTGTCTTTATTGCAGAGTAATGCATGTTTCTTGATGGAGTAGCAGGAGTTTTTTTGATCTTGTGTTCTGAACTTGCAGTATTATGGCTTGCAATATTTTTTATGTAGTGTGGGTTGTCTCCTCTGTTTGTTAACAAGTGCTAGCAGCAGTAACTTGTGTATTACATACAACAGAAAGAGCACCACATGGAGCTGATATAAATACACTATGCCTTCAAAAGTGCATTCTGTTTTTAGCTGAATCTTGCAACTTGACATAAAATAAGCTTTAGATAACAGGGAGATCAAGCTCTACTAAATCCTTAACGTAGTGAGAAATAGCTGATATTTATTTTGTTACATGTGTAATCATTTTTGTATTACAGGTATGGCAGCCCAATTCTGAATATCAAATGGCACCAGTCACTTAATTCTACCGAACCTAAATTGATAACTGCTGATAAGCATATAGTAAGAGATTGGGATCCGAATACAGTGAGTTTTTCATCCTTCTCTGGTAATTGGTGACCTCATTTCTAGTATGGATGGCGTTGACTTCTTTGTTCGATGATAACCTTGTGTTACTTTTACTTTAATAGGGGAATAACATGACTAGCTTTGATCCTGATGGTGGTTCTATCAATGATGTTTGCATCTTCCTGGATAGTGGTTTAATGTTATTAGCCCTGGACAACAGCCAGATACCTGTCTACTTTATTCGTGCACTTGGCCCTGCTCCAAAGTGGTGCTCACATCTTGATAACTTAACAGTGAGTGAATTTCCTCGCATTGGTTTTGTAGCTAGTTTAGTAAAATTTTACCTGAACAATTCCTTCTATTGATGATTCCTCAAACAGGAGGAGCAGGAAGAGAAACAAGAATTGTTCACCATTCACATCACCATCTTTGGTTTCTTAATTGTTGCTTCCTTATTATTTCATGTGAACCAAAAATAAAATAGGGAATGCCATGATGCAAGATGAGATGCAAAAAGTGAAAATTTTACTCATATTTTTAGGTACCAAAAGTGGGGCTGTTACAATCATGGAACTACATGATCATGATTCCTCTAAAGAAAGAAGAGATAGCAATATAATTATTAGTCCGAACTGCCATTCTTTTCGACACCTTTAATCGGTTCCTACTTCCAACCTTGTAGTAAATGCTTAGTTACAAAAAATAGCTTTGATTTTGCTCATGCTTTAAACATGCTGCCTTGTCTCTGATGTTCTTGACCAATTGTTGCTCTCTCTGAACTTCAAATTTCTACCTAGCAAAAAGGACTGGGTGTAATCTCTACCAATCCAAACAAGATCTCTCTTTTTTGTAGCCAAAAAAGATCTCTGCAATTATCTTGATCTTCCTATTTGTTTTGTCTGATGCACAACAATTATTAATGTCTGGTAACACTAGTTTTGAGATCTGACGAGAAATGCTTTTGAAATAATCTGCAGTTTACAATCCCGGGAGGGCGACATGCGGTCCACCATGCGCGGCCATCGGGTCGGATCGAGGGTCAGGTCTTCGCGGTCTGCCGCTCTCCGCTCTGCCCTCGTCGCCTCGCGGCTCCTCTTCGCCCAGCGGCGCAGAAATGGTGAACTGAGCAGAAGGAGAAGGGGGTAGGGGCAGTTGGGCTGGGTGAACTTGTTCCGTGGGACCCACCGTGTCAGGGGTGGCCGGGTGCGACCGTTGAGAGCTCGTACTCAGGCTACTTGGGCCGCATAGGAGTCTGGACGCCTACGTTGTTCTGTTCCTGGGCCGGCCCATTTCATTCGCCCACAGAACATTTCTATCTTTCGCTGCTTCAACTGTTTCTGCTCAATCACTTCGCTAAAAAACAAAAACAGACTTGCTCCTTAATGGGTGGTGATCGTGGAGACATGCACATGAGACAAATGCGGCGTGACCCACCCACATGCTTTGGTTGGTCTCGCACATCTTTCGTTCATTTAAAGATCTATTTCAAAAAATCTGAAAATTGTTTAGATTTCGAATTTGATCAAATTTTGAATATAAACAAAATCAGAAACATTTTCAAATTCGAACCCATTTTTAAATTTGAAAACATTTTAAAAATCAACAATTTTCAAATTTGAAACCATTTTTAATATGGAACCATTCTAAATTCGTAACCATTATTAAATTTGGAACCATTTTCAAAATGGAACCATTTTAAAATTCGGAACCATTTTTAATTTGGAATCATTTTAAAATTTGGAACCATTTTCAAAAATCAACAAAATTCGGTACCAGTTTCAAATTTGGAACCATTTTCAAATTCCAAACCATTTTTAAATTTGGAACCATTTTAAATTCGGAACCATTTTGAAATTTGGAACAAATTTTAAAAATGAAGAATTTTCAAATTCGGAACCATTTTTAATTTGGAACCATTTAAAATGCGGAATCATATTCAAATTTGGAACCATTTTTTAATTCGGAACTGTTTTAAAAAATGAACAATTTTTTAATTCAGAACCATTTTTAATTTGGAATCATTTAAAATTCATAACCATTTTTCTATTTCGAACCATTTTCACAATGAAACTATTTTTGAAAAACTAATAATTTTCAAATTTGTATCCATTTTTAATTTGGAACCATTTGAAATTCGCAAACATTTTTAAATTTGGAATCATTTTCAAAAGGGAACCATTTTCAAATTTGGAACCATTTTTAAATTCGGATCTATTTTAAAAATTTAACCGTTTTTTTAATTTGGAACCATTTTAAAATGAACAATTTTCAAATTGATAACCGTTTTTAATTTGGAGCCATTTTAAATTCGGAACCATTTTTAAATTTGCAACCATTTTAAAAATGAACAATCTCCAAATTTGCAACCATTTTTAAATTTGGAACCATTTTGAAAATGGAACCATTTTAAAATTTGGAACCATCTTAAAATTGGAACCATTTTTAATTTGGAACCATTTTAAATTCGGAACCATTTTTAATTTGGAACCATTTAAAAATTTGGAACCATTTTTAAATTTGGAATAATTTTCAAGATGGAACACTTTTAAATAATGAATAACAAATTTCTAATTTGGAACCATTTTAAATTTGGAACTATTTTAAATTTATAAACATTTTTTAAATTTTGCATCTAGGTCTATTAAATTTGGAAACATTTTTTAAATGGTTTTGAAAATTCAAAATGGAATCATTTTTAAGTTTGGAACCATTTTCAAAATGGAACCATTTAAAAAATTGAAACCATTTTCAAAATCTAACCATTTTCAAATTTGGTACCCTTTTAAATTCGGAACCAAATTTTAAATTGGAACCATTTTCAAAATGGAACCATTTTTAAATTTGGAACCATTTTGTAATTTGGAACCATTTTAAAATTTGGAACCATTTTAAATTCAGAACCATATATAAATTTTTAACCATTTTCAAAATTGGAACCATTTTTTAAGTTGGAACCATTTAAAAAATGAACATCTTTTTAGTTTGGAACCTTTTTTAAAGTTGGAACCATTTTCAAATTTTAACCATTTCAAAAATGAATAATTTTTTAGTTTGGAACCATTTTCAAAAATGAACAATTTTCAAATTTTGAACCATTTTTAAATTTGGAACCATTTACAAAATAGAACAATTTTTTATTTTGGAACCATTTTCAAATTTGGAACCATTTTTAGTTTGGAACCATTTTAAATACGGAACCATTTTTAAATTTGGAACTAGTTTCAAAATGGGACGATTTTCAAAATGGAACCATTTTCAAATTTGGAACCACTTTTAATGTGGAACCATTTTCAAAATGGAACCATTTTTAAATTTGGAACCATTTAAAAAATGAAATTTTCAAACTTAGAACCATTTAAATTCGGAACTATTTTTGAATTGGAACCATTTTCAGAATCGGAAGCATTTTCAAAATTGAAACCATTTTCAAAATTGGAACCATATTCAATTTTGGAACCATTTTTAAAAATGGAACCATTTTCAAAATTGAAACCAATTTGAAATTTGGAACCATTACAAAATTGGAACAATTAAAAAAAAAAGAATAAGAAAACAAAAACAAAACTGAAAAGAAAAAGAATAAGAAAACGAAAACAAAATGAAAAGAAAAAGAAACGAAAAAGAAACAGAAACAAAAGAAAAAGGGCGCCAAGTGGGTCGGCCCGGTAAACCTTCGCAGAAGCATTCCTTCAGGCGGCGGTATCACTATGCGGCGCCGCATAGCGTAGTGGCTAGTCGGCTCAGCCCATTTAGTGGGACCTGTTCACTACTGCTTCTGTTTCTTTTTTTTCTGTTTCGCTAATTCGGTCCAGAAAAATAAATCGAACATATTCCGAAAATTCAAAACTGAACAAAATTCGAATCAGAACAAAATTCAAATTTGAACAAAATTTCAAAATTACAAATTTTGAATCTGAACAAATTTTAAAATGAACAATTTTTTGAATCTGAACAAATTTCGAAAATAAACATTTTTCAAATCTGAACAAATTTCAAAATTTGAACAGATTTCGAAAATGAACATTTTTCGAAAATGATTTTTTTTAAATGAACAATTTTGAATCTGAACAAATTTCGAAAATGAACAATTTTTGAAATGATTTTTTTTGAAATGAACAAATTTGGAATCTGAACAAATTTCGAAATAAACGTTTTTCAAATCTGAACAAATTCAAACATTGAACAAAATAAAAAAATGAACATATTTCAAAAATGAACAATTATCGAATCTGAACAAATTTTAAAATGAATAATTTTCAAATCTGATTTTTTTCGAAAATGAACAAATTTCGGAAATGAACAAATTTGAAAAATGAACAAATTTCGAAAATGAATTATTTTCATAAAACGAAAAGAAAAAGAAAAGGAAAAAAATAAAAAACAGAGAAGAAAAACGAAAAAAAAACAGAGAAGAAGGGCGCTGCCGAACCTGAGCTGGGCCGGCCCATTGGTCGCGAGGGGGTACGCGATCTAAAGGATTTCCGCCGCATAGGATTTGCCCTCCCCAGCTACAGACGCGAGCCGGCGCCGCCACGCTGTCTGCGTTGTCACCGGCAGCCCGGAAACAGCAGTCCGGCACTCCGTCTTCCTGACCCTTCCCGCAGGCTTCCCGGACGGCCTGAACCCGTCGCGCCGTCCTCTTCCACCGCGGTTCCGCGCCTCAGCCGGTCCGGCCCAGCTGCTCAGCTCGGCCGTTGCGCCGCCGCCGCTGGCCCGCCCTCCATCGCCTTCGCGTGACCAAAGGCCTCAACTCCCTCCTCCTCTCCCAGTTACTTCTGGATGGAGGCCGTGGTGCGGAAGGTGCAGCAGCGGGTGATGAAACTGCGGAAGGAGATGGAGCGGTGGGACGACCTCAACTCCCGCCTCCTCTCCGAGTTCTCCAACGCCACCCTCATCATCTCCCGCCTTCCGGTACCTTGGTCTTCCTCCGACCCTTCTTGGCATCCTTGCTCTTATCTATGTTCTACCTGTTTTATCTACCATATTCAGTTATGCGTCACACATGATTAATTCCGAGCCTTATTAAAGTTTGAGAAGTCTAGTAATTGTTCTGCACACTTCACTTTGCGTGGTTACAGTTACAGTAGCAAATTTTCTTTGTTTCAGTTTTGGAATGAGTTCCAAAATTTAGGAATAGTGATCCCTGATGCTGCTGCTAGTCTGCAAACTACACAGAGGGTTGCTCAATGGTCTTATAATTTTATTGACTACTATATGCGTTGTCATGTTGGATTCTCAATCTGAACTCTTTGGGGGAATTGAAACCTTACTCTATGTCATGCGTTAACAAGGTACTTGGAGATGCTAAAAATTATGGTGTCCTGCGGTGTGTGCCCAACATCAGGGAGGACCTCTTAGGGAAGCAGATGGAGAGCCTGGAGCTCATCTTTGTCTCGATGAGGGAGACACTGTAAGATATTGTTCCAACCAATTTTTGTTGTGGTGTGGATCCAGGGAAATGGTTTTGAGTTGGTACGGCTGACAAATGCTGCTGCGATTTTTCAGGGAGGAGTTCGGTGGCATTGCCAAAAATTTGAACAAGGCGCTGCGTAATACTGATCAGATGGTGAGGGGTGGATCGGCTCTCACAGCAAAACAGATGCAGCTACAAGTGGGAATTTTGCCAACTATTGCGGACTGCTTGGATGGATTACAAACGCTGTCTGACATGCACCAGGCTGAGTAAGAACCAAATGAAAATTCCTTAACCGAACATGATGTTTCTTTTGGACATTCTCAAATGTTTTTATTATGAACTAGTAGCTTAACTCACTTGACCGCATTCTTTATGGTTGAATTGAAGGTTATTGCGTTAGTGTTATATTTAAAATTTCCATGTAAACAGATTGTTAATAGGCCTACTTTCAAAGTGTTCTCCAGTCACCAACGCTTTCGTCTCTAATAACAACATTTTGTTTTTGCGGTCTTCATATGCTTAGATAACATATGCCTTCTTTTCTGACAATACATTGATATGCATGGTATTTTTTTTCCTCATAGCAGAAGCTACTTATTACGGCCTTCTAAAACTATCTGCGTTCTATTGCCAGGTATGCGCTAAAATCATCGATTATCTCTTTGTTGACATGGAAGAGCAGGTAAGTGCGAATATTCTAACCACTACTTTCTCCTATCATCTCCTTAGATTTGTTCCTGTAATTCTGCATCTCTTAGTTTATTGAAGAATAATCAATACCTAGTCCTTACATTTCATCTTTCTTCATTGTCTGTTGGTGCTCTTTCCTTTACAGTTCAAGTGACCTCGCTGCAATGCGTCAACTGATTGTAGACCAACCAAACATACCGAAAGAGGAAGGTAACGAATGAAACAGTAGAACTGCAAATATGGTTTTTAGTGATGGTTTCACCTGATAACTTATCTGACAATGACACTTTTATCTTATTCTTTTTGCAGTGCAATCTATTTTCGACATTATATTTGCAGATGAAATTTGTTAAGTGCAGTCTGTATCCTAACTATCGGGATCCGTATTGCCGAGACATATTGAAGCCATTGTAAAATGATCTACTTGCCTATCCAGACAAAGCAAGAAGGCGGACACCTTCAGGTTTAGTGAGCCCAATTGCTGCAGCACCAAGCTGGAACTTATTTACATAATCATCTAGCTTGTGAACCTGCAAGTAGGCCCTTAGTTTGTATCAACATATTGTAAAAAAATGGCGCTGTTCCGTCAAATGGTAAAGTCGAAGTCTCCAATCTGATATCGAACTATTCATCCTTCCTGCTGCAACTTAAGGGTAGTCTGCTGAAAAGGTCTCAAGGAAATATTTGGCTAGGAGTTTGCTGGGAAGCCTTCGCCCTTTTGTTCTCTGTATGTAGGTACCATGCCTGGAGCTTGTAGGTCAGGCGTTTGTTTTGTTTCTTTCACACTTGGCAGGTGTGCACGCTTCTCCCGTACTGTGCGTCTGTGCGCCTGTAAATTATCGAAAATAAATGGAAAATTTGTGCTGGGGTTCTCTTTTCATCAAGTTGTTTGGTTGGTCCAAGGGGAAAAAAGAATCTTACAATCTGCCATCTCAAAATCTTGCTTACGATATTGGGAGCTAGAGCATGATCTTATGAGGAACAATGGCAGATTCATTCTTTATTCGTGAGACTATCATTTCGCAGCTGGGTGTGACAATCTAACCATGAATGAGATGGAATGCAAATCATCACTACGGCTGTGTGTTGATGGGCCATTTTTCTGGCATTGTTCCCTAAAATTTCAGCCCAGGTTTGGATTGTTGCCAAATTTCTGCGCCCCATCGTTTCCTGGTCACATTCTATCTACGGTTTTGCTAATTCTCGATCGAATGAGAATTAGCTTAATTCTCATTCGCATGACGTCATCGGTTGCAAGTGGACTTGCAAGTGAGATTGATAACGTCATGCGAATGAGAACTAAACTAAGTCTCATTCGATTAAGCGCTAGAGATACCTTCTATCTACCTTCTCAGTTCTCACTGTGGAGAGGCTTTGGATCGGATCTGAATCGACCAGCGGGGTTCATCACAGCCGTCCACATTTTGAATTGGACGGCCCACATTTGCCGCGATCACATGCAACACCGTAAGCGCACTTGTCCGTCGTGCGCTCGGTTCCCCACCCGGCCTCCCATCCCCACCCAATGTCCATCGGCCGCCCTACTCCGGCCTCCTCGGCGCCCTCCACTGCAGCATAGCAGGAGGCAACGCCTCCACCGCCGTCTCCCTCCTGCCCACCCTCTCTCGCGCCGGCCTGCGCCCGCCCTTCCCGCTCCTCTCCTCGCTCGCCCGCCTCCTCCTGCTCCGCCGCGCCGCACCGTCGTTCTCCACATTGGCAGGACGCCTGCTACTCTACATCCGCCTCGCCGGCCTCAAGCACCTCGTCGCTTCTTCCACCCCGCTCGCCAACCAACTCCTGTCTCCCCGTCGCCTGTTCGCTAGAATGCCCCTCCCCACCGTCTACTCGTACAACGCCATGCTCACAGGGTATGCCCACCTCGCCCTCGCGGCCCCGGCGGCGGAAATCTTCGCCACCATGCCACACCGTGACCTCACCTCCTATAATGCTGCTATGCTCGCCCTCGCGAGCGGTGGCCAAATGCGGGACGGCGTGGTACTGTACTCGGAGCTCAGGCGCACGTCTCCTCCCCTTGGGTACAGCAATGACACCTTCTCGGCCCTACTTGTTGCGTGCGCTAGTCTCATGGACGGGGAGCCTGCCAGGCAGCTCCATGCCCATTTGTCTCTTCTCGGGTTCTTGTCTGACACCCTCATTGATGTTTACAGAAAATGTGGTAGCATTTCTGATGCACATAGGCTGTTTGACGAGATGCCTGCAAAATACATGCGCATGTGGACATCAGTAGTTTGTTGATATGCAGAGGATGGTCAGTTGACTTCTGCTCGTCAGCTCTTTGATCAGATGCAGGAGAAGAGTATGCTTTCATGGAATGCTCTCATGGAGGGATATGTTCTTCATGGACAGGCAGTAGAGGCATTGAGTATTTTTCAGCATTTGATCAAAGATGGTTTTCATCCAGACCAGTTCACCTTCAGCAGTGCTTTCTCTGCTTGTGCAGCTATTGGTTCAATGACACATGGTAAGCAGATCCACGGCAGGTTGTTACAAACTGGGTTTGATCCAAATGTAATGATTCTGAGCTCACTCATTGACATGTACTCAAAATGTGGCTATTTGGCTGGTGCTAGACAGATTTTTGATCTAACTGGTCAGGAGAGGAGGGATAGTGCGTTGTGGAATGCAATGTTATCTGCTCTATGTCATCATGGGCTTGGACAGGATGCAGTACGATTGGTTGTTCTGATGATTCGGGAGAAACTGAAGCCTGATGCTAACACATTCTTGCTAGTTTTGACAGTTTGTCGCCATTGCAGCCTAGTTGACGAAGGCATGAATTTCTTTGAGTTGATGACTAAGAGATACAGGATTGTTCCAGGAGAAGACCATTATGCATGTATGGTGGATTTAATTAGTCGCTCATCTCGTTCATGTGATGAAGTAGTTGAGTGGATCAGAAGTTCACCATTTGGTTCTAGCAAACAAGCTTTGGAAACTTTGGTTGGGAAATGTGCAATAAACGGGAACACAGAGTTGATGAGTAATGTAGAGGAGCACCTGGCTAAATTGGACAGTCCAAAATAAATGGATGGTTGCTTTTTGATATTTGTTTTATGTGCTGATCTATCTCCCTCAATGAAGAATGCTCGGGCAGATAAGGACTTGTGATAAGAACTTTGGAACAGTGAAAGCTATTTGAACTCTTCACAGGAGGCTGTCATTGAGAACGGAGACGGGACAAGTGCATCCCTGAACAAGTGCAATATAGCAGTGGCATCAGAAATAATTGGTGCTGAAGGGACCAGTGGACATGTGAACTACATTGGGTGCGGTACAATTGAAGGACGAGGGATTGGTCATCCTGGAAAAAATAATGCCTTTGCGGTTTTGCATGCCAAGTAATAGTGAAAAAGCGATTTCATAAATATTTTCACGCAAATGTCACTCTGTTATGTGGCATGCCATTGGACACAAGAAGCAACAAACTCAGCATTAATTTTCTGGCCAGCCTTCTTAAGATTGCTGCATTCACTTCAATTTTGTATGTACAACATTTCATCATCCATATTGTACCTGAATCTATTTCCAGTTTTAGAAAATGTTGTACAGATACTGACATTACAGCAGGAACATGTATATGTGTCTGGTTACCAAAGCACACCATGTAGTTCTATTCAAAGGATTACATGGCAGAAGAAATAAACATCGGCTATTGCAAATTCAGCAATAATATTTCTGCTGCTGGTGCATAAATCTTGTGTGTTGTATGTGTGTACAAACAGGCGTGACAAAGCCACTCCCTAAATAGGATTGTTGTTTATCTTTTGTTACAAACGATACATACATTTCATAGATATATCAGATATACAGTGAAACATTTTCGAACATGAGCGTGTATCATGTTTTGCTGCAAAATGCCATCATGTTCTAATGTACATCAAATATCTGAAAGAAGCAGACAAATATCCTTGGAAAGCAGAACTTGGTATGTCTCAGATTGCACTATCTACTTGAATGTTGCAAATTGCACTATCTGCTTGGATGTTGCGAACTGCAAAAATCTTCAAGTCCATAGTAGTTAATGAAGCTATTCGTAATGCTTGATCCATACTGGTATGGAGTATACCAGAGTTCCCAGCGCGAAGGAGAGCGTGAAGGTCGCTGAGGCATAAACAAAGGCCCTACCAATGTGTCCGCTGCTTCTCATGGCATAGATTTCAGCAGCAAAAGTAGACACTGTGCTCAAGCAACCAAGGAAACCAAGCTGAATGCCATTAAGAACAGTTGCCGATCGCTTTGTATTCACCTACAAGAAGATCAAACCAATCAGAGAGAGGCAAGATGATTTACATAAACTGTACCAACACATGCTTTAGCCACCATACCGCTTTCACAGTCACGGCAAGCGACGCCATGATACCTGCAGCAAGAACATTGGCTGCAAGTGTCCCAATGGGCAGCCATTTGAAGGATCTCTGTCTGCCAATTCCCTGGCCGTTAAGCCTTGCCAAGTACCATCGTAACCAAACGCCCAGAGGCGCAACTGTGCACCCCAGCCAGAGTACAGCGCCGTCAGCAAGACTGCGCACCTTTATTATGGCCAACACGATGCTCAGAACCCACAAGAAAGAAAGCAAAATCATCATAACTGCTATAAGCACAGAATGCTTAGTCCTAGTGTCCACCCTCAGGCGCTCCCAGTCACATTTGCTTCCTATTGAACTATTGTCCTTGATGCATTTCACAATCCAGCTCCGTAGGCGCTCACCTGTTTCGGCACCCACCCTAATGGACTCATTGACGATGAACATTCCTGAGTAGGGTAGTGTTGTTAACCACCAAAAGAATTATTGCACTTTTTCATTCAATAGTAACTAATTTTGGACTAACTTCATAGAAAATGATGATGAGGTACCTAATACTATCCCAGCTATAGCATACGCCCAATGGTCTTTGGAAGACATGCTAACCGCTGCTTGGTTCCACCCACTGAAGGTGGTAAGGCTTCCCATGTATCCGGTTGTGATTCCAACAATCAGATGATCAGATACGTGCCGAATGTCAGTTTTGAAGATGATCCCAAACCAGGCCATCAGGAAGGATCCTAGCTGATGCACAACGTTTAGCCATTAAAATCCCTAGTTGTTCGCCTAAAATCTGCTTGTAGTTTTGTTACTCGAACAGATACAAGAATGGCACATACCATGTTCGACGGAAGATCAAGGTATAATGGGCTTTGATTTGAGGTTAGTGCCAGACAGGCAGGGCCAAACAGCTTCTGGAGCCCGTACCTTGTAAATACCTGATTTCGACATTGTAAACATCATTATTGGAAAGGATGATACAAGATAAGCAGTGATACTTAAAAATTAGTGGAGTACTAAATAGAATAAGCATCAGAATTTGATAATGACAGCCCCGCAAGTAGGAACTCCATGGACTAAAACCTAAATGTTTTTAAGGCATGCATGGGCTATGAAAAAAGTCAAACAAATGCCCTCTGAACTTTCAATAGTATTTTTCTACATTTCTTCGCACTAACGGGGATTATTAAGTACGGAGTAATTAATACTTAATACAAACAACAGCAGACCCCGTGTTGGAGAGTTACCCCGAAAAATCCGAAAACAGCTAAATGGATCAGGTAAGAAGCATAATCAAGCCTCCGAGAAAGCGTATACGGTTCAACCTGCAGGCAGGCACAAGCATAGGCATGTTTGTGTTAGCATCTACTAGCAGAATGTAAAGCCTTTCAACAGTGCAGACAGCATAATCATTTGATTGATAATCGCTCAACTCAAACCACAATTTTGTACCTTGGCTGATGAGCTCTCCTCCTTTGGCTCCACAGAAGATTCAGATGCTGGCACACCTTTGCCATGTGAGCTGTAGCCATGGATTCGATTATCTCGGAGGGGACCAATCTTGTGTTGATCCAAGGTATTTGTTGCATCTTCATTGGCATTATCTTCCAACGCTAGCACTCGGTCACCATTGTCAATGACCTGAGCCAAAGCCGAGCTATCGGCGTCACCTAGTAACTGGTCTGCCGACTGAAGGGAATGCCTCATAGAGTTCAGGATCGAGTCGCCCATCTCGCGGGAGAGGCTGATGGATCCCCTTGAACTGCGCCTACTACTTCTCCTACTCAGTAGTGAACTGGACCTAGCAGCTGAAGGATGACCAGCAGAATCCATGGATTCAGTCCTTACATAGCCTAACAGATTTCCCCCGGAAACATGTTTACTGGTTGAAGAGCCGTCCATCATCTTGCAAGCCCGTTTCTGAAGCTACAAGAGATGTACCAACCCTGCCAGACAAAAAGAAAGCAAATTTTCAAAGTCAATTGCTACCGATCCACGGCATATAAATTCAGCAAGCATAGGAACCAGACAATGAGCAGGACAGAGATATAGATTTGGGGTATATTTGTAGGCTGCAGCTGGACCAATCGCATCACAATCATACCACTGCACAAGGCCGTGGAAAATCGTTTCTTTTTTAAATTCACATATTCCTTTCTCCGGTCAATATCAACAAGCTCGAAACATCTTACTAAAAGAGAAAGAATAACATAGCTGGTTATACATGTCACTAATAATTCGAGAGTTTCTGAAGTTACAGAAATATATCTGATAAGCTTTTTCCTGGCACCACAAAAACATATGGTACTGGAACAACAACCAGTGATCAATGATCATACACACAACACAGGGTACACCAGCTGAAAGCAAGAACGAGGAGCCAGGACGATAACAGCCAGTTGGTGGGACAAAATCCAAGAGAAGAGCCAAATAGTGGAATCATCATCAGAATTTGATAAAAGAGCTAGGCCCAACCAGAGAAACGATCGGTAGATACAGACAACATGGCCACAACGACTCCGGCATAATGTTTCGTGAAACATGTGGCGTTTGCTAATTAGGCTGCTACTGGATAAACAACGAATTTCCAGAAGAAAAAGCTAGTGAAAGGTGACTGGTCTTTTTGGCATGGACACTAAACTAATTGCCAACCAGTTTAATCCCCGGCGCTTTAGCTACCGAAGCGCACTCGCCGGGTCAAGAAAGGTGGGAGATCGGCAGGACCCCACGCCGCCTGCTTATACCCGCCGCCGCCCGTCCGTTTTCTCACCGCGTCGGAAGACGAGCGCACGCTTCTGTTCATCTGAACTCGCGAATCGTTCCTGAGGATTTGACCGCCCGAGGGCAGGCTACGAGGAGGGGTGAGGGTAGAGTAGAGACGGAGGTGGGAAGAAGAACCTGATTCTTGTTAGAAACTGAGAGCGGGTGGCGGCGGCCGGGTCGCGCGGAGAAGGCGGCGGTCGTGTCTGGCCGGCGGTGGGAGGGGCTGCTTCTCTGCTCCTCCGCGCATCCCATTTTCGCCTTTACAGATCTATTTATTTATAGAAGGAAATGGAATCACGGAAGACCAGCCTGTGGCTGTGGCTGAGATGGCATGAACGTGAACTGGCTGCGATGGACGGTCCAGATCAGATCACCTTGTGTGCTAGGGTGTGCGTGCGTGAGACCGTGAGTGTGGAGTGTGTGTGGTGTGAGTTGGCGCATGAGTGCAGATACTACAGTTGTACTACAAAGAGGCATAAAAAAATCAGATCACCGGACAAACCGTTTAACTAACCCACCATTTCGGAACGAAAGCGGGACCGAGAACTAAAAACCCTCGCCCCTCCTCCCGACCCAACGGTGCGGCGGGCCCGGCGATGGCGGCGCCGGCGGAACCCGGCGGGATCGACGGCTACCTCGGCCTACGCGACGTAAGGGTCGAGATGGACCTGGGGGCGGCACGAGGCGGCGGAGAAGGAGGTACAGGCGGGGGAGGGGGCGGAGGCTTCGCCGTCTGCTTCTGGCTCTACCTCTCCGGCTCTGCGGGGCCTTCCTCCGTAATCCTTCACCAGGTTCGACTCGATTCGAATCATCAGCTTGTTCCCCCGTATTAGTCGGTCGTTAGGCGTTCCGTTTCAGTACGGAGTCTGATTTTTGTGGGTGCGGGCGAGGAGCGAATTCTGTCATTTGGGGGAAGCTTATCTCTCTGCTGTAATGCGGTGGCGGTGCTTCTTGCGGCTGTTAGTATGGTTGTGCTGTGGGTGCTGCAATAGTAGGTTGTTAGGGAAGTTATATTATGCAGATTCATCTGTCTATCCGTGTGAGGGGCAACACTTTGCATTGAACTCATTGGGACACTCAATTTTGCAGATAACTGCAGGGGATAACAACAAGATACCATTTCTTGCTTTAAGCGAAGGGAATAAGCTGCTTCTCTTCCCGTTGCTGAGGTTGCATAAAGAAGCTCCTAGCTCTAGTTCCTGTCCATGGACTGACACGGCCCATATATCGGCTGTAAATGAATGCCCTATTGAGAAGTGGATACACATTGGATGCGAGGTATGCTGCAAACATGATTGCTGTAACATCCCTTTTACGTCACTGCATATCCTTGCATTGGTTGAGGCCGCAGAAGTATGCATTTAATGTTTTTCCGTGTTTCTATTTTTCTCATGCACCTGTGTTTCACAGTTTCACTTATATTCGGCACGTTGCCAGGCTCTGAATGGATATCGTCCTTTTATGTTGACAACAATTCCTCTATTTAAAATATGATTTGTAAAAACTGTGCACCTGTGTGACTGTGTCAGGTTACTGAAAATTTCATGCGCCTTCACATTGATGGCGATCTAGTTGCCGAGGCTCATCTTTGTCCGCTATCTGGTGAGCCAGACAACCAAGAGGATGCATACAAAATCTGCTTTCTTGGAAATGATGACAATGTCGAAGGCTACGTCTACAATATCCAAGTGCTATCTATGCTAGGAACCATACACGAGCATTATGCAGAGGTGATGCAACTTAACTGATAGTATGGCATTCTTTTTTCTTCTGTAAAGGTGCAAACCGACAATATTTTCTTGCAGAATCCACCATATAACTTATCTATTGACTACTCATGCTGCGACGGTATTGAGGAGGGCGATGACGGGACTTGGTGCATTGTTGGTGGAAAGGTAAACCAGACTCTTTCTCCCAACTATTTATCCTATTTTTATTTCAACTATTTTATTCGATACAAGGAAATTTTCTGCGTTTCTGTAAAGTTTATAACTTGTAAAAATGTGAAGATACCTAAGAGCTGCAGTTGAGCTGCAGAAAATAATGCTGAGCTATATTTGTTGATTCATTCTATATCATAAATCATATAATAAGTCGAGATAACCCTAAAATGCTATCGTAATTATTGAAATTGATTGTTTCAGGCTTCTTGTCGGAGGAACTTCATAATGGAAGTAGTACTAACAAACGCTTTTGGTGAACCTGTGAACAAGGATACACAGGTCCTTGATTTACCTTATTTCTTTACAGTTAGTACATGTGCTAGTATATTTGCATAACTTAAGAAAGTTATTCGTCTTCTAGATTGTTGCTTCACTTGTCTATGCTGACAATGGAGCAGTAGTCGAGAAATCAAGGGATGATGCAGAACCTCCCCTGCTGATTGCCTGCGAAGGACTTGAATACCCAGCTAAATGCAGGCCTCTTCCAATTCTCCGTGGGCGTGCACTATTTAAGCTCAAGATATCTCAGGTGTGATTCTCCATATGATGAATTGCTTTAGTACAAATATAGATTACTTCAGTTTGATTATTGCTCTGTAGAAGCACTATAGTGGAGTAGAGGCCGTATCTGTATGCTGAAGTGGGCTGCCACGCTTGCTACAGTATGTATTGTGTAATGCATGCATATGTTCAAGAGTGTTTTGGGTTTCCATCTTCCTTAAACGCTTTACAAAAGCCTTTTATCTGGTAGCCCCAGTTTTCCGGCAGCAATGAATACAAATAATATTGCTATTTATGTCATAGGCCCTTAATATTCCGTTTATCTCTCGGCATTTTTAAGCACTTTTGCAAAATTCACTTGAGTTGAAGGTGTAAAAAAAGTTTGGCAACTTGAATGTGAAATATATATCTGCCGAAAAGAAAAGAAAACGTCTGAATGTCTATAGAAACCGGTGTGTGGCCCAATATAGCACTGGAGCTGCACATACTTGCAGTCGTAGCAGCAGGTGCTATGTACAAGTGAATCACCATACTTTACCGCAGTTATACTGTTGCATGATGTCGGAAACACCAGTGTCTCAGTAAACAGATACAATTTTATGCTACGAATTTTCTTGGTTGATCTTTGTCCATGACATTTGATCTGGTTGTTCCAGCTATCTTCTAAATGTGACAACAAGCTGTTTCGCATTTATTTCTCTGCACTTCACGCGCAAAAATATCCTTTTCTGGAGGCATCTTCCAACCCAGTTCGCTGTATATCCCGAGGTCGCCCCAACCGTCCAATGGGTCCTGGAAAGCGGACAAGTTCTGCAACAGCTAATGAAATTCACTCAGTCAACAACGGCCAAAAGGTTGGTCGTGATGGCAAAGTAAACGCTTGCTCACAGTCTCATGATCAAAGTTCAGTGACGTGTTTGCATCCATCCAAGTTTCTCAAGGTAGAAGTTGATGGAACAGAGACTCACAAAATGGTATCCCAGGTAGTCAATCTCATAGATTGCAGTACTCTGAAATTGTGCTTAATTTGCCTTGGATTTTACAATTACTGGTCTGTTTGTAGAGTAAGCAGGCAAGAGAGATGGTGGTGGATGCACCAAGTGCCACAAAAACTGACTCTACAGCATCTGACTCCGACAGCATCGACGGGAGAAGTTCTTGGAGTGGATCAGATAGGGATGAAGTTGAAAGTTTTTCGGATGCTATGATCTTCCGATACTGTCTAGAAGGCACATATGAGCGGTCAACATTTCTTAAAGGTGCAGCTTCTTCTATCAATGTGGATGACTTGATAGCACTTGCAAATCAGGTCTCTTTGTATAGTGGATGCTCCCATCACAGGTAGTCTTATACCTTATGTTCTACATGAAGGTTCCTCTCCTGCATCACTAACATCCATTTGCACTTTTCTTTTGAAGAAACCAAATAATAATTTCAAAGCAATTGCTCGAAGAGGGTGCTGACACCTGGAGCATAATTTCGAAGAACAAGGAGCGTGCTCTTTGGTCATCTGTCGTTCCTGAAATCATGGCAAAATTTATGGAGATTTCTCATTCTGCAAATAGAGGTTTGTCAGAACAGGTAGGATCCATTTGCTTCTGTATGAGGTTTCAATACCTATACCCCCTTTTGTAGAAGGGGGACACATTAAATCATTAGTAGAGTTGGTTCGTCAATTTCGTGTGAGTGGGACAAGAATAAATGTTTGATTCCCCACTTACATTATAGGATCTGGAGGTTCTAAGAGGAATTGCCGGCTGTGGTGATGATCTTGGAAAGGACGAATTTGATAGGCTATGGTATTGGTTATACCCGGTGGCTGCTTCTCTGTTGAAAGATAAAATCAACAGCTTATGGGCTTGCACGGCACCTGTATGGATAGAGGGATTGATTACAACAGAGGAAGCTGAGAATGCGCTAAGAAGTTCCAGGAAATTGCTCAAGAAGCCGGGAACATTCATTCTCAGATTCCCTACCACTCGAAGCTGGCCGCATCCAGATGCTGGAAGCCTTGTTGTCACCTATGTTGGCTCTGATAACTCAATCCATCACAGACTTCTCTCCCAAGATTTCAGGTGCGCTCCGATCAGTAACATCATTCCGTGGTACTTTATGTCATACTCTCTGTGTTTGTTGTGATGTTTCTGAAAGCCATTGTTTTGCTTACTGGATACAGTGATGCTAGGGCCGGTAGCCTACAAGATTTGCTGCTGCAGGAGCCTGAATTACTCCAGTTAGGCAGGCAAGCACACTGAACTTTATGCACCCAGCTCTTTCTGAATAGTTGAAGCTATCACACTATTCTCATTCTAACTCAACTTGAGTGCAGGGTTGATCGCCTACCGGCAGCCATGAGAGGCAATGCAGCAAGGTGAAGGTATCTATTGTCCGAAAAGATGAATGGTTCATGGCACGGCATGCTTCCAAAAAGCAGAACAAGAGCAGTTAGTCGGTTTCCTTTTAGGTTTTTGCCCTGTACAAATTTGTAAATGTAGTGATTTAGCAGAAATAGATGATCCTAATGTACAATTAGACATCATGTAAGTCGAACTGGAAGGTTTGATTTGTTGTAGTTCATGTATACAAGCCGACAGACAGTTCGGAATACAGATTATTTTTGCAAGTAGTTGCTGGCACATCCCATTCCATTCTCATGTCTGATGTCTCCTACCAAGATATGTACGCTAAAGCCCATTGGGCTGCCACTGTGAGCGTAGCCGAAGCCCTCCAACCTCGCCGCGCCGCCGTGGCCGCCTCCACTACCTGCGTCCATTCCCCACAGCCTAAACCCACGACGTCGACGGCCTGCGCGAGCTCGACGCGAGGGTTTTGGCCATCTGCCCCACCCCGCCCCGCCTCCGCCCGATGCCTCCGCCTCGCCGCACGCTCCTCACCTCCCTCCTCCGCCTCCGCGCCTGCTCCTCCGTTGCCTACCACCCACCGCGGCCGCCTCCCTCACGCCGCCACCAGTTCGTCACCGACCCCAACGCCGTCTCCACCACGGGACGGAGCGGCCTCGGCCTCGGCGTTGGAAGCAATCCCTTGGACCCGGCGCAACTCCTCCGCGACGACCCGGTGTCCATCACCGCGTCTCTGTGGGTCTCCTCCTTCCGCGCCGCCGCCGCACCGGGCGACGCCGCGCCGCCGCCGCCGCCGCCTCCGCCGTCGCTGGCGCCCTTCCTCACGCGCCTCGAGCTCTGGGTGCTCGCCTACCAGAAGGCCTACGCCGACGAGACCGGCTCCTACCTGCCCCGCTCCTCCATCCCGGCCTCCACGCTCGCCTCCCTCCTCACGCTCCGCAACGCCGTCATCGACGCCCGCTTCCGCTTCGGCAACCGTCTCACCCCCTACCTCCAATCCCCGCGCGCCGGAGCCTCCCCGGACCCCAACACCCTCTCCAAGCGCAAGCTCCGCGCCCTCCTCACCACTCCGGGCCCGGCCCCCTTCCAGGACCGCGTCGTGCAGGAGCTACTCCTGCTGCTGCTCGAGCCCGTGTACGAGGCGCGATTCTCGCCCAAGTCCTTCGCCTTCCGCCCCGGGCGATCCCCGCATGCTGCACTCCGTAGCATCCGCCGCAGCTGGGCACCCTACCTATGGTATATCAGAGGGGATCTGTCCCCGCTGCTTGACTCCCCTGACCCTGCACTCGTGGTTGGCGCGCTCATCCGCGATGTGCGTGACAAGAAAGTTGTTGATTTAATTCGCTCAGCGCTGCTTACTCCAGTGGTGACTGCAAGGCCAGGTGATGATGATGCAAAGAAGAAGACGAAGAGGAAGTACCAGAAAAAGAAGGTGCTGCCGGAAGGGGAGCCGAAGCCTGACCCTTACTGGTTGCAGACGTTCTTTGGGTTTGCACCGGAGGAGGCTCTGACTCAGCCAGATTGGGGGCATTGTGGGGTGCTCAGTCCGTTGCTTGCCAATGTGTGCCTGGATGAGTTTGATAAATGGATGGACGAAAAGATTAAGGAGTTTTATAAGCCTTCCAAGTCGGATGTTGTTGGAGGGGAGGACGGCATCGAGCAGGGGAATACCTCATGGCCGGAGTTTGTTCCCACGAGTGGGCCTGACAAAACGAGGAAGGTGGACTACATTCGATTTGGGGGGCATTTCTTGATTGGGGTTAGGGGGCCTAGGGCCGATGCTGCAGTGATCCGAAAGCAGCTCATTGAATTTTGTGACCAGCGGTTCAGGATCAAGCTTGACAATGAGAGCCTTCCAATTGAGCACATCACTAAAGGGATCTTGTTCCTTGATCATGTGCTGTGTCGTCGTGTCGTGTACCCAACCCTCCGTTACACAGCCACTGGCGGGAAGATCATTAGTGAAAAGGGAGTTGGTACTCTGCTCTCGGTTACAGCCAGTTTGAAGCAGTGCATCAGGCAGTTCCGGAAGCTAGAGTTTTTGAAGGGAGATCGTGAACCAGACCCACAGCCATGCTTCCGGATGTTCCATGCCACACAAGCACACACTAACGCACAGATGAATAAGCTTTTAATGACGATGGCAGAATGGTATCGCTACGCTGATAACCGCAAAAAGGTCGTCAACTTTTGCTCTTACATTATAAGGGGGTCCTTAGCAAAGTTATATGCCGCCAAGTATAAGCTGCGGTCAAGGGCAAAGGTTTATAAGATTGCATCAAGGAATCTTAGTCGACCATTGAAGGATAAGAAAGGGCAGTCACCAGAGTACACCAATTTGTTGAGAATGGGCCTTGTGGACTCAGTTGATGGACTTCAGTATACAAGAATGTCGATGGTTCCTGATCCTGACTACACACCATTACCAAGCGGATGGCGTCCGGACCACGAGAAGTTTCTGCTGGAGTATATAAAGCTCACAGATCAACAGACACTGGAAGAGCAACGAAGTTGCATTAGAGAGGAGGGACTTATAACACCACAGGATCATATTTCAATGCTCGTATGGAGCTACAAGAAAAATGCAGTTTTACTACCTTCTTCAAAAGAGAGTGATGTCCAAGGAGCCATTGAAGACCTTGATTCAGATACAGATGACTTGAATAACAGGGAGCTAGTGCGTGGAGGCAATCAGGGTTTTCCACAACCTGCTGAAATGTCATGAGTGTCGAAAATTTCTGTAAAACCGCCAATGTTTGTTGGTGCCGCTGAATTTACAAGAGACCAACTTACTGATGACAAAGATTGATCAGATGTATAATATTGTTCTGTAGAATTTCTAGCATTTTGCTGGCTGGTTCATAACTACTCAAGGACATGACATATCGTGAAGACCATTTCTTAATGCTCAGTGCATGGTGCAAGAACATGAACTTCAACGGTTCAACTCAGGGTCATTTTTGTGCCAAACAGTGCATCTGCTGCAACTCCAGCTGCTCATCATATCTTGTAGTAAGACTTTATGAAGCCTATTTATTCAAAGTTATATAGGAAATTTATTTGGTACAAGTGAGAGTATCCTGCTTGTCCAAACAGTCATTTGTATAAGCTTGTATCAAATACAGAGCTCGCTAATGTAACTGAAACAATAAGAAATTTCCTTAGCCTTTTGGAAGCATTCATCATGTTAACCTGTTTCCCTGGTATAGTAAGGTAGCTCACTTGATCCACATTGCAGTGTGTATTCTATTTGCATTCTTTGTTCAATTTGTGCCTATATATGTACTACATGCTCTTGTTTTTGAGAAAGTTGTCAACAGAAAGCTGGTAGTATAATTTATCTATTAGTCAGACATATTGTTTCCTGAATGATTCAGAAAGAACAGTGTTTCACAGGTTATCCCTGTTAGGAAATGTATTTTTGTGACTGATCTGTCCTAAAATCTGTGTGTTTTAAGTTTATTGATTTTTTTCTATTTGTTTCCATTTGATACTTCAGTGCATAGATTCAACATAGACAGCATCATTTACGTTGGGACAATAGACAAGTTTCTGAAATAGATTTTGACATTGTTTTCTTGTGCTGTTTATCCTTACATATGTTGGATTGTGTAAGTACTTGTGTTGCAAGGTATGTGCTACTCATGCAAACTACATGCTATTTCCCCCAAAAATTCACCACTCTGCTTATCACATGTTTACCATGCACGATGGCTTGTTGCTATTATATGTCAATAGAAGGCTGTTTCCTCGGATGTAGTTGGGCTGTTGTTTGTAGTCTACTAGAAACAACTGCAAATGACAAAGTTTCATCACTATTTATAGTAGTCTGTTACCGTTCCAACTTGTTCGATTTCACATCCTTCGTTTCCCCTGGTTTTGATTGCAAAGATTGTTTTAGGGTTATTGTATCTTATGCAGTCAGGAACTACATTGGGCCTTTCTTGATGCTTCGACCATGCTCTATGATACAATTGGAAGAGAGAAGAAAACTGGAAGTGAAATCACAGGATCTTGTACAAGACTACAAGTAATGTGAAAATTTCTTCTTTAAGGTAAGTCAACATTCGGGATATTGTTATTCCTAACCATCGTTCAGACCCATGAGGCTTGGAACCTTGTACTCATTGTGTTCTATTGCCTGTCTCCTTGTCTGTGACCTCCATGAACAACATAATGTTTACCCTATGTTGAATTCTACAAATAGTCTAAGCATATTCTTAGTCTCCAAAAAAAAAGGCTACAATTTTGTGATCCTGGATATGTGGTTGGCAAAGCATGTTGCTGGGTAGTTCACTTTGTCTATATGGCATAATCGTTCTTGCGTTCCAGCTTTTCTTCAAATATCAATCTTTAGAATCATCTAGGCAAACTGACACCAGAGCAGAGTCAATCAAGCTTTGGATTTTTTATCGTTATTCATGTTTGTTATTTACAGACATCCCTAAATATAGTAGGTGTGGCAACCAGGTTTGACATTATTTTCCTGCAGGGTCTCCTGGAGTTAAATTTGATGACTCTTTTCCATAGAAAATATGTCTTGTTAATCATTCTCATCTGTCGCATTTAAATTCTTCACTACAGGAGACTGGTGCCTGGGGCCATTGTTTGTGCTTCCTGTTGCACTTCCCAGTTGATTTTTCCGTGATTCTTTTTGTACCAAAGTATCCCGCTGTAGTATGAAAATCTGTCTAACATCAATCTTGTGAGTGCCTTTCAGATCTAAATGGAAGTATGGATCTCGACGCGAACCATGGGTCCCATAGAGCACCCCGAGTTATGCCAATCATTTTGCACCACTACCCTTCTGTTGTGCCAATAGATACGGTAGGCATCATTTTGTTTCCCACTAAAGGCCGACGAGAAGCACTTGTGAGTCCTGACCCACAGACCCAAGCCTGTCAGATATGTTCCAGTTAAGAGACCTCTTGTAGCTTTTAACCATTATTTTTTATTAGTTCCTATAAAAATCATCTTATATAGGTCAGCGAATCTGAACCTGATTTCCAGATATTACACAACAGTGTTAAGCTGTTCATGGTTACAAGTTCTCTGATGGATTGTAGTAAACTCTTAGCAGCAATGCAAACTGAAACCGATAGGCCATTGCTAGTCAGCCCCTGGTCTGAACTGTGTTTCACTGCTAGTACTTTTGGGATCAGGACACTGTTCTGAATGGCGGCTGCCTAGGCACCTGGTGCCACCCCCCGACCTGGCCTATCCGCTTAGCTCGACTAGTCAGAAACTAGACGCTACCACCGGGCCGCCTTGCAATGACCACTTAGAACGCTAATCAGATGCATTTTAGGTGTTAGCTAAAAATAGAAGGAAAACTTACCGCTTACATTTTTAATATTTCACAAGAAGGAATTTTAGTTTGGACAGCTATTGGTGGGACCCCTAGATTGGTTATTTATAATTTTTAGAATCAAGTTTTCAACCTAACAAAGGGGCAAGTGACAACATCAAGATGCTGCACCGCTTCAACCAACTATACTATGACTCTGAGCAGAGCTTTCGACAGTTGGCAGTCTGCTTGCTTGATCCATCTAGTGTCGTCACTGTCAAACCGCCACTGATAGATTAGCTTGTAGTCCCCCTAAAATTTGGTATCTGACCATCACCGAGTAGGAAACCTGGCTTTTGGCCCCGCACTTTCGCGTGTATACGAAGGGTGGTTCCCCTGTGTGGAAAGATGGCAATCAGCCGCTATGATATTCCTTTCGACAAGATGCCTGCATCTGTTCGTTTCTGTCTTTTCTTTATACTTTTTATTTCGCACTGATCTCTTGAGACGAATGATTTTCATACTTGGTAGCCTGTAAAACTGAGCAACCTCCATTTCCCAGCATATCATCGAGCACCAACCACTAGCAATTGTTTCACGGTAGGCCCTCTTCTGCTCGATGGAAGTTTCTTTCAGCACCCAAAAGCTGAGCACCTGCCTGTTGCATTTGCATGCCCAGTGCACACTGTCTGAATAGTTGACTTATATGCCTTGCTGCAATACTGAAAGAAAATAAAAGCATAAATAACAAGATGAGCAAGTTGCTGGGCATTTCCCACCGATTTTCTTGACGACGATGTTTCGTCAACAGGGTGTAGAAAATACGCACCTACTTTACACATCTGTTTTTAAATCTCATTCGCATTTGTCAGATAGAGAACATAAATATGTATGACCAGGTCGTCCTTTTTGCTTTCAGATGCTGGGAAATCTTTAAAGAAACACCCTTCTATTTTTTTTTAGAGCAAGGAATTCATCGCTGTCCATATACTGAAGGAAAGCAGCATCTTAACCTCAGGCCATGCATAGAACTCATGGAAGATGAGGATACGATTTTGGTCTAAATAATTTTTGCTTGAATTTATATTACTCCTTGCTGGTAGCCACGCTTGTTGTTCTGCCTGAATCTTCTCCTTGCTTGCTGGTAGTGGTATGATAGCACTTGAGTCTGACAAGGTGGGGGTGGGCTAGGCTGGGTGAGGTCCTGCGCTGGGGGTAGAACAGGCGTCTCTTTTTACTGGAGTGGTAGTTTTGTGATGAGTATTGGGTCCGTTTCTCGGACCTAGTTCCCCAGGCTACGTACCAAATCATCAACGATACCGCCGCGTGCTCTACGGGCTCTTTTTGGCATCGATTGTTCGATCAAGAAAGGCGTGGGAATTTGCACTGGCGGTCGCGGAAAGACTAGAAAGAGCCGCACGCTTTGTGGTGTTTTGTGCTTCCTGGGAGGATGGAAAGCCAAAGCATGGCTGTGGCCACGTCGAGGAAGACAAGGGAAATTCGACCCTTTTTGTTTGCATTATATGAATATATGATCATGGCAATTGTTTGCATGTCGCGTGCGCCCAACGCGAGGCATTGATCTCCCGTTGCTTTTTTTTTCATCCTGTTTATGCTCATGATCGCACCGCCGGCAACGCATGCGCGCGCCTTCATCATCTGGATCTCTCACTCGAGCTTGATGCGTTCTCAGTTCCCAAGGCTAATCACTGCCCTCGTCCCTCGGCAATGTCCACCAGACGGCTTTATTACAACAAAATTTCCAACGCGGAGAGGATCAGCCACTGGTCGATCGGACGCATGTAAACAATGCCAATAGGAGTGTAGACGTTTTGCTCTGCAAGAATTTGAAGCATGAATGGAAATGACAAGCAGAGGACCACGAGGTCTCGAAGCAATAGAGCAGCGCGTAGACAAATGGGGGCAGAGAAGAACAAAATTGAAGTCGCATGTCAGAAGTCAGAGAACACACGTTCAAACAGAAAACAATGAGCTGAGCTGCGTAATTGACACAAGCTAGCTGAGCTGCGCAACTCCCGTTCAAGCAAGAAATCAGAAAAACAAAACTAATAATCGATTTGATTCCCCTTCTCGTTCCTCTCCCTCTCTCTCCAAGTAGTGACAATCATCGCATAGTCGTCGTCGCTGCCGACATCGATGAAATCAACGAAAAGGTCAACTTTGGTGGAGGCAAGACGATAATTTTGACGGGAGAAGTGCCGGCCGGCTGGCCGGAGCTGCGGCGTCGTCATCGGAACCTGCCCATGTCGGCGAGCTTCCGGGAGGTGTTGCGTCCGAATGACGCGACGCTGCCGGCCGACACGTGCCTCCGGTGGCTCTCGCCCACGGACGACGGGTCCTGTGGCTGGCAGCGCCGGCGGCCGCCGGAGCTGGGCCGGACGAGCGGGCTCAGGCACACGGCGAAACCCGAGATCCCGTCGCCGCTGGCGCCTGATCCGCCGGGCCTACTGCGCCGTTGGTTGTGGTGGTGCCTGGCCGGGGATGGCGAGGGGAACCACCAGCTGCTGCTGGTGCTGCCCACCGGGGACTCGGGCTCCTCGTCCAGCGGCCGCGGCAGTGACGAGGACGACGCGTCCGGCCTCCGCTTGCGTCGCACTATGGCCGAGAGCCACGAGGTGGATCGCCGGGGAGGGTCGTCCTCCTTCCTGCTCCCCTCCTCGTCCTCCTGCCGCCGGCCGCGGCGCCGCCCACCGCCGAATAGCGCCGCCAGGAAGGACCTCCTCCGGTGGACGGACTTCTTCCTCTCGGTCCCCCCGGACTCTCCGTCGTCCGCGGCGCGGGTCGTGGCGGGGCCGACCTGCGGCGTGCTGAAGAAGAGGAGCTCGGGCCGGTGGCTGCGGCGGGACGAGGCGTACGCGCAGGCGTCAGAGCGCCGGTGCTGCTGCTGCTGCGGGGCGGCCGCGGCCGCGTAGGGCGACACGGAGCGCTGCCCGCGCGTCGGCGAGCTAGTACTGCTGCTGCTGCTGCCGTCGGCGCCGGCCCTGTCGCGCTCGGCGGCGAGCACGAGGAGGCGGTCGCGGAGGCAGGGCGCGCAGACGCCGAGCGCGTTGGCGTACGGGTGGAGCTTGCACCTCATCGATCCTCCGTTACTTGGTCCCAGCCTCGCCTCACCGGCCGCGCATCCCCGTCGAGAAGGGGAGAGAGGTGGTTGGGTTTTCTTCTTCGGGGGCCGGGCAGCAGATCGCGAGCGCGGTCCGCGGCAGGAGGAGCTGAGCCTTGAGCTGCTGGTGGTTGGCTTTGGCCTGGCTGGCGTTTGGATTGTGTTGTGGCGAGGCGAGCGCTGGAGCGTGTGTGCGCTGCCTGCACTGCAAGAAGCTTGGATTTTTCTCTCTCGTCTCGCCGTGGTTCGTTGCTTGGCTCGCTGGGTGGGGAGTGGTTGGGCGCCGCGATGCCGTAATGGTGGACGGGACGGATGGATGGATTTATTTGGGACGGGTGGGAAAGGCCCTGGTCTATTCTAATTCTGGGCACCGCACCGGCACCGGTACTGTTTCTCACTACTGTTACCGAATCCGATCCACTCCCCTGTGTGTACGTGTGGTTTTTGCTGGTCGTAAACCAATGTGTACTCTGTTTTTTTCTAAATAAAAAACTTGTCATTTCCTTTCAGCATCGCGGAGAATGGAAAGTAGGGTGTCCCGATTAAAAACGCGTACTAGTAGTAACTCACGACATCTATATTCAAAAAACATCTAGATTAAAAAGACCATAGACCTGTAAGAAACTAAAACGACCTTATATTTGTGACCTTTTAATATTTTGCTAATTGTTTAGTGCATGTCTCTCGCGGCCGTCGAACAATCGAAAGAAAAAGAAGATCAATGTGTTTTTCAGTGTATTTTTATTTTGGACACGACTACGAAGAAGCTGCTTCAATTTGGCAGAATCATAAGCACCGTGAGCTCCCTTCTCTATCATGCATGCATGCACAAATAGCCAAAAATGTTGATGTCATCCCGCATTAAATGCTAAATTTGAAAATTTAAAATGTTTTGTAACTCAAACCGTTTATGCGATTTATGATCTGTTTTCACCGTTGGACTAGTCGCGTCGAGATCTCATGTTGATATGTTCCGATGAATATTTTTCGGACACAAAAGTTACCAACCCCATATCAAGTAAGTTACCAGACTTTAATACGTAAGTTACCACCCCAAGTAACGATTCATTTTGGTTTGAAACTATATCCAATTTTTTTTGTTCTTTTTAATTTTTCCGAGTTTTGGAGTTACCACCTAGTTCCATAAGTGAGTTAACACTTTGAGACTATAAAATATATCGTGTAAAAATGGATAAATATACACTAGAACACATGCGCAACTCCATAAATATTAGGGAGATAACTTTGTCGATTCCATGATAACAACTACACCCCTAAAAAGAGATGGATAATCCATCAATTTAGGGTGGTAACTCCATCACTACCGAGTGGTAACTCTATCAATCAAGAATGGTAACTTCATCATTACTCGGTGGTAACTCTAACAGTTTAGAGTGGGTAACTATATCTCTACTAGGTGGCAATTTCATCAGTTTAATGTGGGTAACTCCATTAGTCTAGTGTGGATAACTACATCTATACTGGGTGGGTAACTCTATCAGTTTAAGGTGATTAACTCGATCACTACGGGATGATAACTCTGTCAGTCTAGGATGGGTACCTCTATCAACTGGGTGGGTAACTTCATCTGTTTAGAGTGCGTAATTTCATCACTACGGGATGGTAACTCTATCTGTCTAGGGTGGGTAACTCCATCAGTTTAGGGTGGATAACTCTATCACTGCTGGGTGGGTAACTTCATCAGTTTAGGGTGGTAACTCCATCACTGCTGGGTGGGTAACTTTATCATTTTAGGATGGGTAACTCCATCACTATTGGGTGGTAACTATATCAGTCTAGGGTGGTAACTCCATCACTATGGGGTGGTAACTATATCGGTCTAGGGTGGGTAACTTCATAAGTTTATGGTGGATAAATCTATCACTACTGGGTGGGTAACTTTATCAGTTTAGGGTGGTAACTTCATCACTACGCGGTGGTAACTCTATCAGTCTAGGGTGGGTAACTTCATAAGTTTATGGTGGGTAACTCTATCACTACTGGGTGGGTTAACTTTATCAGTTTAGGGTGGTAACTCCATCACTACGGGGTGGTAACTGTATCAGTTTAGGTTGGGTAACTTCATAAGTTTACGATTGGTAACTCTATCACTATTGGGTGGGTAACTTCTTCAGTTTAGGGTGGTAACTCCGTCACTATTGGGTAGGTAACTCTATCAATCTACGGTGGATAACTTTATCACTGCTAGGTGGGTAACTCCATAAGTGCATGGTGGATTACTCCATCATTTGACACTCAGCTCAGAACCAATGTTCTTGCATGGATAAAATATGTGCACACTCTCTACTTTCGATGTTGCCTCCATGGTTGTCTTGGAATAATCGAAACAAACAATATCCATGTAATTTCACTCATCCTTATCGATGGAACATATATGGAAAATTGCTTCCCACAAGGTGCTCATACAATCTGATTCTCATCTGTAGGAACAACAAACTTGAAAACTTCCTCTGCAAAACTAAATGTGTATCACCGAAGCCAACACCACTTTAGCCAATGGAGTCTCACGCCTAACCGCCTCCTTGCCCCACAAAAAAGCTGAGAGCGCAGCGCTGCATCCATACGTGAAGACCGCTGCCGGGACGCGTCGAAGACCTCCGTCGACACTAATCATACATGCGAACCAAAATAATCATAGAAATGAGCATACATATTTTTCTCATGAATCTCATCTTAGAGATTCAAATTTCACCATGACCATGTTTGTATGATTTACATATGTTTTCCGAGCTTGAAGAAAATGATATTTACATGCATCATTATCCACTTACAAGACTGCTATAAACGACGGTTCAATTATTGTTTTGCATACAGAACTTACACAAATAGATGCGTACTTGGGTTTCATCCTGCAAATGCATGCACACTACTCTCAACTAAAGAGCAACCTATGCATCGATGAGCTGAATTTGGAAGGCACAAAGCCACAAACGCACAAGGCACTCACGAGGTTCAGCGAATCTTCAGCACTCTGATAGACAGCCTTGGGATTCAGGAGACCGTGCTCGAACGCCTCCCGCTCCAGGCGGATGAGCGGCGCGGAGGCCACCGCCTCGGCATCTTTGGCAGCGGATACACGCGCCCGCGCGGGCGGGGGCGCATAGAAGAGGAGCGGCGGGGAGGCCACCTCCGCCGTTGGATCTGCCAATTAATTCTCTGTGAAGTGTGTTGCCACCGTGGAGGTTGCCGTGGGAGCCTCGTCCGTCACCGCGGGTCTTCATCGCCGCTGTCGAGCTCCCCGCGCCTCCCGCCCACTCCCCATCCACCGGCTCTACTGCGAGGATGACGCGGGATGTGTCGCCGTGCGCCGTGAGCCTGGGCTCGGCGCCGTTCGGGCGGCACGCGCCGACGACCGCCTTGAGGGCCGTGAAGGCATCCGTTGTACGCGGCCGGGATGGGATGCTCCACCTTGAGGGACTGGGGCTCGCCGTCGTCGGGGCTGGGGTGCACGGGGCGGACAGGGGGCGGCGCACGGGGTGGAGCGGGGGCTGCTCACCGGGAAGAGCAGGACCGGCGCACGGGGCGGTGCAGGGGCGGCTCGCCGGGGAGCAGCAGGGGCGGCACACGGGGCGGAGCGGGGGCTGCTCGCCGGGAGGAGCAAGGGCGGTGCACGGGGCGACTCGCCGGGGAGCAGGGGTGGCGCACGGGGCGACTCACCGGGGAGCAGGGGCGGTGCACGGGGCGGCGCAGGGCCACGCGGATGCTCGGGGACGGCCGACTAGCGGCGGCGCGACGGAGGCAGGCCGGGAGGCAGCTGCGGCGGAGCGACGGCTAGAGAGCGGGGAGGCAACTGCGTCCAGGCGGCGGGGATGGCGGCATGGCAGCGCGGGTGTGTGGCGACCGGCGGGGTCGTGGTCGTGTGGGAGAAAGAGGAAAAAAGAAAGGAGAGAGAAATCTGGCCGTTGGCCTGCGATCCGATGGTTCGCGATGGTGCGTCGAGTTAGGCCAATCAGAAGCTGCTTCTGATTAGATTTTCCGTTTATTTTATACGGACCGTATTGTGTCTTGTCGTATCTTATGTGTATCTTTTTTTTATTATAAATATCAGATATAAGATGACTTTGAGTGTTTTTTCTAAAAAAAGGTGTGAAATGGAAGATCCTGAGAAATACCTAAGGATGGGAATGTCCCATGGAAAAAGAAATAAAAGAAAAACTCCACGACGATAACATTTCAGTACTCCGCCGATTACATCCAGAACAGGGGATGAAAATGAATGGTTTTGAAAAGCCGGAGTGGAGCGTGACAGACGAACAGTCCTATACAGTCAGTGACGTACAGCAAGGTACATCCATGAGAAGCAACAGTGTGATGCAGCCATGGTATAAAAATACTCATCTTCCACTGTACCATCTTAATGTGTCCGTCCTGCAACACAGATTCAATGCTGTCGCGTGACTACTGAATGGAACATTTCGGTGCGATTTTGAGGGTTATTACGGTATAGTATGAAGAAGAAATTTCGTTTGAGTTTACATGAAAGGTTTTGGTTTCAGTTTCCGCGGGAATTAGGTGGGAGTCGGGATGGATGATCATACGTTTTATGAGTCATGACCCACACGCTTGCATCGAACTGGACTCGGCTTTGCGTTGCGTGGGGAAAGAAAAACGAAATGAAAAACCAGACGTTTCGTAAGCAATTGCAAAGATTGTCAATTGGTCGCATGTCGCTGACGTGGGATTGGTTACATGTCGCTCCGTGCACTACAACCAGAATCGCAACTTGTATCTGATACGTCTGCACGGTACAACACACGTGCAACAAAACTAAAACCATGCAACACCTCTACGGCCTATTTGGGTTGTGGAGTTTTCAAAACGTGAGAATAGGACAAACACATGATTGAGAGGTGTGATGTATTGCAAATTTGTAATGGACTTCGAAACATAGGAATTTTATAAGCGGTGCCTTTGGACGGTGCAGACGAAACACGATATTTACAGGATTTTGTAGAGAGATAGAGTGTAAATGTATTGGACTTCTCAAATGAAAAATAAAATAAAATAAAATAAAATGAAATATGAGCTCATGTTGAGATTTTAATGGAATAGAGGGCAATGGATTCCGTGGAATTTGATAACAAGAATCCAATGATCCAAAGGGATTTCATAGAAATATGGGTTAGAATCCTCCAAAATATAACTATGAAGTTCCTTCAAGCCAAATGGGCCTCTAATCTTTTAGGAAACTGCTTTAGCTAGGGCGACCTACGACGCGCAGAGCGTAGGTCGCTCCTGTCCACACACGTCATCGCCAGGGTAAGCCCTTACGCAGCCCAATTACAGGTTGTGGCCCATTTTTCTACGCAAATTAGGCCAACAATCCAGTTAGCTTGCAACAACCCATTTTTTCTATGCGAATGAGGCCAACATTCAACTTAGTTAGCTACCCTTGTTAAGGTTTTTGTGGTTTTTTTATATTGTATATATGTGTAAATTTTGTAACAAAACCCGTACAAGATTGTTGTGAAAGAACACGCCAGATTTTTCAAGATTTTCTGAATGGTTTGTTACAAGTTTGTGTTCCCTCATTTTTTATGGTGTGTACGTTCTTCATAATTATAACAATAAGGTTTTTTATTGCAAAATCAGACGCCACATGTTGCACGGTTTTTCTAGGCGCTTGCATCTGCGCTAAAATATTTTTTGGTTACTACTTTTTAAGTGTTACAAACACATTGTTTTTTGTTTTAATCGTTTGTAATTTTTGTTGAAATAGGTGGTGATTTATGTTGTAAATGAATTTGTAGCAAAAACTTAATTGCTTAATCATTTTTTAATTGCTGCAAACGCGTGAATTTTTTGCTGTAATCTTTTGTGATTTTTTTTGAATTAATTAGTGATTTTTATTGTAAATGAATATGCAACAACAAAAAAATTTGCTTACCTATTTTTAATTTCTACGAACAAATGGTTTTTTGGTGTAATCGTTTATTTATTTATTTTTAAATTGTTGACGATTTTTGTTGAAAAGCAATCTGGCGTAAAAAAACATTTTTAACCAAAAAATTGTAGCATTATTTTTTTCGATTGTAATGATTTGTTGCAATATTATATTTTTGTACACGGGCGAGAATATTTGTTGCAATACTCATGAATTTGTTGCAACATTCATGGTAAATCACCATGGGGAATTTTTGTTGTAAATATTGAGAAGGTCGGGGGCAACATAATATACCTCTTTGTTTAAGTGGAGCGGATGTGTAGCGCGGGTTGTTTTATACAAAAAAGTCGTGGGACTAAAATTCAAAAACTACAATATGTTGACTTCTGAACATAGGATTACAATCCAACGGTACACAAAGGGACCTAAATTGGGGCGTGTTAGGCCGACCTACGCCTAGCACGCCCCAATCTTTTATGTCACCATGATGATCTTTATTTTTAACAAAAGTACATTGACCCGAGTTTATAAATACAACCCTTGTGGGTTGTATAGTGTAACAAGCAGCTGTTGGGTTACCCGCTTTCAAGAAACCGCCATAAAAATGCAAGGTTGGGGAACTAGCAACAAACAACCCTAAAACTAACACTAAGATGATCTGAATGTTGCGTAAAGGTTCACTGACATGCAGACACGGCCCAATAAAAGTGCACAGAGCATCAGGTGTGGTTTTGTTAATTAATGAAAGTATATAAGGACTAATGATTTCATGGAGTTGGGAAGTTCTTCTTGTTGTCCAATTTTTTCTGGCAGCTATGTCCGCATGTTCATTCCAAGAATGCATCACATGTTTGAAGTCATAGGTAGAACCGTCATCACCATCTCACCATTTCCTTTTTTCCACTTGAATCCTATTTGCCTTCAAAGCAAGATTGACTTTTTTTTGGATCCTCTCACACGAGATATTGGTCAAACATGTCCATGGTTATAAAGTTTGCCACCACATCACATAGAGTCAATGATAGATAATCCGATCTTGAGTGAATCATCATAACCGTTGTCTTGTTGTAGGGGGTGATGGTTTGGAGAAACTTGGTCCTAAGCCATCGTCATCGTTGTCCTTGCATCCATGATCACTAATAGTTGCCGCAAGAGATTGACCTATCCTAAATAGATGTTGAGGGGTCTCATTTTCGAGGATGACGGAGTCATTTACTTGTTGTTCGAGAATGGTGAACTTGGAGTGTTCAATGCTCGTGTTTCCCTCAAATAACACTTCAAGAGATCGAATCCCATTTTCCTTTTGCATTGAATTGCTCATCACCAACTTCTCTTAGAGTGATTTTTTTGTAGTTACCAAACAAGATGCATCTAACATGGGTGGGGGCCCTTGATGGATTGTATGAGGGTGTGAGCATCATATTGGTGTGGTGGTGGCACACTAGCTTATGAATTCAACCCATTGTCGATTTTGACTTGTAGGTGTCATCGCACTCCTCTTCTCAATTTTCCACAACGGGAGTGGTAGCAGAAAATGAGGGGACATGGGCCATTAATTTATTTTCTAGACATAATTTTTTGGTATGAAGGATACTTTAAAAGGAGGCACGAACTTCTTTATAGCATCTATGGTGACGAGACCGGAAGTGTCGGAGCTTGTGCTATTGTCGCCAACCTCAACCTCTTGGGCAGTCATCTTCCTCTCTACAGTTGAAATGATCGAAAAGGTCGACTGGAGGGGGAGAGGGGGGCTAAATAGGTTGCTAGAAATTTTAACTTTTCTTATCAATTTAGGGGTAAACACGAATGTAGATATTCTAGATTACAAAACTCGGTAGTAACTTATATGATGATTATGGTACGATCTAACATAGAAGGTAAACAAGCATACAAAGCTTGATACGGGTTACCCGCAAAAAAAGAAGAAGAAGTAGATACGGTAAATAAATTGGTTGAAAAATAACCCAACAATAGATGTCATGATTATCCTAAAATTCACTTTCAAATGGAGGATTGTATCCACTGAAGAGGTGTGAAGTCACATAAGTTCATAAAGCCGTTCATCTCATAAGATTATTTTCTGGAAGGGAACAAGTCTTACATGAACTTGTACATTTAGGGTGCGTTTGGTAGCCTGTGTCACTCTAGGCTGGGTTTCTCAGGTGAGACAGGCTAACCTTATACAGGCTCAACTCAGATTTTGTCGTGTGTTTGGTAGCTCGTATGTGTTGAGCCAGGCTCAAATGAGATGTTGTTTGGTGGCTTGTACGCATTTGGACATGCTGAGTTATTTTACCATTTGAACGGTGTGTAATCAATATTTCAATAATGCTTCTATTATGTGGTTGGATTAGCTTAATTTGTAATCTAGAGCTGATCCTAGGATTTAAACTATTATATCACAGTTTTTATTTATAGGTCCTCCAAGTCTAGAAATTAAAATTACAAACATGTCCAAATTATTATACACAGGTCCTTGGAAAGATTTTAAAAAAGCAACCAGGTTCCCAGGCTGGACTGAGCTAGCCGGAGCAGCCCGTCGGCGGCGCTCACGGAGCTGGTCGGCCCTACGCGGCGCTGGGCGCGGGGACGGACCCGACGGTGACGCTGGTTGGCTATAGGCGGAGCTTGGAGGCTCGAGGAGCACCGGGAGGAGGCAGGGTGAGAAGCACCGGGAGGAGGCGGCTCGGCGGCGCTGTGAGCTGGACGGGGACAAGGCCGCGCGCGCGGCGCAGGACCGGGAGGAGGCGGCGCCGGCTGAGGAAGGACGGGGACGAGGCGGCGCAGCGCAGGAGACCCAGAGGCGGCGCGAGTGCAAGAGGCGCTAGAGCAGGTCGCGACGGCGGCGGGCCGGGAGCAGCTCCCAACGGCGGCAGGCCGAGAGCAGGTCACGACGGCGGCGGGCCGGGAGGAGGCGGCGAGGAGAGGAGGCTCGTGGAGGAGGCGAGGAGGAGAGACGGCTCGCGGGCCCGAGGGGGGAAATGAGCTCGGCCTGGCTAGGGGTGTGCGGGGCGAGGCACAGGTGGGGCCCACCTGCGGGATTGTTTTCGGTATGACCTCGGCGGGGCTGAGGTGCGAAGCTCGATTCTAGCTTCTCAACCCGACCAGGCTGAGGAGGCATTTTCGTATGAGATGGGCAGGGCTGAGGACACAAAACCGGGCTACCAAACAGCTGAAAAATAGGTGGGCTGGGTTGAGATGAGATTTTCTGGGTTGAACCGGGCTACCAAACAGACCCTTAGGTGGTCCCCGTGGGTATGGTCAAGAACGCCGTAGTCTCGCTTCTTATATGGTGTAATATATACAGTACATTCCTGTAGCGAGCAGAGCCATTTGTTCCCTGAAAAAAAATAAAAGAGCCGGAGGTAAAGACTGCCTTTGGGATCACCATGCATCCATCATTTGACAAATCTGAAATCGGGATCAGATACGTCGCTAGCGGAAGGAACAAGTGCCAGGTTTCCGAGGAGGTCGCAGGCGGGGGGCCTGCCTGGGCGCCGGGCGGCACCGAAGTTTCCTCTCAGTTTTCGCGTCGGGCTCACGGCTCATCCACAGTTCCGTCGGATCCCAACTGTCCCCTCTCCGGTCGACGTGCGTGCTCCTTGGACACGGAGCAGCTGGACGTAGATTTATTCGCGGGGAGGGAGGAGCGAGCGAGACGCCTACGCCGACGTACGGCCGGGTCGTCAGGCGCACCCGCGACGCGACATGCGAAAAGCGACCGCGATACTACCGTCGATCTGTCATGCGCGTGGGCGTTGCTCCTGCCCGGCACGTATCGGACAAGGAGAGGAGACGGCACATGGTCTTTTGTTCATCCTTTTTTCCTTTCCTTTGCACGACCAGGATTAACTACTCCTATTTAGCAGGGCAAACATCTTTTACACGGCAGACTTAAAAGTCTGTTTGACACGCCCGTGGGCACCTCAATGGCTCAATCCGAATGCTTGTCTCGCACTCTATTTGATTCAGGGTTTCAACTTTTAATAGACCGGAAAATTAGAAAAAACACGAAACTTGTATATCCTGAAAAAAATGACTAAAAGCTAGTCGGAGCTGTTTTTCATATATGAGTAGAAAAAAGGCTGATAGCCGAATGACTCGGTTTATGAGTGAAAACCAGGCCGGAAACCGTACAACTCCTAGCAGCGCTATGACAGCAGCACACGCCGAAGCATGGGCACAACAACAACAGAGCAAACACAACAACAAACACTACACTAACAGCAACAACACACAACTCAACAAAGGTCTGCACGACACAACCAACACGGAGGGGGACATCGACTTCCATCTTCATCTGACCAAGCAAGCAAGACGCTATGAACTTGGCCGTCTGGCTGCAACTCGCAACACCCCCAAAGGAGGGAGGGGTGCCGAACGAGAACGAGAGGATCCAGGGTGGAACAACTCGCTAACCCGGCTTCCGATGAGAGCGTCGGATTCTTCCGCAAACTTGTATATCCTGATATGATGAATAAAGATCCTAATTAAATGTCGCTAGTTGTACGATCCATCTACTCTTAGCTAGCTCTCCCATCGCGACAGTCTTTCGGGATCGGAATAAGTACCACAAGACTTAAACTCACGAGAATGTGTAATGGAGATTGTTTTGTTTTGCCGAACAAGAATTCTGTAAGGATTAGCAGATCTGCAGATGTCTACAATAGTATATATAAAGAAAAAGAAAAAGGTCTTCAATGCAAACAATTTATTAGGATTGCAACGGTCAATTCCAAAAGCTCCTATGAATGTCTATCATACATAGCAAACAGATTCCACGGTAAATACTCCAAATGCAATATTCTTCACAGATTTTTGTGAATCAATGAGGCCCTGATCAGAGCAACCGGATTCGATTGTAACTTGCTCATATGGAACGGATGAGATCCAGTGTAAGCAACGATCTTGCCTTTGTTGGTTGAATCTGGCAACATCGCTATAGGTGCATCTGAAGATGTTGTTACGGAGGATGTTAACATAATCCATGAGTGAATGCTCTTTTTTTTATGGGCTATTTGAACTTCAGTTTTCTCATTGATATGGTTGGTTCCGCATAAGCTACCTACATTCTGACTATTTGTTTGTCGGTTTATTTTCGTGTCCTGAGATGATTTGTTTGGTCTCGATGGTGCTTTTGGCATCATTTGATATGAGTTCAAGCTAGATTGTGTGCATCGATTTATTGGTAGAAGCTAAAAACATTTTTTCGGGCTTCTTTGATTGAAATGAATTTCATGCTATTTACATATGAGTTAAATCCTTATTTCAGAATCTTTCATATAGACTGATTTGTACTCTATTTTGAAGGAAATTTGCATCCACACAAGTATATTGCTACAATTTATTTGTTTTCATATGACGTGTCAAACACTCCTTGGTGTTAATATGTAGTTTTTTTTATCCTATAGAACTAAAGAGGACATGTCATTTTATTTATGTGTTTTCCGGTTCACGTGTTTTAGAAATCTTATGAATCAAAGGAGCCAGAGGAAAGATGAAATGAATCTTTTTCTGGAGTTGCAGCATTTCAAAACCAAAATTGGTTTTATATTTATCTCATCACATGGATTAAATGCACATGCTTTTTTTTTCGTTCAAAAGGATTTCGTAAGAGTTTTTGGAGGATAAATATTTCCGAGTAATGTAGCTTATTTCTTTTGTAAAAATTCATCGGAATTTTTCTTCTAGTCTACTCTGTCGCATTCCAATAAAAATCCATTAATTCTAACCGAAAGTTTTACTTTTATTTCAATAATAACTATGTCATACAAACAATCGTTCGTAAAAATCCCTTGTATTTCATGCGACGTAACTAAGAAATATTTTTCATACATTTTGTATGGGAGAGGCGTTTTGGCTCCCGAGCTCATATTCTCATATCCGATTAAAAATTCAAAAAAAATAAAACTTAATATCTGAAACACATGCTAACAAATATATCCAAGTGTTTTACATATGTACAAAGTTTCGTGATGAAATTATATTTATGGTGCTCTTTGTGAAAAAAAAAACAAAATCAGTGCTCTCAAAAATATATTTTAAATCCATTTTGGTCACTAATTTTTTTCACGGAGCACCAGAAATATCATTTTATCACGAAACTTTGCAGGTATGTAGAACACTTGAATATGTTTGTTGCCACTTTTTCAGATTTTTGTGAACTGTTTTACTACTTATTTTGAATTTTAAATCTGGCAGGAGCATATGAGCTCGGTAGCCATTGTGAATTTTACATTTTATAGGACTATTATGTTTTCAATTCCTATAGAATTCAACATGTCATGATATCCTATTTCTACTAATTTCTATTCATGCGTTTAAAAAAAGTCTGCAAACCAAAGAGGCCCTAAATGAGAAATAGCATTCAGCGCAATCACTATGTGTTTGTGTTACGCATGTGCAGCGGCTACGTTCGACGGTTTAAGTGGGACAGTGGGTGGCTTGGCTAGACCCGTGCAAGCGCAGCAAATAGCGGAGGCAGCAGCACACAACCAACGAACCTTCTGCACAACTCCTGCTGACACTAGTAGTAGGCGTCGCTGGCCGGGCCACACGGCCGGCCATCACATGTGAAGATGCTAAGCTAGTAGGGTTGTAAATTGGGAGGTGTATAATTGTCCAACAACTGCGGATCTTCTCTTTTCGATTAATTGTATACTATAATAAAGTCCATGATGCGGTTTTGGAGACCGTTCGTTCGGACATTACCATCACGATCGACTGCGACACATCGCGTGGCCCTTTGTGCCTGCTACCGCCATCAATTAATATTGGTCGGAAATTTTAGTTGGAGTACTTTTATGCTACTCCTTTCGTTTACTAATATAAGATCTTTTAGTTTTTTCTTAATTCGTATGTATCTAGATGCATTTTAATACATATGTTCATTCATCTTAGTATGTACTTCCTCTGTTACTTAATATAAGATGTTATAGGAAGTTAAAATATCTTTCTATAACGTCGTACATTAAAAAATGGAGAGAGTATGTAGTTAATATTGAAATAGATAAAAAAATTACATTACTGAACGTACTATGAATGGGCAACAACAACGGTTCAGTACTATTTTCTAAGACAATTCAGTTGTAAAAAACAATAACAATTCTGTAGAACTGCCCTTAAAAACGGCTCTGTAAAACTATATACCAATAGAAGTATCTTCTAAAAATGATTGTGTGCTCGATCGATGGAAGGGACAGCGAATACCCTTTTTCAAGTAAAAAACTTGGAAACTCGTTTCGTCACAAGAAAGCATATGCTCTTGCCAACCGAAATAAACATCTTGGAATGTCAAAAAAATCTGAACAAAAATTTAGCTTGAACATCTTGACATTTTATGCCTGCACATTGAGTTTCACACAAAACCGACATGTTTTCGTTTCATCACATAGGATGTCGAGATGAGCGCGCGTATTTTTTATCCAAAATTTTGACATCTAAAATGCGTTTAAACAAATCTGAAGCATATGCTCTCGGGTACCAAAACGCCACCCTAAAAAAACTCCCTTTTAGAAAGTTCGTTCAGTAAAGAATTAGACCGGCTCATTGCCTACTTTAGAGCAGCCAATTGGTGAGATCAAGGGGGAAATTGAGGAGAATTGATAAAAGGCATTTGGTCTTGTGTTATTACAGGTGGTACTTCTATTGGCATGAATACGTCAAAGTCTTGCACTGTCGGTACTACAAGTTCTGTTCTTACGCACGGTTCTCATGAAAAGATCAATGGGAAAGAAAAACGTAGCTCTAGAATGCGTGGAATCCGCAGTAGCAAGCACCAGGTGAAGATTCACCAAATAAACCAAAACTCAGTTCCACATTTTTTTTGCGGGGAGAAAAAAAAAAAGTCAGTTCAACATTCAACATAGCGCACTGCAGAGTCAAAGTCAAGTCTGCGGAAGATGCGTAGATGACAGGACAAAGTACAGGCGATATGTATACCCTGCCTGCGGAACCAAGGAAAGCAGAACAAAAGAACCGGCAACAATTTGACCTGACTCATCTAGCTCAAATCCCTCTTTGGGAGTCTTGAGATGTTTCAGATAACAAACTCTAGGACGGCAGGACTTGAATGAAGATGTTCAAACGGAAGAGCCGGTACGGTTCACCGGGTGGCTCTTGTCTAATTGATGTCCAACAAGAGAAACAAAAGCGTCCCAAAACCAAATCTAGTATGAGTACTAGCAACCTCATGACAAGAGCACCACTGGAACTTCATGACACATGAGACCTTCCTCTGGATTTGGAAGACCAAGTCCACACCTAAGCTGAAATTCTTTTGCTGGCTGTTATTATCAGATAGGCTGAATACCAGAAACATACTGAGGAGAAGACATTACAATACTGGCAATAACTATTCTTGTATGTTGTGCACATCTGCTCCTGAAAAAACTCTGGAACATCTCTTCTTCCACTGTCATTTTAGTAAAAGCTGCTGGGATACTCTGGATATTGTTTGGGATAATGGGGAAGACAGACTAGAATTAATTTCTGCTGCAAAGATGAGACGGGATAGGCCAATGTTCATGGAAGTTTTTATCACTGCTGCTTGGAACATCTGGAAGGAAAGAAACAACTGGCTTTTGAAGGTATCCCACCTTCTGTTACCTCTTGGAAAGAGAGATTTAAGACTGACTTTAGCTTGCTCCAGCACAGGACTAAGTCCTCTTTACACACTTTCATCTTTTCTTTAGTAGATACACTCTGATTTTTCTTCCTCTCTGCCTTTGGGTGGAGACCCTCTGTTGTACATATGTAACATTGGTTTGGTGGTAATATAAAAGCAGTAGGAGCCTTCCTACTGTTAGTTTAGTTCAAAAAAGAGCACCACTGGACTATTATATGAATCAATCAGGCCAGGACGGTTACCATTTCTCTTATAGGGCCAGGACGGTTAGAACTTAGTACTAGCAGCTAATGAATGCTCTGACAGTTTGAAAACTAAGAGAAACGGAAAAAGGAAAAGAGGCAAAATCGCCTAAAAAATAGGGTAAATGGTTTGAAATCTCAAAACGAAAATAAGAAGAAAAGGAAAAGGCACAAAATCCCCTAAGAAAGGGTCTTACAAAGTCTAAAAGTACCAGACCAGAAACAACTACTTGTGCTTAGAAGTCTGCAAAAAGATCGTGAAAGATAATTACTTGTGCTTAGAAGTACCACAAAAGATCACCCTATCCATCCTACTAAGAGTACCAGAAACAATTACTTGTGCTTAGAAGTCTGCACCATGTTCCGAATCGCATTCAAGTCATATATACAAAAACACCAATATCCGCACTAATACCTAGGAGACATATACATCACAGTAACTGACATCTCAACTAAGATTTGACAACAAAAATCTAGAATAACCGACGGCTGATTCTGTATTTGTGAAAGTAATTACGTTCAACTAAGGAAGCAAGCATATATTACAAGCACATACTACGTTATCTTCATCGCGACCATGAAACAGAATCAATCTCATCCCTTGCAGACTTGTATAGCTCAAGCCTCTTAAAGCATTGCTGCCTGCGCTCCATAAGAGTAGGATCCTCATCAAGGAGTATTGCGAGCTGCTGAGCCTACACAAGAAACTGGTCGCTCAAAGGAATGAAAGGAGCAGGAATGAACATAGTTAGACAAATAAAAGAGGACACTTACATCTTTGCCGCCCACTTGAGTATAGAAATAGTTCAGCAAGGACCTCTTGGCTTCCCGGACTTGACAGTGAACAACAGACTTGGGGATAGTATTCTTCAGTGTATCAGATACCATGCCAATGTATGAGGATACATTAGAAGCAATCCTCCTGAAGTGTGCGTCAGTATACCGATCAACAGAAGGAGTGGGATGGTTTTCAGGTCCAGCCCTGTCTACTTCCTGTGGAAGCTTGCGGAAGAACTCCACCGTCAAATACGTCGACTCCATTTCAACCAAGCGTACAGTAGTTTTCCGACCATCTTCACGGAATCTCTCCAGGGAGTGGTAGCATGCAGCAGCAAGCTCCCTTTGAAGAGTGGGAAATCTTCTCAAGTCCTGGTGATAAAATATCATCCAAGCAATTACATATCTTGAGAAAGAAAAGTGTAATTAGATATATGCAAAGTTAGTGCCAAATAACCAACCTCAGTCTCCCCAATTGATTTCCTTACCAGCTCTTTCAAAACATTATGCACCTGCAGTGACAGTAAAAGGAAATTAGTGCAAGAAACATAGCAAACTAGGCAACCACAGGAGCATCTCTTTTTAGGGCACAGGAAGAGAATTCTTACAGCATCTACAGAAGCTTCAGCTGGCCCTCTAAAATAATTGAGACCAGACTCGATCAGTCGACGGTACCCTTGCTCCGGAGCAATTAAATGAGGTTGATAACCATCAGCTTCTGACACAACTCGTTTAACATTTTGCAAAGAGAGGTAGCGGTCAAATGGAAGCTTCCGCAGAGCAGCAGGGAGTTGGTTATCGAAGACCCAGTAAATTCGATCACCACCAGATCGTCTGCATATTTTTACATCCATGTTACAGATCACAAAAACGACAAGTGCAAGTGCACCGTTAAAAAATAAAGATATGAATGAACTAAATAAAAACGGAATCTACCCTCCATCAAGATGTTCTTTAAATATTTTGTCAAATGAACGGCAAAGCTCCAAGATTAGGTATAACTGAGCCTGCACAAGTACATACATGCTGTTACATTTGTCTGTTTGAATAAAATGCAATTTAGCTCACAAGTTCAGTTGAGTACCCCAGCATCAGATCCAATAGGTCTACCAAGGTGATTCATCTCAGATTCCAGCTCATCAATAGTTTTGTTTATCAAGGATGTGATGCTTGGAATGCGTGCCCTGATCACTGCCTCGAGTTGCTGAGAGATAGAAACATGATTGCATGACGAGCCCATTGCTAACTTGCCAAGACAATAAATGAAAACACTAGGAGGACATTTTGAACCTGAGAAAGAAGTGTAGCAAGATATTCTGAACCCATCCTGCTGGCTAAATGAGCATATTCGGGACTAGACTCAAAAAACTCTTGTTCTTTTCTCCTAGCAAGAATCATATCAACATTCCTGTTGATATCTGCTTGTGAACGGTTAACAATTCCTACCCATGGGTGCTGTAGCCTGTAAGCTCTTCCTTCAAGAACCTTAGTGAAAAGAACAAGTGTTGGGAATTAAAAGGTCCATACTGACCATAAAAAAGGTCCACAATAAGGTCAAAACGCACAAGGAGAAATAGAGCAAACAGAAACATACATCAAGTGCATCTGTTCCCTTGTCCATCAAATCAAGCTTAGTCAACACACCAAAGGTTCTTTCACCTAAGAGAATTAAAAATGACCCCTCAGCAAGCAATATGCCAGTGAATTGAGCAAATATAGTTGTGTCATTGCGAGGAATATATCATAATGAAATATGAAAAAGCCTCAAAATATGAGAAATGAGAACCTAAACCAATTGAGTTGATTTATATTCTTCATAGCTCAGTACTAATCAAATATAGAACACCATAATATAGAGTTTCTACCAAATGCATGAGGTTTCTCCCAAAAGATGATTGTGTTGTTATTTTTCATGTGCTGTAGTGTTTGAAGCAAATGGCCTCAGCAGAGATTATGATAAATATGTACAACACTATACATACAAAATTATTCAACATCACCCGTGAAGCATGGTATCATCAGGTAATAGAATTAGTAGATCGCAGAAAAATTAGTGCATAACTTTGGTTCATACCAGTTGGATCAACATCCCGAGCAAGCTTAATAGCATCAGATGTTGCTATATCTTGATTGGCAGGAGATATAGCAAGTATAATACAGTTTGGCTACAAAAGAGGATAGGAATGTGTCACTCCGTAGGTGAACATCAACAATCACATCTTATGTATGGCATGTGCACCAGTTGAAGCAATTCATTACCTGGTCAACATATAAGTGCACCATATTTTCAATATCCTGGGCAATGCTTTCAGGCTGTCCATCTGAAAAAAGATGGTAACATGATGAATTCCTGGTGATCATCGCATAAATTAGAGAATGTAAAAATAGAGACTCGCATACCTATAGCAACCTTAGTTAGACCTGGCAGATCAATCAATGTTAAGTTGACAACTGCAATAGTCCATTGGATACAATAAATAATTTATCAAGAAGATTCAAAAGCATGGCCTCTCTCAGAAAAAATCAAGACATCAAGAAGATGCAGGAGCTTCATCAATGCCACTGTCTATAAATCAAGTCTCTATCTTTTTTACGGAAAGGTAAAGGTCTATTTATATAAACAACCATGAAAATAAAAGTAAACCAAAGATACATGGCTACTGTTGTCAAGCAGAGAAGTATTCGTATAAAACAGAAATGGAAGTTTATATTTAGTAAAACCAGCAGCAATATTATCCTTCAATGTAACAAACAAGCACCACTAAGTTATAACCAGGGTATAGCGGTATAGTACCCTTTGGTGAGTATATGCTGAGATGAATAGGAACTGGAGATATTTGTTTTGTTTTCCCTGTCAACCTATCAGTTTCATCTTCAATTTCCTTCCGTACAAGAGCTGCAGAAAGCAAAAGTTAACAGTAAACACGCTATAAGTGTCTAATCAACTTCAGTAGCTTCCCAGTAGTGAAAATACCGAAAATATTCTACAGGTGATAATCATTTTTCTAGAAAATTGATGTTTTTGGATACTTAATGCAATATAGAAATCAGTCTAATACCTATCACATAACAGTTGAACTCGTAGCACTAGATGAAGAGAGACACGGTACCACCTGTATCGGTCAAACAAAATCACCTATAGCTCTAGACATGGTGCTAATAGCAGTATCAACACCTGCTCATCTTATCCCTGATGGCAATGTACCAGACATTTAAGCAACTTAATCAAAGGCACAATGTAGTCTGAGCTATCTTCATAGTGATCATAGAGTGAAGAGTAACCATGGAACTTTATCCAACAGTGTTAAGGGTAGAAGATTACAACCGCATCAATAAGCAATAGAATCACACATTTTCTACGTCACACCCGCCTAGCCTGAATGTCACGCATGTAGCCAATTAATACAGCTTCTCCTGCCGGTACAGAATACAAACATCATCCTAATAGCACGGATAATACTAGTAAACATTGGGAAACAGGCATTGTTTTACTAGTTAACTACTACTTCTACTACTGGATCAAGCATAACTCCAGAATAACCCCTAACTACATATGACTGAAACTGTACGCGAGCGCGGGCACAGAGAGAGCTCACCGAAATCAGTGAAGCGGCGCTTGGGCATATGCAGGAACTGGGCGTAATCCTGCTCCCCGTCCTCCGTCTTGTGCAGCTGCAGAACCAGCGGCCTTCTCGTCACGATCCCTTCGAAGCAAAACGCACAAGCCGAAATTAACCATGAAAACCGGCGGTGCAAAAATTCGAAAGCTCCGGGTCAGACGGAAAGTTCACGGCCATACCAGAGCCACGAGGAAGGAAGTCGCGCCCGACGATGCTCTCCAGTACGGACGACTTCCCCGAACTCTGCACGTACGAACGCAACGGCGCGCAGAAAGATCAAACCAACCGTCTCAGTAATTAAGCCGCGAACCGAAAACCCTAGTTGGGCCGTTGGGGAGAGCAGAAGCTATCAGCGGGAGGAGGCGGACCTGGCCTCCGACGACGGCGACGGAAGGGAGAGCCTCCCAGAGGGCGGGGAGGGAGGAGGCGGCGCCGTCCCCGCCGTGGTCGCCGAGCACGGTGCAGGCGCGCTGGATGCGGTTCACGAGCTCGATCACGTTCTCCATGGGCTTCATCGCCGCGGCTCCGGGGTTAGAAAGCGGGGTACGATGGAAGGTTCTAGAAGGGCGCGCGAGAGGAGAGGGGGAGGGCGGCGCGCTCTGCTTGCCGTGCGTGAGCCGTGAGGTGCGGTGTGGACGAAGGAAGCAGAGACACGTCGCTGTCGTGGAATTGTATCTGATTGGGGTCGTTCTACTATTTCATGAACTGCCGGTTTTACCCCTGAGATTTCAAAGTCGAGATATTCCAAGACTCAAATTTTGAGTTTGTTGGACTGAAATTTAAGAGAATTAAGAGTCTATACCTCCTGATGCTTCCATATAGGTTTCTTAGGAAGCAATAACGGTGAAATTCACTAATTTATTATCTTTTGTCGGGTCCCTTGCCAACGCAATACAAAACCCTGCTGAAGCATCAAGCATGCATCATCTTACGCGTAACAACTTTCCCATCTTTATTCTTTAGCTGAATTCTCTCATCCTTGGCAGCGAAGGCACAAGGGTAGTTTGGGAATAAAAGCATTGGTCAAGGCCAGTGGGCTACGGTAGATGACGGACAGGTGGACCGCCCGGTTCAAAAGCTCGTCGCCCGGATTTCAAACCTCTCTTGTTTAGTTTAGTTTTTTTTTTCCTCTCTTGTTTAGTATAGGAGATGATGGGCCTCCGACGCGCATAAAGTCTCCGCCAAAAAACGCAAAGGATGTTTGAAGCCAATACGATTCAGCCCATATATTCAGCCCGACCCATAACTTAGGTGAAGCCCATCCTTTGGATGTTTCGTGAAGGAGTTTTTGCTAGGCCTCCAGAGATCGCCAGTAGTACGCCGCGTTCAGCGCGATTGCACCGCCTCCTCCAGGCGCGATTCGACTCTTCCGACTTGCAGCACCTTCCTAGCACAGAGCCGCGCGCCTGTAGCAGGCATCGGCGGCGGAGGCCATGGCGCTGGCCTTCGACGAGTTCGGCCGGCCGTTCTTCATCTTGAGGGAGCAGGAGGGCAAGTCTCGAGGGCTCGACGCCGGCAAGGCCGTCGCGCGCATCATCCGCGCCTCCCTCGGCCCCAAGGGAATGGACAAGATTCTCCAGTCCCCCGGCGGCGATGTCACCATAGGTAACCGCCCCACTCCCCTCTCCGCACTTCTTACTGATCTGGCCCTTGCGCCGCTTGCTTTGAGAACAGAATGTCTTTGAAACCCTGATAGGCAAAGCAGGCATCCAAATGAATAGTTTTTTTTGAAATATCCAAATGAATAGTGTTAATTAGTAGTATTCGCGTCTCCTTGTTTATTTGATTATTTCTCGATGCGTCATTCGAATTATGAGCCGAAATTAGGGATATTAAAACTGGCACAAGAGGGAGCTCTCTCACGCCCCTGCAATTTCGGCCGTCCGATCGCACTCCACAATCATCTTCTGCCGTTAGATATCTAGCAGTTTTCGCAGTGGGCCAAAAGTCCCTAAGGGCAGCTACACTGGAGAACAAATCAGCCTTCTCTGGTTGATTGGGCCAAAAAATCCAACTAAAGCCCCGTTACTGGAGCCCGCTAGCCACGCTTTGACTCAGATCGATAGGGAAAAAAAGGAGAGGATTGGGATCGACGCGACGCTTCAGATCGAGAGAGAAAAAAGGAGAGTACGGGAGTGTGCTGCTCGCCGGCGGTGATGGTGCAGGTCAGTTACCACGTACTCTTCATTTTACTCCTCAGGCGTACATATACTCCCCTCCCTTGTGTTGTCACTTCACCTTTCTCACCCTCCTTCCTACCTCCCATTTTCCCCCAATTATTTCTCCTTCCAATATATACATGATTCCTTTCAATTGAGGTTGTTTTCTCTGCTACTGAATTGATGCAGATGCTCTAGGTCGAGAGATGCAAGATTGGTTCTGGGTTGTCAATTTTCTAGTGTACACTATGCTATATTTTCTCCCTTGCCGCTGATTACCCTTACTTCGTCGTACCTTTCGTTTTCACCCAATTATTATGGGTTTGTTCATTTTCTTTCCCGATTTGATGCAGGTGGTGTAAGTGGAGGGATTGGTCTGGTTACGCTCGTTTGGTTCAAGGAATCCTAGAGATGCCGATTTCCTATGGTTAATGTCAAGGTTAGTATACATGTATTATTTGATGAGAAGTATACATGCATTATTTGCTGAGAAGTATAAACCTTCACTATGGAGGGTGCTCCATCTCTAATAGGTGTGTGTTCAGAGGAGAGAAGGTCGTCTATCGCTTATGCATTTTGTATGACCATCCTGAAACTCTATAAGGAAACATGCAGCTACCTTCTTGACGACATCATGAAACAGAAATAAAAATATTAAAACTGCACCAAAGAGGAGCTCTCTCACGCCATTAGCGTTCAGAGCCGTCCATTTTCGTGATCTTACTATTCTTCGCCGTCTGATCCGACGTTAACCGGAGTCCCTGGGACGCTTTTCTGGAAGACAAATCGGTTGAATTGGGCCCGTACGATTGTACGAAGCCCACGAAGCGTCGATGCCCTCTCTACCCATGAATCCTTCGCCTCCTCCTCCCCTTCCAATCGCACCTCAAGCTTGCGAGCCGCCCCTTCACCGCGACGGCGGCGGGCGGGTAGAAGGTCTACGGAGGAGCGACGCGGCTATGGGGATAATCTCTCACCATCCTGTCGGGGCGCCGCCCCTCGCGCTGGTCGCTGTTCAGGCTGCCCCTCCTACCCTCCGGCCACCCTAGCCGCCCTCCGCCGCTACCACGCTTCGTAGCTCCCTCCGCCCCTCTGTGCGAGCAGAGTCGCTGCATCAGGCGAGCAGGTCTATTTTATATTCATTTGGATGTGAGGTGAAATTCTTCACATGTACTTAGTACTGAATTTCTATGCATGGTAGCATGATGTGAGGTGAAATTCTTGCAGCTCATGCAGAAAAGTTCAGGGAGAACTCATAGATGGGAATCTTTGGCTTATCAACGGTTTCTCTGTCAAATCATTTGAAAACATGCACAAGTATTGAAGGAAGTTTCATGATTAAACTAACTCCATGGACAAAGGTGGAAGTACTGTATGATGCACCTGCTGGTTGCATATACGCTTACTGATTTGCACTCTCTGGTTGGAAGAACAGACAAGTTTCTAGGCACGTCAATTTTACTTAAATATTTGCACAATCATTACTTGCCAACTGTCTTTTGATGTTGTACTGTCCATTTTCATTTATTTGTCGTATGTGCAGGTGTCATTGAAATAGTTCTTGGATCTCTGGAGGGTTTGTTTGCATGCTTGAGCACAAGAGTCTGACAAATAAAAGATATGGAGTAAGCTAAATATCTAATTTGTCAAACAATGCTTCATCTCTCTATGTTCCTAGGACCAATGCAATTTCCTTTGAGGCTGAAAGGCTGATGATTTGTCCAACCTTGCTCAAAAACAGCCCATGACAATATTCTGATTGGTACTCGGATAAAAAACTACCTAGGTATGCAGCTTCTTGTGTATCACTGGGTTGAACTTGAGATTGCTGCCATTAGATTACTGAATTCAACAGATCCTAATAAATTTTGTGAGTTAATTTCCTATTCTCTAATATCTCAGATAGGCAAAGAATATGATAAGTATGTCACAATTATGAGGCTGGCTCCAGAACATTGGTAGTTCCTTGCAAACAAAAAATGTAGGAATACCTCGAATACACCAAGGTAACATGTTATAATCACAATACCCTCTACTTCTTTCTAAACTAGGCATTGTCCAATTTTCGTTCACAGGTAAAAGTCCGAGTTATAGGTGCCGATGTGTCAGGTCAAGCTGAATGTCTCTTCTTTGCCATAGGTATGAAGCTGATCATTAGAAAAAAACTATAAATTCTAATAAGTAGTGCATCATGATCATAAAAAAATCAGCAAACAGATGGCAGTGTACATATGATTTGTAGAGGTAAAAATCAGCTGGTTCACACTCTATTTATTTAACATACATATAAGCTAATGGCAATGTACATATGATTTGCAGGCCTGCTTCCACAAAGAAGAAATTGCAGCTTGGCTGAGACAAGGACAGCTCGTCAGCTTCAGTTCACTAACAAGGACACGAACATATTCTACAGAACTCCATCAGATGCAATGCTTTAGTTTTCTGTTAATAATTATGTCAATCATATTAAGATGTTATAGCAAACTTTGTGTTGGCCATTTTAAGCATGTTCTTTTGAGAGAACCATTGCTATGCGAGAAGAATTATCATAGATTTTGCATATTTAGAATCTGAAAAGATACTGCCTTGGCGACTGTTAGTTTTATGTTAAACTCTTTGCCTTTCTCTACAAAAAGATGTGCACTATTTTTTCCTCTAGATACCATATATTGACCTTTCGTTTCGTACTCAAGAGAGTAGTCATAACTATTAAACTTTAAAACTAAATCCTAGCAACATTTGACCCTCATATAAGTAATTTCGAAAAAAAAAAACGCCACATGGTTCAACACTTCAGAAAATGTTAAAATCCAAAGATATTTTTAAACATTCCTAACAATCTATTTACCTAAAAGACGGGCGTGGCAACGCGCGCCCACATGATCTAGTTCTATGTAATACTGGTCACTAGGAACTGTATGAAAGGACAAACAACAATCAGTCCGTTAGAATGCCCAACAATCTACTAGATTTATTATTGATCACACACTCTTAGCTTTTACATATACCTTGACAACTTTCGGAACTACTCCGTACATACAAAAATTACACATCAAGCTGCAGAATGAACGATCCCTCCTCAAATTACTTCGCGTGCTTGAGCTTTGCCTCCGACAGCATGCCCTCGATGGCGGCCTTCCAGACCTTGCAGTGCGTCTGTTCGTCCAGCAGCAGCTGCATCGTCCCGGCCGACGTGCTCAGCGCCACCGCGAAGCACCTCCTGCCGTCGACCACCGCCTCGCCGCCGCCCGGCGACACGCCAAGGACCTCGTCTGCATCACGACAAAACGGACAGTTAGAATACGCGTCAGTACTCCGCCAGACATGTGGAGACGAGCAGTCGACACGCCAGTGCGCAGGTGGTCGGAGTGCGACGTGCCGCCACGGCTCGACCATGCCATTGCACGGTGTGGCGATGGCGAGACGTACGATCAACGAGACAAGACTGAGCCATCGAAGACATTTCAGGTGGTGCGTGCTGGCGGCCGTACGGGCGAGACGACAAGCAGCGCGTGTGCGAAGGTGAGGCGAGAGGAAGACGACGACGCCTGCGCGTGGTGTCACATGCTGCATGGATGGTTAAGCAACAGGTAGACGACGAATGTAGATATTCTTCCTTTCTGTAGACAGCGAGCCAAAGGAAAGGACGCGCTGCTTGCGTGTGGTGCTGGTGTCTGCTGCGTATGCGTCGTGGTGACCATTCATGTGTGCTTCGTCGTCGTTCATGTAATAATTATTAATCACGACGGAAAAGTATGTTGGTTGATCGATCGGAATATCTTACGGTCATCGTGGGTGGCGAACGCTCCGCCCAGCCGCTTCTTCCCCAGCCTCAGCGCCACCGTGCCGCCGCCGCGCCGGGGGGAGACGGACACCGTCCTCACCCGCACCTTCCCTGCAATCAGTGGCGGATGATATGATATTAGCTTTGCGGTGTGGCTCAGAACAATGGCAGCCGTGAGTGACGTGTCACACTGCTCTCACCGCATGGTAGGCAGACCCTGAGCGCGATGCCTTTCTGGATGCTGGCGCTGATGCTCTTGGCCATGGCGTTGCCGTTGCCGGTGCTGATCCCTCTGACGTCCGCGGCCCTCAGCTTCATCGCCGCGGCTCCCCGGAGGCACGTCGCGGCGGCGGCGGTCAGCGTGAGCAGCTCGCCGGGGGAGCGGCTCTCGAGGCCCGTCTTCACGGCGGAGGTCACGCGCGGCCTGTTAGCGCCGGCGGACTCCGCCGCCTCCGCGCACACGGTGGCCACCAGCGCGGCGGCAGAGGCCAGCACCGCGCCCAGCTTACTACTGTCGCCGTCGCTCCTCCGAAGCTCGCACGCCGACACCACGCCGGCGATGGCCGCGGCGAGCTGGGCCACCGAGACGGCAGCGTGCGCCTGCGCCGATTGCAGCCGGAGCTCGTCGCGCCTCCGCCGCCTCCGGCTCCCGGTGAGGGAGACGTTGTCCAGGAAGTAGCCTCGCAGGATCGCTCTCATCTGTCCAACCTTCAGCTGCCAAAACATCCAGTACTGCTGTCAAACTCAAATCCACCAATAAGCTATCTGTGCTATCGTACGTTGCCCATCTTGTTTGATTTCGAGTCTTCGAACACACGACAAAACAAGCGTTATTGCACTAGAGGAAACTTCTTGGACGCTATAACTTTATTGATCTCTAAAACGACAAGTAACAAAAGAACAGAGGAAGTACAGCACTACAGCCTATACTGTTTGGCTATTATGCCATATTTTCCATGTTACTATTGTCATGAATTAGTTAGTTATACTTGTGTTTTTGTATTGTCCTTACCCATATAGGCTGATCCAGCCTATGCTTGCGCTGCTTGGAGCTGGGGTTCCCACTGGCCAGAACTCTCTGTCAGATGAACAAAATAATTAAGTTGATCATCACAGGGAAGATCAAATGATATTTTTGCAGTTGCCATACAAGGTTAATAGCTCACTCACAGCTGACTTACCCATGTCTGAATCTGACTGAACAATTGGCCTTTACCCCCATCAAATAGTACCCCGTCGAGCTCTTTGTCTCCGTCTTCGTCTTCCTTTGTTTCACCTTTTTCATGACGGTCTTGTGCTGATGCTCCTAGGCACTATTTTGGAAATAAATTAGAAGTCAGAAGTGTTTGTCTGAACATTATTAGTATAACACTTGAGAAATGGAATTTTTTTTACCTTTATTGCAAAATATAAGATGTTTTGGTATGCTAAAATGGCCTACCAAAACATCTTATATTTTGGAATGGAGGTAGTATATGATAATATATTGCTATTGCTCGTGTTTCAGAACTCTTCTTTCAGATTAGTTTATAACTAAGACTACGCGCACCGACTAGTACGGATGCACCGTATCCGAATGAGTTCCATATTATGGAGTGGCTTGAAAGATTATTAATGTTCACACCCTTTGTTGTTTAATGGAATGGGTGGTGATGGTGTAGTCCGTGCATATACAGGAGTGCGGAAAAACATACACTGGGGGAGAGTATCTGGAAGAGATCCGAGGAGGATGGGTTCCATGTCCGAGAGAGGAACTCCATCGCCTGCTCGGGGATCACCGACATATCTTCGCATTCCGGACGCCGCGAAGATGACTTCTTTTTACGACGGATGCCGGCCTTCTGGGCATCCATCTGCGTGTTCTCTGCCTGCTTGGAAATTCAGCAAAATGGAAATCAGAACATGCTCATAGTGATGCAGTAACTAACATTACTGAAAATCAGAGCATGCTCATGGAGATGCGGTAACTAGCATTACTAAAACATTTAGGGAACCATGGTGACTACAGGATGCAGTTGTGCCAAGGATACAAACAGTGCTTAAAACTTATTTTATAATACGACACATCTATGTGTATATTCTATACTGTATAGAGCAGAAAACACAAGTATATATCTGATGACGAGAAGGGTACAAAGCAAGGAGGAAAGTCTCATCACCATTTGACAGGACAACGAGTGGCATCTCTGGAAGGAGGCCGTCCCGAACTCCACTCCTCTCCTGAAGTGCTCCATTGTATTGCCGCTTGAATCCTAGAGATTTAACGGAACCCGTTTGATCAATGAGAATGGGAAAAGGAGTGTTGTGAGCTCAAAGATCGTGTGCCTAACGCTGCCTTATTTATAGCCAGGTCAAGTTCTTGTCGTCCACAAAATTTGATATCAAGATCATACAAACAGTGTAACTCCTTCACTGTATCCCGATCCCGGCAATTCGCTAGAGAACAGGCACTAGAGAACAGCTGCAATTATTGAATTAAAAAAGAATTCCTTAATTTCTTGTAGATAGATAATTATTTGAGAGCCAAGTTTCAGTTGATACAATCGGTTTTCCATGCTAAAACGTTCATATAATCTGCATCGGTTTCTGATTAACACTTGCAAACATTTCCATGAGCAGTACCGTATCACTGGAATTGGCCCTAGTAGCCTATACAGGCGGGACAAAACAGCATACGTATGGCAAACGACAAAATAAGATGAGCAGGGACTGATTTTTGTTTTTAGATGATGCAAACATACTTAGGAGGATGAAGATATGATTAAGAAAAGCAGGTACTATGTTTACAAGAAGCCAACAATCAAGAAGCAAAATAGGAACAAGAAGAACAGCAGTACATGAAGCATGGTTTGAAGATAAGCTAGCTCTTTAGAGAAGGAAGACTTGCCTTACTTGGAAGCCCTGGAAGCACTGATATTGTGACACCTGCATTTGGATCAAGTATTTATGTCACAAGCTCATCCTAAAAAGGTAGTTGGAAACGGCGATCACACTGTACTAGCAGTAAGCAGTAATCTAGTATTATAATTTCCAACCCCACAAGATCCATCTTGCTCTTATTATATACCCATGGCCGCCTTCGTTTCGACGTCCGGTTGGGCCAATCTTCCCCATCCAGGATCTACGCAGCTCGAGTAGAGTAGTATACTGCGAAAAGGTGCGGTTTTCACAATGCTTCTTTAGGAATGGACCTCCGAAGAATAATCCAACTAGGCCAGAGTTGATGTGGATGAGACCGAGGATATGGTCCTAGTTCTGGCAATTTGGCATGGTTTATGATTGCCACTTATAGTATACGAGAATGCAAAAATCGTGGTGAAGCACCCTTGTTTCGTTAAAAGAGGAAGTGTATGAGTGTGTGACACAATACAATAGTAAATGTTGTAGTGACGCAGTTGGCACTGACCAAGACAGATCTGCAAGGCATGGTGTCATGGTGATGATTGTGATCCCAAACAAAATGGAGGATTAGCACTGATGTGATATGATCGCTCATAACGGAAGCTTTCGAACAAAGCAACTCGCATTACTTTAAAGTGTACTGCTGATATAATCTATGATTTTCTCAAGTGAAAATGTACTGTCTATTTTTCCTGCATGATTGCATTGTTAGTTTAAACAGTGCTGCTTCTTTTTGAGGAAATAATGGCTCTACTTATTATGGAAATAATATATAACATTACGACTCGTCACCAACTGCAACGGTATAATCATTTTGGCTACCCAAACAAGGAGAGGTTGAGTGGAGAGAAATCTCCGCTTCTTTCCTTTCGGAAGACTGCATCACAAATGCAGGTGTAACTGAAGACATTGGCAGATGGCCAGCTGAACTAAGAAGGCGACCAAATATTCATCAGGAGCAGAACTACACAGTAACAAGGATCAGAGACTGGTCATCCCAGCGAGTCGATCGGTAATCGACGCACGATCATCCCAGCGCAGAGATCATCAGATCACTGCTTCTCCTCAGGTTGTGCAGCAGATTGTCTAGGCGTTCAACTTCAAGACGAGAGAGAGGGAGAAGAGGGAGATGGGCACTGACCAGACGGAAGACCTTTTGGCTGTTTGAAGTTGCTGACTGAATTTCCCTTTTTGTTCTTCGAGCTGATAGAGAGAGAGGAAGGGGAGAAGACGTCAGACGTGATGGAGATCACATCAGCAGCATGATATCATTCCGTGAGCCAACGATACTTAATTACGGATTTGCTGTCGTAATCCATAGATTCATGGCACATATTGGGGTAGCCGTTTGAGAGGGAGCCAGGAGAAGGGGGCCCGCCAGCCCGCAATGGCCCACGGAGTCCAGGAATTTCGGCGAGAAGAGAACTAAATTAAATGCTGCCTCTAGATCTGGTACAATAAAAAATTAAATGCTTTCTCTCTCTCTGGTACCAGTGTATTTTTTTTTTCTAAACCCAGTACAACGCAAGCTCATATACACGCGTACACACTCACCCCTATGAACGCACGCACGCACACCCTACCCTATGAGCACCTCCGAGAGACCGAGTCGGCGGGTCGAGTCTTGAGATTGACGAAGTCACCACGGGCGACTCGCTGCCGACGGGAACGTCGCCTCCCACTGAAGAATATTCCGCCTTAAATGAGAAACACCAACGTCAAACCTGGGGTTTGAACTCTGGTGGACTGGGGGTACAACCACCCTCCTAACCATCTTGCCACAGGCAAGTTCTCAGTACCATGTAAATTTGATGAGTCGAAGCTGCCCTGTTGCCAGTGGTGTGGCGGATTGTTTGGCGGTTTTATTTGCAGCTGGTGGGGTGACAAGGCATCATGGGTGGTCATCTGTGGTGAAATCGGAGTTGCTAGCTCGAGGAGAAGGAATGATGAAGACGTTTTAGGCTTTCTATGTTTCCGCCTGGGCCAATTCCCCCTCTCTTCTTAATAATTATTAAAAAATGGTAAGTTTTCGCCTTGTCAAAAGAACAAATCTTGTCAACTGTGACAGAGGAGAAAACCATTGACCCCTTGCTCTCCTAAACCCCCATCTTGTGGGGACATGAATGATAATGCACACGTAATAAAAGAACTCGAAAAAAGTGGCGCATCACAAAATAGTTAAAACCATTTAGTGTATTCTTCCGGGGAAACGGTTTTATTAGCTAGAAACATGGGTACCATTTGAGTTTGTCACCATGACGATCTTCAGAGATGGTATTTCAGTCACTTGTCGTTCTACCTTGTGAAAGGACATCTACACCCTAAGTGTGGGTTTGGTGCCGGTACATGTGATTAGGGGACTAACCGTATCTCAATTTCTAAAATCACGTATAACCCTAGGAAAGAAAGGAATGACATATATATAGTCCCATTTCAGAATGGGTAAATTTTATAGCCAAACTCATGTTACATGGGCCGAACAACCCCATACTATGTGCTGATAGCCGGATTGTCCATGTTTAACAACCAAGAGCGTCCGGGTAGCACCTGGGTCCTCAAGGTTTGATCATCGGATAGTCTGAGTGAGTGTCTGGGTACCACCCGAGTGCTCTTTATTGCTATCCTGGACCATCCGGATGTCTTGTACGGATCATCTGGGTCACCTAGGAATTCATCTTGTCACATATAAATTGACATTGGTTGCCACACTCTTTTCGTTGAGCTCCACTAAGTTCCCGCTCGAGCGCGTCATCTATAGAAGAGGTGATGCTTACTCTTTCTTTATCATCGGTGTTTATATTAACAACCTCATGATCACAAGGGTGAACCTCGATGAGGTAGTTGCGTTCAAGGCTTAGATGGAGCAAATGTTCGAGATGAGTGACCTCGGTGTCCTAAGCTACTAGTTAGGGATCGAGGCGCGACAACATTGTGCAAAGCAGTATACTGCGAAGGTCTTGGAGCACACTGACATGAACAGCTGTAACCCTTGTCACACACCGATGGAGAATTGATTCCGGCTCGGCATGCATGAAGGGGGTACAATAGTTGTTTTGCACGATGTACGGTAGCGTGATCGATATCCTACTCTACGTAGTTAACATGTGGTTGGACATTATCCATGCTATGAGCATCGCAAGCCACTAGATGGACACACCCGACTCGGAGCCTTGGGTGGTTGTCAAGCAGATTTCGTGTAATGTTCGTGATACCTTAATCTATGGATGTCACTACAGATCGGTTGGGGAAGCTACGCTCGTCAGTTACGGTGATAGCGACCTCACGTCCTCACCAATGACACAGATGACCTGTTTGACATGGTGTTTCTATCGATAATTAACAACATTGTCACATGATCCTTGCATAAAACAGAAGATCGTGACTCTCTGTTTGTGCGATGTGAGATACTTCATGTCATCAACCACGACATGACAAGGGGTTGGCTCAATCGCCTCAGCGATAAGCTCGTTGGATGTGGTGAGCCAAAGTCCAAGTCTATGGTGGGCAATAAATCTGTCATGCCATTGTGTGAGAAGATGGTGCAACATGGAAAGAGGGAGCACATCAACACCAAGTTTGACATGGTGTTTCTATCGACAATTAACAACATTGTCACATGCTCCTTGCATAAAACAGAAGATCGTGACTCTCTCTTAGTGCGAGGTGAGATACTTCGTGTCGTCAACCACGACATGACAAGGGGTGGGCTCAATCGCCTCAGCGGCAAGCTCGTTGGATGCGGTGAGCCAAAGTCCAAGCCTATGGTGCGCAATAAATCTATCATACCATTGTGTAACAAGATGGTGCAACATGGAAAGAGGAAGCACATCAACACCAAGTTCCACTACATCGGGGAGCGCACACAGGCCAGCGAGATGGACGCCATCACACCAGCGCATATGAGCAACTCGATGGCATTCTGACAAAGATGTATAAAGTTGCATCAGAAGATCGGCCTCGTCACTCGCTAACAAGATTAAGTGGTTGATTTGTTAGTTAATCTTGTTCTCCATAAATTATTTATTTTCTATGCAATAAGAACGTTGCCGGCTGTGGCGTTTAACTGCCCAAACCGATTCTCTAGCTTTTGATTAGCATAGACGAAGGCCTCGATAGGCTGGTCTTGGATGGCATGACAATGGCAGATCATGGCTGAATTAGCGGCGCCACAAGCCACACTAAGCTTTGTGTTCTTGCATGGAATTACAGGATAGAAAGCCAGAAAGGCAGCAAACACAAAATCATCCCATGTGTGTTCTTCGAATCCACCTCGAGTTGAGTTCGATAGTTGTTGCAACTACAGTTACATATGAGACCGGATTACCCTTTTTAGATAAAAGGTACGAAATGCCCGATATTAAATTAATAAAGCTCCAAAGGGCCGAACCTTACAAAGTGTCGAGGAGAACACAAAAAACAAAGTTTCTATTGTGCCTTTATCTTCTAGGCCTCATCCTACCAAAGCTAACTACTTCCACTAAGCCAAATATTGTTTTCCTCTCCCACCGCGTCACCCTCCCTCCGACGGCTCAGGAGGGCTTCCCATCGCCGGCCGTCCCCTCCTATCCACTCCTCCTCCTCCTTATTGTGGTTGGTGCCCTCCTCCCGGGGGGCGCCTCCTCCCGTGGCTTCCATGGGAAGGTTGGGGGCTCCCCGTGGCTCCGACGTGTCGACGGTTTCTTCGGGTCGACAATTCTAGTTGGTGACGTTCATAGTGGTGGGGTGGTCGCTCCTGTGTTGGCTGCGTCCAGCGAGGTGGTGATGACCCACAAGTATAGGGGATCTCAATAGTATTCGCGGGTAGTGTAACCCAATTTATTGATTCGACACAAGGGGAGCCAAAGAATACTTAAAGGTCTTCGCAGCTGAGTTGTCAATTCAGCTACACCTAGAGAAGCACAAGTGACACAAGAGGGGTGAAAGCAGCAGTGATTTGAGAATAGTAGTAATAGTAAAACGAATGCAATGATGGTGGAATATGGATCAGGGTTCATAGCTTCACTAGAGGTACTCTTCTAAGCAAATAATCATGCATTGGGTGAACAAATTACAGTTGGGCAATTGATAGAATTGCATTGATTATTTATGACAAAGAAACCAAGTTAATAAATCATACGTAGGCACGTGTTCCATATCTAGTTGTATCTACTCGCAATGAGAATTCGCACAACATCTTTTGTCCTACCATCCGGTTTCAGCCGGGCCAATTAAGGAACTTATGGTAATTAAGGTGCTCCTTTTAATAGACCACTAGAGCAAAGCATTAACATTCAGTGAACACATGTAATCCTCAAGTTACTAACCATCCCCATTGATACCCCGACCTATCACCTCGAGGTCGCCGGTTCCGGACTAGTAACAGGTGCATACAACTTGTAGATACGATCTAAGCAACAATTATATTCATGTAAACATAACGAGCTCAAATCTAAGATCATGCCACTTGTGCACTAGTGACAAGCAATGAGCATAACAAGGGTGCAGCAACAACAATTCATAAACATAGGTGGTGACCATAATGTAACAATCCATCGGATCCCAACAAACACAACGTCGGTTACATAATAGTGATCTTGATCTTGTAGGGCAACTCACAAGATCAAAACATGGTTGCACAAGAGGGAGAGAGTACGAACTAGCTACTGCTACAAACCCGTAGTCCATGGGGGGACTACTCATGAACCATCCCGAAGGCAGCGGTGGCTAGGAATGGCAACGGGTCTGCCCCCGCTCGGGGACTGCCTTTTCTCCCCCGTCCCCGTCCAAACAAAACTCACCCGTCCCCATCCCCATTCCCCACTATGGGGACTATTTTCTCCCGTCCCCTCACCCATCGAGCATAGCAGACCCACGGGTTGCCCACCCCCACCTCAAATATACAAGCAATCATGCAGCTAAAGCGAATCAACTTGAAAAAAATGCAAACATGTTCAAACAGCTATATAACTGAATATTTCAGTAGGCAACGGATATAGCAGTAGCCACTAGCCAGCAACAACCAACAAGCACTAGTTAGCAGATTTATCATCAATCAAGTAAATCTTCACTTGCAGAAACAAACACTAAAAGAAATCATACTTGAAGTCTTGCAGTATGAAGGGAGGGGAAATAACAAGCATCAAAGAGTAGACATGCCATTAAAATATTTCAAAGATTTAACTTCAACAATAACATAATACGTGCTCGGAGTCACAACTCCACACACTAACACACATAAGACATAACGAGTACTTATGTTTGACTCAAATAGTTCACAGGACGACATGACAGAATGGAGTGACACAAAATTAAACTTTAACAGCAACGAAATAATTTATTGCAGCATCAAAGACCACCAGCAGCAGCAAATCACCAGCAGCTTCTTTATTCTTCTTCCAATATTTGAACTTTGAAGCGGCGCAAACGCAACTCAATCACAGTGCCAGCCCCTACATACATTTATAAAATAGTTGAAGAAACAAATGAAATAAAGAAGCTTGCATAATTAATAAGTTGTAGAGACAAACCTGTAATCCCTCCTGTATGTCTTCAAGACAAGACCAGAAGCTCACAGACTCACCTTTGCTTGCATCTACGAAAGGTATACATGAGTTATGTTCATTTTTTGATAATGAAATATGCAAAGATAAAAGGGCTCCAAGAAATCTTTGAATGATAAACAAGATTATTTTAAGCATATATACCTTTATATTTGTTCTTGAGCCAATCTTGCGAGCACATTAGTGCCTCCAGCAGATCAGAAGTTAGACGGCTTCGGTGCTCACTAAGAACCCTGCCACTTGTGCTAAAAGCAGATTCTGATGCAACCGTGGTTATAGGAACAGCAAAATTATCTCTTGCTACCTTTCTCAATGTGGGATAGCGTGTACCAGCCACTTTCCACCAAGCTAGCACATCAAAGTGATCCTTTGTCAATGGAACCAAATCATCCATCATGTACTAATCTAACTTAGACCTATAAGTAGCTGGCCTTTTCTGAGCAATGCGGGCACTAAAAACTGACATAAGAGCTGTAGCTTTTGGTGGAGGTACTAACTACTGAGGCATGTGATGATTCTCCATTATCTTCGTTCTCATCAGCTTCGTATTCTTCCAACAAAGTACACAATGTAGCAACAACCTCACTAATAGGACCATGACATTCTTCAGGACTAACACCATGCAGATTAGAGAAGCAAACAAGCAACATTTCATTTTTGTATCTTGGATCAAGAAGAGTAGCCATACCCATAAGACCTTGGATGTCAGACCAATATTTATCAAACTTTGCATTCATACTAATTGTCATAGCCTCTACAATTGAATCACCACATGTATCCCACTGTCTCATTTTCTCTTTGATTTCACAAATCTTGGGGAAATAAATATTGGTAGTGACATAATCAGTTCCAGATAACAATTTAGTTACTTCGAAGAACAACTGTAGCCTCTTTACTATATCTGAAGCAAAAGCCCATTCATCATCGCTAGAAAGGCAATCATATAGTTTCTCAACCTTCTTTGCACGCTCAAACACAGCCTTATAAGGTAAAGCAGTATCAAGCATGGTGAAAGTAGAGTTCCATCTAGTTTTGCAGTCAAGTGCCAACTTTTTTTCTATCTTTATTTTCTGGAACTTGGCAATTTCCTCAAATTTCTCTACTCTTTTTGGTGTGGCTGTCCAAAATGCTACACTCTCACGGATTTGTTCTATAGCAGTTTTCATCACATCTAGCCCATCCTTGACTATCAAATTCAGAATATGTGCGGAACACCGCATGTGAAGCATCATACCTTTCAACATTAGCTTCTCTGTCCCTATCTTCTTTGCCAACAAGTCAACTGCTTTGTCATTTGTGGTACAATTATCAACAGTCACAGCAGAAAGCTTCTCGTCAAGATTCCAACCAACTAGAGACTCATAGAGTTCCTCTGCTATAACATCTTCCGTATGTGGAGCTGGCACATAAATGAACCTACATAAAACACAAGACAATGTTGAAAGTTTATTAGAAAACATCATTAACAAGTTAAGAATGGTAGCATTTATACTCTTTGTTCATCATAAGAATAGTACCTCAGAACAACACTCCTAAGTTTCCAATTATCATCAATAAAGTGTGCTGTGATAGCCATGTATCCCTTCTTTTGATTGTCTGATGTCCATAGATCAGTTGTGATGGCGACTCTAGATCTGTTGGTAGCCATGTATTCAATTACCCTCTTTCTTTCTTCTTTGTAATTATCAATGATGTCCTGCCTACAAAATAAAAAATGAGTATCAATTGCATTAATATAAGATGATGTAAATACAACATAACAATGATGGAGAGGTACTAAAGTGCATACCTAATAGTGTTTCTTGTCACCATTTTGAAGAGAGGCTAAAGCGCACTAACAAATCTACGAAACCCAGTGTGATCAACCATACATAATGGATATTCATGTAACACCATCATGTTAGCAAGCTCCCTCCTAGCGAGTTCCTGATCAAAAGTGTAATTCTCAATTGACATTTTGCCTTGATCTTGGGAGTTAAACCTCAAAGAAGACTGGGCCAACATCTTTCCCTTCTTGATCTTCACATAAACACAACTTTTCAGATGATCATGTAGATGCTTGGTACCATTTTTTGTTTCTCCTCCAAGTTTCTTGGAACAATGAACACACTTGGCCTTCCATTTTCCTCCTACTTTCACTCTCTTAAACTTCTTCCAAGCAGCTGAGGTGAGCTTCCTTCTCTTTTGGCCAATAGCCTCACCTTCAGCTTCTTCTTCTTCTCTTCTTCTCCGTCATCATCATCGGAAATTTCCACGGGCCCATTGGCATTTTCCACTTCAGCTGCTACAGGTTCATGAACATGCTCAACTACTTGTGGCTGTGAGGATGAGGCGGCTGATATAACTAAATCTTGGGCATCTTGGCTTTTGTTGGGACTCCCATTCAGTCTACAGAATAGTACAAAATAATATTATCAATTCAGCAAAGTAAATATGATGAAGCAAATGATTCATATTTTTAACAAGTATGATGGCAGGTGCTAACAATGGAAATATTTTTCAGCAAACAAACAGAATAATGATGCTGTCACTATGTAAACATCTTAGTCTAGTGTAAACACTGGTGATCACTACTGATTTTCACATAAAATTGAAAACTAGTGAAAGATCTACACTACGTAAATAGATCTGAGTATAAATTAATTAGCTAACTGAATCACTGTGCAAATTAACTAGATCTAGGCATCACAGATCGATTCACACACAAAAATATCACAGATCGGTTGGTTCACACTCTCACATATTCAAGATGCAATCATCGCATATTGTGTGCAGCAGGGATTCACATCATTCACTCAATAAAATATTCACCTATGCTTCTAGTTAATCTAACAAGAGAACAATAAGAAATGTGATACTCACACGCTGCTCTTCTTCTTCTTAGCATGGACGGAACGGGAGGAACCAGCTGTAGCAGCAACGAATCTGTTCGATGCAGTAGATGCGCGGACTGGTGGGCGTCCACCCGGGGTGCGCCCAGGGATTTGGCCGCTCCCTGGCGGCCGGAGGCGGAAGACTGAGCCGCCGACGGCCTCTGCTCTGGCCAGCCTCCCTGCATGCTGGTCGCCGAAGACAGCTCCCCCGATAGTGACACCTCCGGCCTGGCTCCCTGGATGCCGCACGCCCGACATCGAGCCCTCCGTTGTTGCTCCGGCCTGGAGCAGTTGGTTGTCATCACGAATGAAAGGGTCCATCTCGCCGCGTGTCCTTGAGATGGAGAATAAACAAGGACGGTGGCAGGTGGGATGGTGATACATGTAAAATGCATACATGAACTTTGCATTATAATACTCATATTTCAATCATATTTGCATCATATAAGGGTTATATCATTGTTTTATAATGATTTTGGGAAGATTTCACAGTTTTCCTATTTTTCTGGAATTAACCCTGCACTGGCAGAAAACCCTATTTTCTATATTTTGATGTTTTAGGGACCCAAACGATGTCCAAATGACCTGAAAATTTACGAGCATAAGTTTTTGGAAGGAACAAAGCGTAGGAGCGAAGGAAGCGAACGAACGGAGGCCCGAGGGCCAGAAGAGGGTGGCCCATGCGGCCAGATTCCTTGGTCGCGTGGGACTACTCATCTGGGCCCTCGTGGCTCCGTTGTCGTCGATCTTTCTTCGAGAAGCTTCATCTTGACCTAAAACCGACTATAAAAATTGTCTCCCAACGCCTTTCGGAGGGGAGGCCGCCGAAAACACAAAAACACCAAAACAGAGATCTGGAGCTGCAGATTGGACATGCAACCGGAGGTGTGGGTGTGACCATTGCCACTTCTCCATAACTAGATCTAGCATGTCCTTATTTTAACTTCATGTCATAAGACTTAAAGCTATACTCTGATTTATCTTAATTACTGAGGTGCTAAGATTTAGTTCACATCTTGGTGGAGTGTAAGAGAGATTAATAAACAAAAGATCTCTATGTTAGGACGTGATGCCCATATAATTAGTAACTTGTCATGAAACATTTTTGTTGCAATCTCATATGTCAATTCTAGTGTTCCATTATCTACCACTTTATTAAAGAGAGAGTGCATTTGTGAAACCATGAACCCCGGTCCATTTTTAATCATAAGAAACACCTTTCCAACAACTTATAAGCATTTTCCATTTTCTGCCATTTAAAAATCCGAAAATACAAAAACACTTTTATATCTTGCATTCACAATACAAAACCCAAAAATATCATCCATTATTGTTTCCACCATCCTTGCATATTTATTTATCATCATTGCATATTTATTTCTTGTTTTCACATTTATTATATTTTCATATCATTCTCACACCTTGTGCTTGACAACCACTTGGTGAGGTTGAGGGCACAAAAAAATTTACTTTGTTTTATAGGTTTTGAAGAGAAGGATAAGAAGATAAATCTTTCACTACTGATTCCCCGAGAGTTCGATATTAAACCCTCGAGCCACCCCTCGTGGGGAAAACTGTCTGTCCTATACTATACACTCTGCACTTGGAGTCTCAACCTAACCATATTCTTTTGACGCAGGTAACTATGTCAAAGGCCATCAAAGACGTTTTCTGGCGCCGTTGCTGGGGAATCATTGCTGTAAAGATTTGTCCAAAGGAGTATCTCACAACAAAGTCAACTTCATCACCAACTTGTGCAAACACCTAAGCTTGGGGAGGTTGCACCTACGTGAGCATCATCTTATCCATCTTTACCTTCAAAGCATTTTATTTTGTTTTGTTATTGTCTTGCATATCATATTTGTATTTCAGTTTGCATATTTTATTTTCAGTTTTGCATTTTGTGTTGCATTTGTTATTTCGGTTTACATTGTTTAGTGTCATTTTATTTTCAGTTTTGCATTTAAAAATTAAAAACACATAAAAACTTGCATAATGGAAAAGAGAATCTTTTGGCCATTTAGTGTTAAAAACTTTCCTCAAGATATGAATATCCCTGTTGAGAAATTTGAAGTAGATCATAATATCACTAAAATGATTTATGAACACCGTTTTTATGGGAAACCAAAATAAGATCCTATACTTCATCTTAAGAAGTTTAATGATAGATGCAAAGAATTAAATTTGAACCATGCCAATGTTAACATGATTAAAGCTAAGCTTTTTCCCTACTCCCTAGCTGGAAAAGCCTTAGATTGGATATTAAGATGGCCACCTGGAAACTTTAGCACTTGGTTCAATTTAAAAGCTTCATTAATTGAAAGATTTTGTTCCACTGAAACTGTTTGTAACCTTAGACAAATAGTTATCACCTTTAAACAAGAAGAGGATGAACCTTTGGTAAAAACATGGGAAAGGTTTAGAGGTATAGCTTTTGGAATGGAACATGGTCTTAGAGATTGGATGCTCATGCATATATTTTATAGAGGATTGTCTAAAAACTCTAGAGTCTTTTTGGATAACGAATGTGAGGGTTCTTTCATAAATACTACTGCTGCTAATACTCATATTCTACTTGATGGCTTTCTTTTGGAAGTAAAAATTAAGGAAATTTTAGAAAAAGCCCAAGTACCTGAAGATGTTTTTGATGACCGTTATGAAATATTTGATCTATATAATAGGGGAAGAAAAGTTGAGGAAGTTAAAATGCTTAGTGAAGTCAAGGAACCACTACTTGAATTAAATAATTGTAGCTTGCATGAATTAATATCTATCTTACAAAAAATTGCAAGTGATCCTTCCATCAACTCTAACCAAGCATGTTTTGGTTCTTATATTGCTAATCATGTTTTAAAAGAAAAGATTGCTAGGTACAACCAAGAAGGTATGATACCACCTAATCTTGGGGATGTATGGATTCCCAAAGTACTAGTAACCATTGGAAAGGAGACACACCATGCTATATTAGATCTAGGATCTAGTGTCTCTGTTTTATCTAAAGAATTTTATGAAGTTCTCGAATTAAAGAATCTTGAAAAATGCTCTATTGAACTTGCACTTGCTGATGATTCCATTAAACATTCTTTAGGAAAAGTAAGTGATGTTATGGTAGAGTTGCATATGACATTTGTACCTGTTGACTTTCTAATCATGGATATGGGGAATAAAACTTCTAGTCCAATTATTCTTGGAAGACCTTTTCTTCGTACCACATGTGCTATCATTGATTCAAAAGAAGGGAATGTGAAGTTTCAGTTTCCACACAATAAGTTCATGGAACACTTACCAAGGAAGAGGGACACACCAAAGTTCAAGCTCCCTCATGAGCTTCGTCCATCATAAATATCAAGTAAGAAGCCTAGCTATATGGCTATAAAGAAAGCGCTTTACGGGAGGCAACCCGGTTGTTTTTATTTTTGATTTTCTTTGTGTCCTATTGCTGTAACAAGAGACTTAGTTTTTAGTTTTGTTTCTGAAATTTTTAATAAAGTATCAAGTTTTACCCATTTTGGTTTGAAAAATTTGCTATTTCCATTCGGAGATTTTATTCCAGCACGAATCTGTGCATGGTTTGATTGTTCTTTCCTATTCTGTAACTCCGAATGAGCTGAAATTTTTACTGTAACTTCAACTTTTCATACTATGCATGCATAAATTTTTTCAGTATTTTTAGACATTCTTAAGCAGGGTAGAAAAATGCGTTTCACAGCTGCTGTTTTTCTGGACAGATTCTGTCCCATTTTGTTTGATGCATTCTTTAAACTTTTAACTTAAATATTTTTGATCCAATTGAGTTTATAAGTAGGCATACAACATTATACACTTTATGGACATTCATATGAATTTTTGTTTAAGTATTTTATGCAGCAAGCAATTCATTTGTCTATCACTACTAATGTCACCCCACAGAAAAGAAATGGGAGAAACAGTGTTTTGAAGTTTTTTCACAGGGATTAGAGGAGATGCACCAAGAGCTATCCAAGGATGGTGAAGACCATAATCTTGGGGATGTGAAGACAAACCCACTGGACCAACACACTCTCGGTTTGCACATGTCTAACTTCTGTTTTTCGATCAATGCACTTTATCGCATAAACTTGGAGCGTCTTTTATTTGCCTTTTATTTTGGTTTGATTTTTGTTTTGAAACCACCACTATCATTTTTATATGATAGAGCTACTGGAAATTTGGGTTGAATTAAGTTGGATGCTATTTAAAATATTGGGAAAGGGATGTTTGAGTTGATTTAAAAAGATACATATAGTTGCATGAATCATGTGCTTTTTAATGAGTGTTAATTTGCAAGTGTTTTATCAAGAGCTATCTCTTATTCATGTTTTGATGCTGAATGTTACTTTACTTTGTTTAACATGGATTGGTTAGTTCTATGGACACTTGTGCATGCATTTAGACGGACAACTTTCTCCCTTTTGCTAGCCCAAAAAATTCCAACAAGTAAAAACTTGTTTTCCAACACCTTCAACCAAAGTTTTTCCAGTGAGTCCACCATATCTACCTATTAGCTTTAAGCTATTCCAAGTATGTTTATCATGTTATTTTGTATTATCTATACCTCTTAATTTAAATGCTTATGTTATTGATTGTTATGGGAAAAGTTGGTTAAAAAGCTCTCACACCTTACTTTTATTGCACTTAATAAACATGAACCATTGTGATTAAAATTATGAAGCTGTGAGCTTGACAAGAGTCTTGGTTGGGGGTTAGCCCATATGTGCTGTCACATGGCAAGCTTTCAACGTGTTCTTAATTATATTTAGTTGATATCATGTACTTTTGTTTATGGATGCCTATCATAGTGCCAAATAAATGTGGAAACTAAGTAAGTTTAAGTAGTTTGTACAAATGGCTAGAGAGACACCTGGGCCGCTAATCTAAGCCATGCATCATTGATGGTGGAAATTTACTTACATACTATTGTGAACCTTCAGTGATGCACCTCATAATAAAAGGCTATATCAATAGTAAATAAAAAGGGTGTTGAGATTGTTCCTTATGTTTGTTTGTCTTGTCATTTTGACATGGGATTGTTCCATGTCCTGGGACAAGAGGTACCCCAGTTGACCCTCTTGATGACGCTATTTTGACAATGACTTTAACTTGAACTTGCTTGGTAGCCCAAATTGAGTAACACCATGGTGTAGGTACTCGTATTCACGGGGCATGAAGCTTTCAACCCATACTTTGTCAAGCACACTACTCATATTTGCTTTCACTTTTAAACTTTTAACCATTCAAGATGTTATTATGGGGGTAATGAGAGCTTGACACCAATGAATACCACATTGCAAACATTAACTTAAGTAGAGGCATTTGGAAGTTAGATGAAACTTATTGTTGTTTTACCTCTACTCACTTATATATCTTTCCAAAGTGTCCACTTTTATATTCAGATTTACAAGAGTACTCTATGACCATCATAGGATGTTTTTACTTTTCATTATGCATACATTTGGTCCATAGTACTTTCTTCTATGTTGCACTTTGTGAATTATCATTGAACATCCTTACATTGAATATTTGATATCACTTCATAATCTATCTTGCATATTGCTACTCCTTTGAAGAATGAATCATTTGACTTTATGTAGCAATAGTAATCATCTTTGATATCCATTGATAGTCTTAAAATGCAAAGTCCATGTTGGTTTTATCACCTTTATACTCGAGGAAAAGTATAGGTTAAGCTTGGGGATGCTGATGCATGTAAAATGCATACATGAACTTCGCATTATAATACTCATATTTCAATCATATTTGCATCATATAAGGGTTATCTCATTGTTTTATAATGATTTTGGGAAGATTTCACAGTTTTCCTATTTTTCTGGAATTAACACTGCACTGACAGAAAACCCTATTTTCTATATTTTGATGTTTCAGGGACCACTCATCTGGGCCCTCGTGGCTCCGTTGCCGTCGATCTTTCTTCCAGAAGCTTCGTCTTGACCTAAAATCGACTATGAAAATAGTCTCCCGACGCCTTTCGGAGGGGAGGCCGCCGAAAACATAGAAACACCAAAACAGAGATCTGGAGCTGCAGATTGGAGGGGGAAAACTCCGGCAGAGCGCTGCCGGCATGGTCTCCATCTCCTCCAACGGCATCTCCACCGTCTCCATGATGAAGAGGGAGTAGTCCACCCCTGGACTATGGGTTTGTGGAAGTAACTTATGTATCTCTCCTCTCTCTTGAGCTTTACTAATTAGCACCGTATGAGCTGCCGAACATGATTACGGTCATCTATGTAATACCTTTGTGGTGGATCTCTTTATGAGTTAATATATGTTTGAGATTGCAATTGTTTTGTTTCAGTTATGAAAGTAGATGCATATTATGTACCCCGTTCTTGTCTACTTGTTTTGATCAAGCATGTTTATGAGAGCGTGTGTGGGGGAACGTGTGCATTAGTTGGAGTAATGAGGGGGTGGCTAGTGCGGTGAAAGTGAGAGAAGTTCTGCGATCCACTTGGGTATTTTTACCTTAATTTGTTGCCTCACTAGGGATAAAGAAAAATACCATGCTACCGGAGGTGTGAGTGTGACCATTGCCACTTCTCCATGACTATATCTAGCATGTTCTTATTTTAACTTCATGTCATAAGACTTAAAGCTATACTCTGATTTATCTTAATTACTGAGGTGCTAAGATTTAGTTCACATCTTGGTGGAGTGTAAGAGAGATTAATAAACAAAAGATCTCTATGTTAGGACGTGATGCCCATATAATTAGTAACTTGTCATGAAACCTTTTTGTTGCAATCTCATATGTCAATTCTAGTGTTCCATTATCTACCACTTTATTAAAGAGAGAGTACATTTGTGAAACCATGAACCCCGGTCCATTTTTAATCATAAGAAACACCTTTCCAACACTTATAAGAATTTTCCATTTTTTGCCATTTAAAAATCCGAAAATACAAAAACACTTTTATATCTTGCATTCACAATACAAAACCCAAAAATATCATCCATCATTGTTTCCACCATCCTTGCATATTTATTTATCATCATTGTATATTTATTTCTTATTTTGCATTTATTATATTTTCATATCATTCTCACACCTTGTGCTTGACAACCACTTGGTGAGGTTGAGGGCACAAAACAATTTACTTTGTTTTGTAGGTTTTCAAGAGAAGGATAAGAAGATAAATCTTTCACTACTAATTCCCCGAGAGTTCGATATTAAACCCTCGAGTCACCCCTCGTGGGGAAAATTGTCATTCCTATACTATACACTCTGCACTTGGAGTCTCAACCTAACCATATTCTTTTGACGCAGGTAACTTCGTCAAAGGCCATCAGATGGAGAAAAGCAGGGGTTGAAAATGACGGCCGCACGGGTGAGAGACGAGGGTTTGACCGGTCGTTGGCTTATATAGACGCATTATTTGGCAATAGATCGGCCGATTAGCTGAAATTAAGGTAGGGTCAATGAATTTCTGTGATTTGTTTGATATGCTGCGGGGCTTCGTGGGGTTTGGGTATGGGGACTAATGGAACGCCCCCCGCCCCGCTATACCCGATGGGGGGCAAATGGTTAGCGTGAAGGTCCCCATGGGGGTAAATAACATACCACACCCGGCCCCTAATAGAGGAAAATGTAACAGCCCCAACTTGTTAATGAAAAATACGAAGAATTTTTCCACTTTTTGCATTCTTGTTTGCATCATGGCATGCATATGAAATTGTTTCTCCTAACAATCCACAATATGTAAGAAATTAAAATGGGGAAGCAAACTTCCCAAACATCCAAACCAATGCAATTGCTTAACTGGCAAACAAATCATTCTTGGACTTCCAAATTGTTTAGGAAGTTCCAAGTTTAAATTTTATAACCAATTCTCAAAATTCAAATATTGCCAAATAAGAAATGAAATTGAGAATCCAAAATTGGTTCAATCCAAATCCTATTTTTGGACCCAAGTTAAACATTCCAAAAATTCAAAATAAAATTATGGGGAGCTTCATTAATATGTTGGGAGCCTCCATGATTAATTCCATTATTTTTGGAATTGCTTAAGTTCTCCAAATGAATACAAATTGGAAATTATCAATTTTGACCTTAATTAAAACCTGTGAACAATTGTGGTTCAAAACATTTTATTTTGGAACACCAAATTTTGTGGGGGTTCTAGATTATGTTGAGAGCCCACATGAATTTTTGAAGATTTGTTGAAAATGGTTTAGGGCCTCAATTAAATTCATTAAACTGTTACTGGACCTTTTGAAATTACTTTTATCTCGTGCCGGGGTTTTTTTTTGCAAACCTGCCGTCCCCCTCCTGTCGCCATAGTGCCTTCAGGCACTGGCGCCATGCCGGGGCGCCCCATGCCGCCGAGGCCTCCCTGCCCCGCGTGTGCCGTGCCCCCCTGGTCAAAGACGCTCTCCACCTGCTCCCCTCCCTCTCTCCTCGTTCCTCCCCCTTTTTCCGGATCGAGACCACCCTCAGCTCCCCGCACTGACCTCTGCTGTGCCGACGCCGTCGCCTTCGACTCGCCGACGTTAGAGAGTTCCCCGGTGCGAGCCGACACCGCTGCTAGCTCCGCCTCGCCGTGCCGCTCCTCCGCATCCAAGGAATCGGACTAGGGAGCCCAGATTCGTCGATTGCGTCCTCGGCTACCCCGACCACCACCGACGCTCGCCGGGCTCGTTTCCGGCGTTTTGGTCCACCCCCACCACCGACGAGTACCTTCCTGCAACAAGGGTGAGACCGTGTTTCCTTTTGGCTCTTTTTCGCTGCCCCTCTTCCTCTCCCCGCCGCCTGGTCACCGTCATCGTCGCCGCCCCGCCGTGCCGTGCTCCCGGCCTGGGCACCGGCCTGTCCGGCCTGAGGCCGGATAGCTCGGGAAGGTGCCCGGCCTGGGCCCAGCTTGGGCTGACACGAGGACGGAGGCCTCGGCCACCCTCCCGTCCTGCACGCCCAGCCTGGGCCGGCCAAAGGCCGGAGGCTTCGGGTCTCTGCCCGGCCTGTGGCCCGGCCTGCCAGGGTTTTGAATTTCCCTTTTTGTAAATAAAAATGAAATTAAAACAATTGTTATCTATTTGAATATTGTTTCAAAAATAGCAAATAAAATATCAAAATGTTCAGAAAAACAAACTCTACATGTTAGTATAATTGTAATGGTCTTTTGATCTATTAATTTTGCAGTTTAGTAAAAATTCCTAAAATGGCATAAATAATACCTAAATTGGGAAAAATCCTAACTCAAGAAATATTCAACCAAAAATGGTAAATAAAATATCAAAATGATCAACATGTCAAATACTATTAAATCATGCTTATATCACATCATGCTCACACATTTTACTTGGATTTTATTCTTTAATTGATTAAAAGAATTAAATTCAAATAATTATTTAATTCCTTCTATTCACCGGTACTCGGAAAATCACAAATGAGGTACGAAAATGGACGGCATAACAAAACCTACTTAATCATGTCATGTTCATGCATATTTAAGCCACATCTTTTGTAATGTAATAATTTATACATAATGTGGTCACTAAGATAAATATGGGGTTGTTTCCAAATAATTGCATCAATTATTTGGGACTCCATTTAATTTGTTAGATAAATTAAATAATGATATCTTTGCATAAACTTTTCATGACATCATGTGTTTGAGTGTTGCACCTTGTCTTCGTGTGATTTATTTGTTCTTCTATATTTGCTTGGGTATCGATAGATTCCGGAGTGGAGGTTAACCCTACCTACCTCGACGAGCAGTACTACACGCCCCGATAGCAAGGCAAGAGATAACCTAACCTTCTTGGCATCTAGCATCCTATTTGTTTTATAAACTTATTTTATCCACCATAATATTGCATTCGATTCTATGTCAATCTTGGTCAATATTAGAGTATCCTATGAATGCATGTTTTTCCCCCGAACCAATTCATGTTTCCTTACCTATGAACCCTAGGTTTATTGTGTTGGCCTGAGACAAAGATGTATTTGGTGGTTGATATATGCTTAGATATGCTTAGTCGGATGCTATTTATGTCTGTTGATTAAATTCCATAATTATGATGTTGATGGAACGATTTCGGACATGGTGGTTACTTGTGATGCTTAATTAAAATGCTAAGAAGGCTTGATGAGTTGCCATCGGGGATGGTGTTTTGTCTCATTCTTGCCCCTAGGTGCGAGTTCTTTACCTCTTGAACCAAGATGAGCGTGCTTCCATTGGTGGGAGTATGGGCTCCTTACTAACTGAATAACTTGTGCGGGCGTATCCAAGGGTCCTCTAGTTTGCTATTTCCATTTGCGCGTGGGTGTGTGAGCGGAAAAAGAAACGATGAGGATGGTGGTGTTTAGGACGTGGCGATGGGGGTAGGGGCTGAAATAGGCTGGGTAAAATTGTCCCGTCGCCACAGATGACTCTTGGATAGTCTCATGCGAGGTAAAGGTTTAACCGCACCCACTCGCCGGCCTTCCCCGGAAGAGGGCCAATCAGGTGAGCCGGACAGTACCAATGGGTAAATTAGTACACCCCTACAGGGTTTAATCTTTTCGAAAAGCCATGTCCATGGTTATGGACGACTTGGGAATAGACGATAAGATCATAGAGAACCTAAACCTTTTAATTAATTTGGCAGCTAAAGGCTGCATAATCAACGTGTGGAAAAGGTTCATTTCCTCGAGGGTGATTCGAGGGGGTGCCTTGGTGGAGATGAGTTGGTGTTGGTTACAAATGGTTCGATGAGAACCAAAGATGAAAGTTCACTCTCTTATCCTTTTTGAGAAAACATTCTGAGTAGTCGATGCCATGGGTCTTTTATACCTTTTAAAAATGAAATCTAGCTTTTTGAAAAATAGCTACTATACAACTTTAGAGCCTCGGTCATCATCGGGCCTATATCGCCCTACTAAACTTGCGAGTACGTCGTACTCAGTCTCTCTTTGCTGCTTATAATTTGTTTTAGAGGAGGACGACACCGAGCACACGGGTGGGTTCTTCGTGGACATCGACGAGTAGTTCGGGGTTCCCAGGTGGCAGCTTGGGACGTCGAAACAAGCTGGCATGGGTTTATGTTTATGTGTGGGCCTCTTAGGCCATATATTTAGATCTTGTTGTATTAGACAACTACCTCGCTTCCGCATGATGTACTGTTGGGTCGGTGACCCCTTTTGTGTGTAATTTGTATCTTTCTCATATATGAGTTGCTATATGATCTCTTTGTGTTGTAGAGTCTGTGATGTGCCAGTTGTTCCGCAGTCTTGATCTCTCTACTATACATGATAGCTATGTCTGAGCTTATGGCATGATCGAAGTGTTGCGTGCCGATGATCCATTCCGAGCACGCCTGCCAAAGGTTTTGGCCTGGGATTGGTAACCCCAGTAACCTTCGATTGTGTAGCATGACCGGTTGCACAAAGCTTCATTGTATAGTTCCGGGGTCGGGGCGCTACAAGTTGGTATCAGAGCAGGACTGCCTGTAGGAAACCCTTTCTATTGGTCGATGTTGAGTCTAGTTGAAAATTATTTATAACCTAACAATGAGTTGTGAAAACCTTCTTAGGATTCTTTTTACTCCTCATCCAAATCGCTCTACTGTGATCTCTTATCTCTATTTGTTTTAAGCTTGGTGTCGAGGTTTAGGTTCTCGAGGTTGGGTTCTACCGTCCGGTGTTTGTCCCGAGTCAGTGATTTCCCGTTTGCTATCGCCGCGATGACGTGATGTCACCCGTGGTTGACTAAATCTATTTTGTGCTTGTGCTATATTAAATCTCTAATTCAATAAGGACTCTAATGATCTATCCTAATTGTTCGGAGTTGGTTACTAACCATGTCCTTGTTCCAAATCTTCAGAATGGCTCCTACCCGCCGTGGGAACCCAGGCGCCTGATCCACCGCCGCCACCCTCAATGGCGGAGGTTCTGATGGCCATCGAGGAGAACCAACTGCGAAATGAGCGTCTGCTCGAGCAGTTGGTTCAACAAGGGGCTAGGAGGAACAATGACTGCAACACTCTCACCGAGTTCTTGCGGTCCCAACCTCCCACCTTCGCTGAGGCTAAAGAGCCGCTTGATGCGGATGATTGGCTTAGAGCCCTCGAGCGCAAGTTCGCGGCCTTGCACGTTCCAGTGGCGGAACAAGTCAACTTCGCCACCTACCTGTTGAATGGAGCCGCCGGCTCCTGGTGGGAGAGCCATGTGTCGATGTTCGACGCTGGCCATGTCTTTACCTGGGCAGATTTCCGCACCGCCTTCCGTGCGGCGTACATCCCGAAGCCTATCATGGACCTCAAGAGGAGGGAGTTCCTGGACTTGACCTAGGGACGCATGGACGTCAAATCCTGTGGGCGTGAGTTCAACCACCTCTCCCGTTATGCCCCGCGGGACGTGACCAACGATGAGGACAAGCAGTACCTCTTCCGCAAGGGGCTCGCCCCTCGTCTCCGATACGAGCTCCTACCCTTCAAGTTCCAGTCCTACCAGGAGCTCTATAACCAGGCTCTTACTATGGAGCAGGGTAGGAAGGAGCTGGAGGCTTCCAAGAGGCCAGCTCCCACTGACAACCAGAGCTCCTCCTCTGAGGGCAAGAAGCGCTGGGTATTTGTGCCCTTTAGTGCGGTGCCTCTTGCTCCCTTCGCGCCAAGGAGTTCAGGGTACAGGCCACCTCCGCCTCGCCCAGCTACCTCGACCTTGGGTGCGGCTGGAAGTGGCTTCCGCCCTCAGCTGCCTCCACCACCATCGAGGCCCACTTGCTACAGCTGTGGCCAGCCGGGTCACTACTCCAGGGAGTGTCCCCAGAAGGCACTGGCTACCTCAGCACCTACACTAGCTCCCTCTACACCGGCAGCCAAGGCCATGACTGTCAGCCGTGGTCGTCTGAACCACATCTCCACAGAAGGGGTGGAAGAGGACCCCGGTGTTCTCATGGGTACGCTTCGAATTAATGATTATCCAGCTTCAGTCTTGTTTGATTCTAGAGCATTACATTCTTTCATATCCATAGCATATGCCCACAACCATCAAGTACCGTTTGTGAACATGGACTTCCCTCTAGTGGTCAAAACACCAGGCTCTAGTTGGCACAATAACTGGATTGCTCCGGAGGTCCAGATTACCATAGGCTATTGGTCCTTTCCGTTCTCGTTGATGGCCCTGAAATCAGATGGTCTAGATGTCATTCTGGGAATGGACTGGCTAGTCAAATATTAGGCCAATTTGAACTGTGCTGCCAAGTCTGTCACGGTGATCCACCCAACCGTCGGGCTAGTGATTTATTGGTCACCTTCGTCTGCAACTCCATCTACTACCCCTCCTCTCTCGCCGGAGATCAGTCTATGCTTTATGGAAGGCATCACACTGCCTGAAATGCATGAGGTTGCCGTGGTGTGTGATTTCCCCGATGTCTTCCCGGAGGAATTGCCTGGCATGCCACCTGATCGAAGCGTGGAGTTTGTCATTGAATTGGTTTCGGGAACGGATCCAATTTCCAAAAGGCCCTACCGCATGCCAGCGGAAGAGCTGACTGAGCTGAAGAAGCAACTTGATGAGATGCTAGAAAAAGAATTCATCCGGCCTAGTAGCTCACCTTGGGGCTGCCCGGTCATCTTTGTCAAAAAGAGGGATTCAAATGTTCCTCAGCTGGTTGTTGATTACCGCCCTTTGAATGCGGTGACCATCAAGAACAAGTACCCGATTCCTCGAATAACTGACTTGTTTGATCAGCTAGCTGGTGCAACGGTATTCTCCAAGATGGATCTGAGGTCAGGCTACCACCAGATCAAAATCTGAAAGGAGGATATTCTGAAGACGGCTTTCACTACCCGTTATGGGTTATATGAGTACACCGTCATGTCTTTTGGCCTCACCAATGCTCCGGCTACATTTATGAGGCTAATGAACTCCATCTTTCACGAGTACCTCGACAAGTTTGTCATTATTTACATCGATGACATCCCTGTCTACTCCAAAACTGAAGAAGAACATGCTGAGCATCTTCGGCTAGTTCTAACCAAGCTTCGTGTTCACCGCCTCTATGCCAAGTTTTCCAAGTGTGAGTTTTGGCTAAAGGAGCTCATTTTCCTAGGTCATGTGGTGTCAGCTGCTGGAGTAGCAGTGATACCTGACAAGATTCAGGCAATCCTGGATTGGCCAACTCCCAAGTCCGTCAAAGATATCCGAAGCTTCCTTGGGTTGGCGGGTTATTACCGCCGATTCATCGAGGGCTTTTCCAAAATAGCCAAAGCATTGACTGACCTCCTCAAGAAGAACAAACAGTTTGTGTGGTCAGACAAAGCTGAAGAGAGTTTCCAAACTCTCAAGGTCAAGCTCACTACCACACCGGTGCTTGTCCTTCCCGACACCGGCAAAGACTTTATCATCTATTGTGATGCATCACTCCAAGGCTTGGGCTGTGTATTGATGCAAGAAGGCCATGTGGTAGCCTATGCTTCTCGTCAACTCAAACCACATGAGCAAAATTATCCAACTCATGACCTAGAGCTTGCTGCCGTGGTTCATGCTCTGAAGCAATGGAGGCCCTACCTGTTGGGCAACCGTTGTGAAATCTTCTCAGATCATCAAAGTCTGAAATATCTCTTCACCCAGCAGGATCTGAATCTGAGACAGAGAAGATGGTTGGAATTAATCAAGGATTGTGATGTGACCCTCAACTATCAGCCCAGCAAGGCCAACGTTGTGGCCGATGCTCTGAGTCGCAAGGCCTATTGCAACACCTTGATGGTTGAAAAGGCGCAACCTGCTCTCCATGAGGAATTTGCTAGGTTGAATATGGAGATTGTTCCCTCCGGATATCTAGCTAGCCTCAAGATCAAGTCTACTCTTGAGGATGAAATCAAGGCCGCCCAGCAACATGATACTGAAATCCTCAAGATCAAAGAGAAAATAGCTAATGGAAAGGCCAATTGTTTTTCTGTTGATGACAACGGAGTTGTCTACTTTGGTGACCGTTTAGTGGTGCCCAAGAGTGGGAATACAAAGGAGTTGATCCTCTCAGAAGCTCATGAGTCACCCATCTCTATCCATCCTGGTAGCACCAAAATGTATCAAGATCTTCGCCGTCAGTTCTGGTGGTCTTGCATGAAGCGTGAGATCGCCGAGTATGTTGCTGAATGCGATGTCTGCCGCCGTGTGAAGGCTGAACATCAAAGGCCAGCTGGTACCCTACGCCCCATAGACATTCCTGAGTGGAAATGGGATGAAGTTGGCATGGATTTCATTACGGGCTTCCCAAAATCACAAAAAGGAAATAATGCCATCTGGGTCATCATCGACCGTTTGTCCAAGGTCGCTCACTTCCTTTCGGTCCGTGATGACATTCGAGCAAGCCAACTTGCTGATTTGTATATGGCCCGGATTGTTCCTTTGCACGGGGTTCCTTTGCGGATCATCTCAGACCGTGGTAGTCTGTTTGTGTCCAAATTCTGGCAAAGCTTCCAAAAGGCTCTTGGAACCGCCTCAACTTCAGCACCGCCTATCATCCTCAAACCGATGGTCAAACTAAAATGGTGAACCAAGTTCTTGAGGACATGCTTCAGGCATGCATCATTTCCTTTGGCAAGGGTTGGGAAAAGTACCTCCCCCTCGCCGAGTTCTCCTACAACAACAGCTACCAAGCCAGTTTGCAAATGACTCCCTTTGAGGTCCTTTATGGGAGAAAATGCCGGACCCCTCTGAATTGGTCTGAAACCGGAGAGAGGCCACTCTTTGGTCCTGATGTGATCAATGAAGCCGAGGAGAAAGTCCATATCATTCGAGATAATCTCAAGGCTGCTCAGTCAAGGCAGAAGAGCTATTATGACAAGCATCATCAAGAGGTTCACTATGAAATTGGTGATAAAGCCTATCTTCGAGTCTCTCACCTCCGAGGCGTTCGTCGCTTCGGGATCAAGGGAAAATTGGCACCTCTCTATGTTGGTCCTTTCACCGTCCTAGCAAAGCGAGGATATCTCTCCTATCAACTCGAGCTACCCTCCAATTTCCCGGATGTGCACGACGTGTTCCATGTCTCTCAACTCCGTCGTTGCTTCAAGGATCCAATCCGTGGGGTTGATCATGAGGTGTTGGACATCCAAGAGGACTTAACGTATCGTGAGCATCCTATCCGCATCTTGGATGAAGCGGAAAGGAAGACCCATAACAAGTCCATCAAATTCCTCAAAATTCAATGGTCTAACCATTCCGAAGAAGAAGCGAGTCGTCAAGAATATCCCACCTTCTTCACTCAAGCCTAGAATCTCGGGACGAGATTCCTGTAAGGGGGGTAGGATTGTAATAGCCCCAGCTTGTTAATGAAAAATACGAAGAATTTTTCCACTTTTTGCATTCTTGTTTGCATCATGGCATGCATATAAAATTGTTTCTCCTAACAATCCACAATATGCAAGAAATTAAAATGGGGAAGCAAACTTCCCAAACATCCAAACCAATGCAATTGCTTAACTTGGCAAACAAATCATTCTTGGACTTCCAAATTGTTTAGGAAGTTCCAAGTTTACATTTAATAACCAATTCTCAAAATTCAAATATTGCCAAATAAGAAATGAAATTGAGAATCCAAAATTGGTTCAATCCAAATCCTATTTTTGGACCCAAGTTAAACATTCCAAAAATTCAAACTAAAATTATGGGGAGCTTCATTAATATGTTGGGAGCCTCCATGATTAATTTCATTATTTTTGGAATTGCTTAAGTGCTCCAAATGAATACAAATTGGAAATTATCAATTTTGACCTTAATTAAAACCTGTGAACAATTATGGTCCAAAACATTTTACTTTGGAACACCAAATTTTGTGGGGGTTCTAGATGGTGTTGAGAGCCCACATGAATTTTTTCAGATTTTTTGAAAATGGTTTAGGTCCTCAATTAAATTCATTAAATTGCTACTGGACCTGTTTGCAATTACTTTTATCTGGTGCCGGGTTTTTTTTTGCAAACCTGCCGTCCACCTCCTGTCGCCACAGTGCCTTCAGGCACTGCCGCCATGCTGGGGCGCCCCATGCCGCCGAGGCCTCGCTGCCCTGCGCGTGCCGTGCCCCTCCCCCCGCCCCCGTGGTCAAAGACGCTCTCCACCTGCTCCCCTCCCTCTGTCCTCCTCGTTCCTCCCCCTTTTCCCGGATCGAGACCACCCTCACCTCCCCGCACTGACCTCTGTTGTGCCGATGCCGTTGCCTTTGACTCGCAGACGTTAGAGAGTTCCCCGACGCGAGCCGACACCGCCGCTAGCTCCGCCTCGCCGTGCCGCTCCTCCCCGTCCAAGGAATCGGACCGGGGAGCCCGGATTCGTCGATTGCGTCCTCGGCTACCCCGACCACCACCGACGCTCGCCGGGCACGTTTCCGGCATCTCGGTCCACCCCCACCACCGACGGGTACCTTCCTGCAACAAGGGTGAGCCCGCGTTTCCTTTTGGCTCTTTTTTCCTCTTCCTCTCCTCGCCGCCTGGTCACCGTCGTCGTCGCCGCCCCGCCGTGCCGTGCTCCCGGCCTGGGCACCGGCCTGTCCGTCCTGAGGCCGGATGGCTCGGGCAGGTGCCCGGCCTGGGCCCAGCTTGGGCCGGCACGAGGCCGGAGGCCTCGGCCACCCTCCCGGCCTGCACGCCCAGCCTGGACCGGCCAAAGGCCAGAGGCTTCGGGCCTCTGCCCGGCCTGTGGCCCGGCCTGGCCGACCCTAGGCCGGCCTGCCAGGGTTTTGAATTTCCCTTTTTGTAAAAAAAAATGAAATTAAAAAAATTGTTATCTATTTGAATATTGTTTAAAAAATAGCAAATAAAATATCAAAATGTTCAGAAAAACAAACTCTACCTGTTAGTATAATTGTAATGGTCTTTGGATCTATTAATTTTTCTGTTTAGTAAAAATTCCTAAAATGGCATAAATAATACCTAAATTGGGAAAAATCCTAACTCGAGAAATATTCAACCAAAAATGGTAAATAAAATATCAAAGTGATCAACATGTCAAATACTATTAAATCATGCTTATATCACATCATGCTCACACATTTTACTTGGATGTTATTCTTTAATTGATTAAAAGAATTAAATTCAAATAATTATTTAATTCATTCTATTCATCGGTACTCGGAAAATCACAAATGAGGTACCAAAATGATCGGAAGAACAAAACCTACTTAATCATGTCATGTTCATGCATATTTAAGCCACATCTTTTGTAATGTAATAATTTATACATAATGTGGTCACTAAGATAAATATGGGGTTGTTTCCAAATAATTGCATCAACTATTTGGGACTCCATTTAATTTGTTAGATAAATTAAATAATGATATCTTTGCATAAACTTGTCATGACATCATGTGTTTGAGCGTTGCACCTTGTCTTCGTGTGATTTATTTGTTCTTCTATATTTTCTTGGGTATCGATAGATTCCGGAGTGGAGGTTAACCCTACCTACCCCGACGAGCAGTACTACACACCCCGACAGCAAGGCAAGAGATAACCTAACCTTCTTGGCATCTAGCATCCTATTTGTTTTATAAACTTATTTTATCCACCATAATATTGCATTCGATTCTATGTCAATCTTGGTCAATATTAGAGTATCCTATGAATGCATGTTTTTCCCCCGAACCAATTCATGTTTCCTTACCTATGAACCCTAGGTTTATTGTGTTGGCCTGAGACAAAGATGTATTTGGTGGTTGATATATGCTTAGCTATGCTTAGTCGGATGCTATTTATGTCCGTTGATTAAATTCCATAATTATGATGTTGTCGGCAAAGTGGAAACCAGGGTACCACGGGCCGACCTGCTAGGGCCCACGACACTCTTAAGAAGATGTCGCTAAGGACCAGGCTTTCCAAGCCTGGCGAGCCTCGCGAGGGATTTTTCCCTTCACGAGGGACCTCTCCTCCTCGCGAGGGTTTTTTCCCTTCGCGAGGGACCTCTAAGCGGAAGGCCGTAGGTTCGACCCCTACCTGGCGCGCCAAATGTCGGAGAACTGTTCCAGGAACTGGGTGTGTCTCACTAGGTATCGAGTAAGGGGCTGAACACAGAATCAAACAATCCTCAATGTGCCTTGGCGACGGTGCTCGCAGAGATCGCTGTAGGACGGCACTACAGAGATGAACACACGATGTTACCCAGGTTCAGGGCCCGTAAAACCCCTACGTCCTGCCTTGGTTGTATTGCACTGCTTGAAGAGGTTACAGCACAAGGAGAGCTTCAGGAGCTCGAGGTGGCTAACAATGGCTAACCCTAGATCTCAGATTGCCAACTGAAGAAGAAAACACTTCCGAACCCCTCGCCCGAACGTGCTCCCCCTCCTTTTATAGGTGTCTTGGACCTCTTCCCCAAATATCTTGGCGGGAAGGGTTACCACATGGCGACGAAGGAGGAGGACGGGTGCACGATAAAGGTAGAGTCCATGGCAGGGAGCGGCGTCACAAAAGCTGGAAAAAGCCACCGTCTAGCCAGGACGGTGGGCTGGCGCTGCTGAGGTCGGGAGGCGCCCCACGGTGACGTCGCCCTTGGAGCATAGCGGCAGACGGTCCCCTTATCACCGAAATGGCAATTTTTGTAGCTCCTTTGCTTGGTGCAGTGTTGTTGACTACTTTATACACGAGAACGGCAACTGCGGCGTTGGCGTCACCGCGCGCTGGCGCGCCCGTGACTCTGCGGAGGGCGCAGAGCCCATGTGCGCTCTGCCGCGGAGGCAGAGCTGGCTTCGTGGGGAAGGAAACCCCGCGAGGCCGGAGGCCTCGCCGAGCCCTTTGACTTGATCCTTGGCAGAATCGAGGGCAGCGTCCGAGATGCCCTCTCGAAGAGAGGTCCCTCGTGAGGGCAACGTCTCGCTCGCCGGACGGCCAGCGCCGCCACCGCTCCCGCTGGCAACCCGCGCAGCCGCCCGCGCGGAAGTGCTGCTCCGGAGCGCCACGTCGACCCCGAGCCCCGCGTTGTCGGAGAACTGTCCCAGGAACTGGGTGTGTCTCACTAGGTATCGAGTAAGGGGCTGAACACGGAATCAAACAACTCTCGACGTGCCTTGGCGACGATGCTCGCAAAGGTTACTGTGGGACGTCACGGCAGAGATGGACACACGGTGTTACCCAGGTTCAGGGCCCTCTTGGAGAGGTAAAACCCCTACGTCCTGCCTAGATTGTATTGCCCTGCTTGGAGAGGTTCAGTACAAAGAGAGCTTGGCGAGCTCAAGGTGGCTAACAATGGCTATTGCTAACCCTAGATCTCAGATTGCCAACTCAAGCCGAACCAACTAGCTATCAACTTTCCAACTAGGGGAGAAGAACCAGACAGACCCTTTGCCCGAACGTGCTCCCCCTCCTTTTATAGGTGTCTTGGACCTCTTCCCCCAAATATCTTGGCGGGAAGGGCTAGCACATGGCGACGAAGGAGGAGGACGGGTGCACGATAAAGGTGGAGTCCATGGACGCGGTCCATGGCAGGGAGCGGTGTCACCAAAGATGGAAAAAGGCCACCGTCCAGCCAGGACGGTGGGCTGGCACCGCTGAGGTGGGATGTGTCCCACGGTGACGTCGCCCTTGGAGCGTAGCTGCAGACGGTCCCCTTATCACCAAAGTGTCAATTCTTGGAGCTCCTTTGCTTGGCGCAGCGTTGTTGACTGCTTTATACACGAGAACGGCAACTGCGGCGCTGCCGTCACCGCGCGCTGGCGCGCCCGTGACTCTACGGTGGGTGCAGAGCCCATGTGCGCCCTGTCGCGGAGGCAGAGCTAGCTTCGTGAGGAAGGAACCCCGCGAGGCAGGAGGCCTCGCCGAGCCTTTCGGCTTGATCCTTAGCAGAATCTGCAGGTAGCATCCGAGATGCCCTCTCGAGGAGAGGTGGTCCCTCGCCGAGGAAAAACCCTCGGCGAGGAGGAGAGGTCCATCGCGTGGGAGAAACCCTCGCAAGGCTCGCCAGGCTTGGAGAGCCTGGTCCTTAGCGAAATCTTCTGAAGAATGTTGTGGGCCTTGGCAGGCCGGCCCGTGGTACCCTGGTTTCCACTGTGCCGACAGTAGCCCCCGGGCCCGCGATGGGCACGCCGAAGGCCGTAGACGCAGGCGAAGTGTCGGGGGCCCAACGATGCCTGCCTGGGCCGTGACACGTGGGGCGCAGCGGTTGCGCCCGAGGCCACGATCTCCTCGGCTTCAACGGGCGACCCGGTGGGGCCCGCCACATCATCGGTAACTGGCCGATAAAGCCTGGGCGCGGAGACGACGCCCATCACTTCTCCCATTACTCCTCCGCACACTTCCCCCCAAACGCCTCCTTCTTCCCAGAGCGCTCCGCCTCCAAGATCTCCTTCTCCTGCGACCATGGCGCCCAAGAAAGCAACCGCTGACCAGAAGGGCAAGGCCACGATGCAGGCCGGCAAGTCGACGGCGGCGCGGGGTGCTGCACTCGAGGGGGCGCTGCCGAAGTCCCGCATCCACTCGGCGGCGATTGAAAAGGTGCGCCACCTGGCAGCCGCGAGCACCAACGAGCCCGGCGCCACCGACATGAGACCGGCCGGCAGCAGGCTTCCCGAGGGGTACTACCCCATCTTCCTTCAAACTCTCTACGCCGGTCTTGTTCCTCCTTTCTCCGACTTCCTCCTGGGGATTTTGGAGGTGTACCAGATCCAACTCCTCCATCTTCATCCCAACTCCATTCTCATCCTCTCCATCTTCGCCTACGTCTGCGAGGCCTACATTGTCATCCATCCCTCGGTGTCGCTCTTCCGTAGATTCTACTCCCTCCGGTCCACCGCGCAGAACGAGCGGATCGGATGCGTCTCCTTCCGCATTGCCGACGCCAGGAGAAGGAACTACATCCCCATCGCATGGTGCGGTGAGAACACCATCACCAAGGTGACGAAGAAGGTGGAGGACTTCCGCCAACGGTGGTTCTTTGTCGACACCAAGGGGAGCAACCCTCTCCTGGAGGTGCCCGTGGTGCCCCCGAGGAAGTGGGAGCGCTGGGCAAGCGCAGGCTTCGAGGCCCCGAAGCTTGACGCGGTGTACGAGTGCATACGGAGTCTTCGCGACGCCGGACTCACCGGCCAGATGGTGGCAAAGGACTTGACGAGGCGCCGAATCGCCCCCCTCCAGTGGCATTCAGAGCCGGTGTGGCAGTACACAGGCAGGGAGGACAGGATGCGCCTGTGCTCGGACAGCTTCACACCGGAGGTGCTGTACCAGGTCATGGGGATCCTCTTCGCCACGACGGACATCCCATCCCCCACCTGTGACGAGGCCCGGACACTCTTCAGCTTTGTTGAAGAGAGCGTGCATGAGCACCGCAGGCGCCTGCCTGTATTCGATGAATGGGGGATAGTACCCGCAGGACACCACGGGCCCCACACCAACCCGTGGGCGGCGGAGCCGGAGCATATGGACGAGTCACCGGAGCTGGACGAGGTCGAAAACTCTGGCGAGGACGAGGCCTCGAGAGGCGCTGACCCTTCTTGCGAGGACGAGGCCTCGAGAGGCGCTAACCCCTCGAGAGGCTCCGCCGGCTCCCCCAGGAGCGTACCGCCTGAAGAGGACCTCTAGGTGATTTCCTCCAGCGACGACGAGGACGCCTGTAATACCCCGCAGTTATAGGTTCCGAAAGGGTAGAAATAGAAAGTTTGCATCTTTGCATTCATGCATATTTGAAAAGTCCGAATAATTTTCGCGCTTTTATGCAAAAAGGACTAAGAGGACAAACTCTGACCAACGTCAATGATTTGGAACATATCACTGACCAGTAGTCGAGACTAGTCGATATAACCTTAGTCATCTATTTTAAAACCCTAGTTTGCAAATTAGAGGTTGGGTTATCATCCCTATTAAAAAAATTGCAAAGGTAAAATTCAAAATTTAATACAATTGACATCAACACTTGTATAATTCAATCTTATTCACAATCTCAAGTTTTGATTCCAATTATTGAATTCAAATTTTATTTAACAAACATAAATTATCTTAGCATTCAAAGAATTCTCATCACATCTTTTTCTTTGCAATTCAAATTTTAAACCTCCAAAAATATGGAAAACATTATCACCATCACATCTCCAGAAACAATTCTTCATACAAATTAAATTATTCTCCAACATCCAATAAATTATAATACACCATTCTGATACAAATAAAGTATAATATACATTATCAGGTCCATATACAAATTTGTTACAGAAAGTTAAAAAGAAAATTTTCCTAAACACTAAATCCTGTAGCAATCTTCTGAAACCTTCAACCTGCAAAATCAAACACAATTCACAAATAGAAGAAATTGTTAATGTTAGTAATGTAGCCTAGTACTTTGGTACTGGCTGTTTGCTTTAATATTTGTCAGATTGCCAAACTCCATGAATTGGAGCTGGCATTTGAATTTAAAAAGCAGAACCAAATCAAATATCCAACCAGAGGCAACATGATCATGCTCAGCATGCATTTAAGCATGTAAAAAGGGCAAAGGCAAAACCAGCATTTCAACTTAGGCAACCTGGAGGGACTAGCTGGATAAAAACATGATCAACTCCAATTTTTTTCCAAAGGCTACAATGGGACAGAATAATTCATCTCTGCCAAATATAATTTCTAAGCCAACCTTATTAATGTTGTGGTGTCACATTTACCATTAATTGATAAATGGACCCAATTTCCTAAAAGCCCACAGTCAAATCCATTCACAACCCAGTTATAATTCCAGCCCAATTGTAAAGCCAACCCAAAACCCATCAAGGTTACTTCAGAGCTAAGGAGCAAGTCGGCACAGCAAAGATAAGAACAAGTGAGGTGGAGGGATACGTCCCTGCACTGAAATCTTAGCTCAAGTTCATCCATAGATGGATTTGAAGCATCTCATAACCAGATTGAACAGCAGCAGCCGGCCAGAGCAAGGATAGGATCAAGGAGGTGGAAGAGTTAGCCATAATGGAGTAAACAATGTCCAGGCACAGAAATTCAATCACCAGAGGATAAGAACCTCCTTAGTTTAACAGAAGAGTAGCAGCTCGAGAAGAGTAGCCACTGTAAGCAGCTTACACAACACATGCATTTATCCTGGTGTCACCACCAGATTCACCCAAAAACCCTATAAATAGGGCAGCCTGCCGAATCCATAAGGTACAACACAACCAAGCACATCACACACATCTCTAAAAAAGTTCATCATCAAGAACATTAGCCACAGCACAACTTGCAGCTAGAATTATACGCTTTAGGAAACTTGAAGCAGCTAGGAGGAGCAGGCTAACCACAAGACGCAGGTTGTCAGTTTTGCCAGAAGACCAAGCTACACATCAACAGCAGGTTGATCCTTTGAGTTCTATAGGCAGAGAAGGAGAGAATCAGCTAGCTCTGACAATGACAGAGTCAAGCTAAGCATGTTTGCAGGCATGGAAGGGAAGAGAGGAAGTGAGGAGTACCTGTTCTTATCAGAACCATGTTCAACATGGATTATGCTAAGGATAGATGAGAGGGAAGTGCAGCACCTGTTCTTTATAAAATACACACAAGCCAGTAGCTTAGCACATCTGTTCACTAGAAGAAGCACAGGAAAGCATAGAAAGGAAATTTCCAAGCTAATTTTCTAGCCAGCTTCTGTGTAACTCCAGTGGAGGCATCACAGCATGCACAACTATTTTCTTTTAGCCACAGAAATAATTCCACACTTACACAGAGCACAGAACACAGCTATAGCATGATATCCAATTCCAAAACCCTATTTTTCTCACCCAAATCTTATCTCTGTCAACTTAAGAAATTCCTCTAAATATACCCTGCACTACACACTACTGAATCGAGCACTAAAACATAGGATAAAATAAATCATCAGCAACAAAGTCTATCCAGTGTACCAGTGTGAATTTTTGCTAAGTACCAGTAAGGAGAAGTTGAGCAGCATAGCAGTTAAGCTAGTCCAGAGAAGAATCTAGGAGGAGGAGATAGCAGAGAGGAGGAAGAAGAGGAATCTTACCGTACGCCCATGGCCGTAACGGCATGACGACGGGGCAGTGCCCGTGTGGTCATGACGGAGGACCAAGGGAGAAGCCGCACCACAGCAACACCACCCCAGCACCACAGCGGCACGGAGGCGAGCTCCACACCGGCGGCGGAGCAGAGCGGGAGTCGGGAGCACGACGAATCGCGCTGCAACCGAAACCCACACCAGGGGAAAGGTCCAGCATGAACGCATCGGTGGAGAAGGAGGAAAACAGCTAGGTGGAGTCAGAGAGCAGAGCTCTGCACCTAGTCATGGCGAGGCAGCTCGGAGAAGGAGAAGCACGGCGGAGCGGCGCCGTCACCGAAACCCTAACCCTAGGGTTGGGTTGCGCCCGAACACACCGGAGGGAGAAAAGCAGATCGAAGGGGAGGCGAAGAGAGAGCGTCGAAAGGGCTTTCGATTGCGCTCTAGCACGACGACGGAGATGGCCGGAGCACGCCGGAATCAGCCGGCGACGGCGAAGGCGAAAAGGGGAGCGCGTCGACCATGGGAGCGAGAGAGAGAAGAGAGGGAGAGAAGAGTGGTTCAGTCTGACCGAACCGGTCCGGGTTGACTTGGTTCAACCAAGTACCCGAGGACCTAAGTGCAATTATAAGAAATTGCTGAATTCAAATCAAAGTCAAGTTATGATTCAAATTTTAATCCCAAAATAATAATCCTAAAAATCAAATAAAAATATATTTTTAACTCAAAATTTTGCAAGGATTTCAAAAATGATTTTTACTTGATTTATTGGAAAATATTTCTTGTGTGAAAAATTCAAAGATTCTTAAGTGGAAATGATTTGAATTGTTTTCCAAAATATTCAAACATCCTTAAGTGGAAATGATTTGAATTGTTTTCCAAAATATTCAAAGATACTTAAGTGGACATGATTTGAATTGTTTTTAAAATATTCAAGGATCCTTAAGTGGAAATGAATTGAATTATCTTTCTAAGCGTAAAATAAATTACCATTTTGTAAATGACTGTCCCGTAACTCATCCTAGGTAAAACACACAAAAAAGAAAAATCATCTTAAAATATGAGGGGGGGGGGGGATTTTCTAAAACCTCCAAAACAATCATTTCATCTATGCATAATAGCATCATTTGGATTTTCAAACATTGTCTTATAAAGACAATGATATTGATTTTCAGAACACGAGGTTCACGAATCGCCGGAAGCTTTAGACTGCACTACTTGTCAGTCTCAAGGCAAGTTCATTCTTGCATACCGTTTGATGTATTTTTATCAAAGTACTTGCAAAGTTACTTATACGTTCCTTTCACTTGCATCAAAAAGAAAAAGTATTTTTCGAATGATGTGGTATATACTATTGGTTGGCGGTGGAACAATGGTAAGATGAATAGGTACGGCGTTCCATCGTATGGGAAGGTATATATCCTTAGGAACTAATAACCCATGTTCCAGTGATCCTTTCGCCGTAGTAAAAGCATCAACCAACGGACTTTGTATGGGCGGGGTTAGTCAGAGGCTTCTTTTCTCATCTGCATATCCTCGGCAGGCCTACACCGGGTTGGGTTGTTGCAGCGGCCAACAGCGTGGAAGCGCGTGCTCTTCCTGCCCGACGGGGTAATTAGTGGGGAAGCTCGGGAGGGGTGATGGGTATGCATGGAACATGATTCCCCTACCGCATCATAAATGGGCGGATGTGTGTTGATTTGGGAGAAGCTCCACATGGCTGGATGTCCTGAGCCTTGGCTATAACACTCATGGAGTGTAAAGAGAGCAGATATAGGGCCAGTCAACTGTTGGGTAAAGTGATGCAACTCTGCAGAGTCAAACAACAAATTTGTGATATCACAACCGTGTTTTCGGAATGGAACTGCGAGATCGAGGCCGGAATGGAGTCCCATTTGGATTCACAAGACCGGTGGAGACTGTGGACATAGTTTTCAGAATAAAATCTATCCTTTGAAGAAATGTTTACAAAAACTTGCATCTATGCCAAAGAACCGAGGTTTTGGCAGTAGCTAGTGCATGAGACACCCTATCTATATATATTCAGAACTTGCTGAGTAATGCTGTTGCTCACCCTTTCTCTTTTGACCCCATGCTTAGACTTTGAGGAGGCAATCAAGGAGAGCTATGGAGCTTACCACGAAGACGAGGTGTACTACGAGGAATCTGATCTATCCGGAGGAGTGGAAGGCGTCGACTACCTGATTGCGTATGGAGGCGACGATGATGAGCCCGAGACTTAGTCTCCTATCTTAGGGACCGGGCCGAGCATTACTAGACTAGTACTACTTAGGTTGTTGAGCCCGATGGTTCTTAGTTTACTTCTTTCTATCGTTAATAAGTTGACCTCAGTCAACCGTACTGTAGTTGAAATTCCTTCCATGTCGGAGGAAGACGTTGAAGCTTTTGTACATTTCTGGCTTGTAATCTTTAGCGGTGTGTAATAAAGTGGACCCGCAATGTTTCTGTTGTACTACTCTGAGGGATGTAATATTTACGGATAAGTCCTTCCATGGATGTTATGTCAATGACTTGTACATTACAATATGCAGTGGTGTGCGGGGTCACCGCAATGCCTTTCGCGTAGCTCCCTCTCGATGCACCGCAGAGGAGGAGGAGACCAGCAGCAAGGGAGGACGCTGCGAGTCCCGCTCCAAGGCCATCCACGACAGGAGAGCCGTAGTTGCAAGGGGCGCTCCTCACGAGGAGGCAGGAGCGCCTCGAGAGGAGGCCAGAGCGAGCAGCCCCTAGCCGCCAAAGGCGAAGAAAAGGGTGTGGAGGATGGCCGACGAGTAAGCCTTGGTCCTTCTTCTTTCCTTTAGCATTTTGCTTTCGAAAAACCCTCCTGAAGGATCTTCTGGTTATCTTTCTTCTCAGGAACCCTGCGGCACCGAAGAGGCGGCAGCTCCGCAAGCTCGGGGAGACCATTGGTGCCACCGCGGCGACGCCCGCGGCTGGCGAGCCGCAGCATGTGGCTACTTCTCCCGTGGGTGAGCACCGCGCGGAGGAGGTGGTTGAAGAGGTGGCGCCGCCGCCAGCTCGGGCCGCCACTCCTCCCGTACAGCAGGAGGCGACGGAGGAGGAGACGGCGGCCGAGGCCATACGAGCCTCGGCGAGGCCGGACGAGGAGGAGGAGGTGGATGAAGAGATCATCGTGGACCCGCCTCCGGAGGAGGAGGCTCCCACAAGAGGGGCTGACGTGCCCGAGGCCGCGGCAGGCGCGGCCACCACGGAAGGGGCGGAAAACGCCCCTGAGGAGTAGGAGGTGGAGGCGCCTCCGGAGCCCACGGGCACCGGAGCCGGGGGCGAGAGGACGCCCAGCCCCCAGAGTGCTCCTGACGCGGGCGGCGAAGGAGGCGCCCACACGAGCCCCCAGGCTGCACCAGAAGCGGCTGTGAGCCCGAGGCAGGGTGCCTCGGGCGCCTCGCTAAGGATCGAGACCTCTGCACCCCGTAGCGGTGCGGGGACCTTGGTGCTGCGGGAGCCACGGCGCCACGCTGTTCGCCGCAGCGCCGTCCTCAGCCAGGCGCGGCGGATGCTCGACGAGCTGGAGGCGCAGTTCGCCGAAGAGGAACTCGCCAGGGCAGAGGAGCGGGCGAGACTCGACGAGGGCTGGGTCCTCCTCCGCGAGAGCGTGGAGAGCTGCCGCCGGCAGGACGCGGCGGCCCTGGCGGCACGCCAAGAGGCCATGCGCTTCGCCGAAGAGACCCGCGACAGCGTGAAGCGGGAGGCGGCGGAGGCCATGGAGCAGCTGGACGCCGCACGGGAGGCACTCGAGGCGGAAACTGCCTCCAAGCGACAGGAGGTTGCGACCTTGGAGCAGAACTTCATCACGCACTCCAAAACTCTGGAGGGCAGCTTGAAGGAGCTCCACGAGAGGCTGGACGCTCGCGAGGTGCAGCTGACCCAGCGCGAGGCAGAGCTCACGCGACGCGAGGGAGAGCTCTCCCCCCGCGAGGTGGAACTACGCCGGCGCGAGGAGCAGGTCCAGCAACTTGAGGCGGACCAGGCCACCCGCGAGGAGCAGCTGAAGGCTCGCGAGGGCCGGGTGGCCAAGGACGAAGCCTCCTACGCGGAGCGCCTCGGGAAGGCCAACGCCAATCTCGCGGCAAAGCAGAAGAAAACGTAGGAGGAGGCTGACGACAAGGTCAAAATCATCCGCCAAGACCTCTCCAAGGACTATGACGAGAAGGCCACGAAGTAGGAGGAGCGCTTCAAGGCGAAGCGCAAGGAGCTCCAGGACCGCATCAAGGGGCTCGAGAAGGAGGAGAAGCAGATGGCCTCCCGCCTTCAGAGCGCCAGGGAGGCCCAGGCTCGCGTGGAAGGGAGAGTCGCCGCCCTGGAGAAGGACCTGAGCGAGCTCCACCAGCAGGTGGGGCCGGTCATGAACCTCGTGGAGGAGGCACGGAGCAACGCGGAGATCGGCCGGACCATGTCGCGCCAGCGCCAGCGCCAGCGCATGCTCCAAGACCTGGTGCTCCATGCGCGCGCCATTGGGGACCGTCTGGGACCGAGGTCCCCTCCTTTGCCGCAGGGGGAGCGACGACAAGGCCGCGTACACGTTCTTCTTCGAGCAGTTCCTCACAAAGCTTGAAGAGACCACGAAGGACCTCAACGACCGCGTCGTGGAGGAGAGCCGCGATCTCCTCATCCTCGCCACTTGCCGCATCTTTGCCAACCTCGCGAGGCTCCAGCCCTCGCTTGACCTCGAGGCCGTGATGGCGCCGGTCGATCTCAGCAGCCGCGTCGCGCTGAGCGACAGGACGCGAAAGGCCACCGAGGGGTACGCCAAGCTATTCGACCAAGTCGAGGTTGAGGAAGGCGAAGACGACGGCGAAGAGGACGCCCTGGAGGAGGAGTTGGATGCCGCCGCGGGCGACGCGGGTACCTCAGAAGGCCCGACGGCCTAAGCTCCCTCCTGCAGCTGGATGTGCATGCGGCACACGCTATGTTAGCATTTTGTTTGTAAAATCCTTGTAAAGACTTTGTTAAGCTTTATTTGAACGTGCTTGGTGAATATCCCTCGGGAGGCTTTTATCTTTCCTTTCATGTCTTTTTTGCTCTATGTCTTAGGACCCTCTCTTAGCGCTACACCACCGCCGCTTCGGTATGTGAGAGTCAGGGCTCCACAAGGCCGGGGGGTGCGTGAGGCCTCGAGAGGTAAGAGCTCCCGAGTCGCGATGCTCGGGGCTCCCCTTTAACGCGCAAGCAGCCCATGAGGCATAGGAGAGAGAAAAGAGGCTCGAGGGACAAAAACCAGCGAAAGGAATTTTAACCAAGTGTTTGGACTTAGCTTCGCGAGGCGTTTTTGTCTTGGAGAGGGTGTTGATTCGCTGATGAGGTGTTTACCTCTCGAGGTTGCCTGAGGCTTGTTTTGAACCTGCTTTCCTGCGTTTGGACAGATAGGCATACCCACAGGCAATACATAGCTAGATAACTCATGCGTGCTCGTAGGTTCCTTCATGTGTGTCTCGCGAGGAGAACAGGCACCAAGGTCCTTGGTGAGTTGACGTGCACGGGAGCCGGTCCATGAGTTCAGAGCTCCTTGGGAGTTGACATGCATGAGAGCTGACCCGTGAGTTCAGAGCTCGGATTCCTTGGGTTTGAGGCGCTGCTGGGATGCTCCCGAGGCACAGGCACCATGCTCAGCCCCCGCTCGCGAGATACACAGGAGGGATCATACGAGCAAGGATGAAAAGCAATAACATAACTGCTTACCGAAGCAACAACATATGCTGGTGCGAAGCGCAAAGGTTCAAAGTGACCTGAAAAAGAGGTTCATTACACTGGCATGGCCAGAAATACAAAATCCGCCATGTCTGGGCATGGGGTTCCACATGGAGTGGCTGAGACTCTCGCGGCCCGAGGCGACGCATGTAGAGAGAGCTTAGAGAGGGGGCCCCTATGCGGGGGTGGATTCAAGAGCCTGCGGTCCACCATGGCTGGGCATGGGGATCCACCTCGCCAAGGCATGGTGCTTGAAGAAGTCACCTTGCCGAGGCGTGGTGGCTTGGGAGTCTTCTCGAACGGCTCGCGGCAACGTATAGTAGAGAGGGAAGCCCGAAGTGTTTCCTCGTGGAGGATGATGGCGCGAGGCTCTCCCTTGATGCAAAAAATTGCTCGTCGAGGACGATCAGGGATAGAACTTGCGCAGGTGCTGGATGTTCCAGGGGTTGGCGACAGGGATGCCGTCCTCCATCTCTAGCCACGCAGAGCAGGCCTGGCGATGTGGACGACTCTGTAGGGTCTTTCCCACATTGGCGAGAGCTTGTGGAGGCCTGCCCTGGAGAGGATTCTCCTCAGGACAAGGTCTCCTGCTTCGAGAGTGCGCGGGTGGATGTGGCGGCTGTGGTAGCGACGGAGGTCTTGCTGGTACCTTGCCGCTCTCAGGGCCGCATTGCGGCGGAGCCCCTCGAGCAGCAGCAGGTCGTGGTTGCGGAGTTTGTCCTGCTCAGCCTCCTTGAAGGCCAAGACTCGTGGAGAGCCGTGGGTGATCTCGCTGGGGAGAACGGCTTCAGCGCCATAGACGAGGGAGAACGGCGTCTCGCCAGTTGGCTTTGTTGGCGTGGTGCGGATGGACCAGAGCACCGAGGGGAGCTCATCGATCCAGTGCTTGCCGCTGGCCTTGAGGCGGTTGAAGCTTTTCGTCTTGAGGCCCTTGAGCACCTCGGCGTTGGCTCGCTCAGCCTGCTCGTTGCTTCGTGGGTGAGCCACCGAGGAGTAGCAGATTTGGGCGCCGAGGCTGCCGTAGTAGGACTTGAAGGCGCCGCTGATGAATTGTGAGCCGTTGTCGGTGATGATGCGGTTGGGCACGCCAAAGCGGCAGACCAGGCTCCTGATGAATTTCACCGCTGATTTCGCCGGGATGGTGCACACGGGTTCCACCTCAGGCCACTTGGTGAATTTGTCGATGGCGACGTAGAGGTAGCGGTAGCCCCCGAGCGCTCGCGGGAAGGGTCCCAGGAGGTCCAGCCCCCACACCGCAAACGGCCAGGAGAGCGGGATGGTTTGGAGTCCTTGCGCGGGCTGGTGGATCTGCTTGGCGTGGAATTGGCAGGCGTCGCAGGATTGGACGATTGCGGCTGCATCTTGAAGCACTGAAGGCCAGTAGAAGCCACTCCGGAATACCTTGCCTGCAAGGGTGCGTGAGGATGAATGATGGTCGCACTCTCCGCTGTGGATGTCATGGATGAGCTGGCGGCCTTCCTCGGCAGGGACGCACCGCAACACCACCCCATTGGGGCGCTTACGGTACAGGTCCCCGTCGTGGAGGCAGTAGGACTTGGCCTGGCGAGCAATCCTTTCGGCTTCGACTTCTTCTTCGGGGAGAACTCGGTTTTGCAGGTAGCTCTTGATCTCGTCGATCCAACCAGTGTCTTGGCGTACCAGGGTCATCAGCAAGCGATCGCCTGAGGGCAGCCCGCAGTTTGGTGCTCCACTTGATGGGGCTGGTGGGAGCTCCTCATTGATGCTCACGTTGACCGCTGGTTGCTTGACCGAGGACTTGGCGAGTCTCTCCTCGAACACTCCAGGCTTCTGGGCTTCCCTTCTTGCTGCTCGCTTGGCGAGTTCGTCTACTTCTTGGTTTTCTCCTCGTGGGATATGCTTGAGCTCCATGCCCCTGAACTGCTTCTCGAGTTTGCGTACCTCTTCAAGGTAGGCCACCATGTAGGTGTCCTTAGGCGTGTAGCTTTTGTTGGAGAAGTGGACGAGGAGCTGAGAGTCGCCCTTGATGAGGATGCGCTTGATGCCGAGGGCAATGGCAGCTCTTAGCCCGGCGAGGAGGCCTTCGTATTCAGCAATGTTGTTGGAGACCTTGTCGCTGTCTTTGAAGCACAACTGGACGGCGTAGAAGAGCTTGTCGCCTGTTGGTGAGGTAAGGACAGCACCAGCCCCTGCACTCCGGGCCGCGAAGGCGCCGTCGAAGTGCATGGTCCAGTAGCTGGGCTCCGTCCCTCCTGAGGCTGTGGCTTTCTCCTCTTGAGGCTCTTCTTCACGCGTGTCCGTCCATTCGGCCATGAAATCAGCCAGCGCCCTGCCCTTGATGACCATTGTGGTGTCAAACTCCAGCTCGAAAGGTTGTAGCTCGATGCCCCAGCTTGCGACGTGATCTGTTGCGTTTGGGTTGCGCAAGACTTGCTCCAGGGGATACGAGGTGACCACCTTGATGGGGTGACCCTGGAAGTAGTGGCGTAATTTCCTGGAGGCGATGAGGAGCGAGAAAAGGAGCTTTTGCTGCATGGGGTAGCGCTCGCGAGCGTCCCGCAGCACTGTGCTGACGAAGTACACGGGATGCTCGACGAGGGTAGTTGTTGGCGTGGCAGCGGTTGGCTCCTCTCAAGGCAAGGTGGAGTCCTTGCCAAGGTTTTCTTGAGGCCCCACTTGTAGAGGCTCGGCATGGGGCTGGAGGCTTGACGAGGCTGCTTCCTTGTCGAGGAGTTCTAGGCTTGGCGAGGCAGAGCTCTACTTGGCGAGGACTAGCTCTTCCCTCTCAGCCACCAAGACCGCGCTTGCCGTCTGAGGAGTGGCTGCAAGATATAGCTTCAGAGACTCGTGAGGGCGTGGGGCAACCATGATGGGTGGGCTCGCCAGGTATTTCTTCAGGTCCTCGAAGGCCTTTGCCGCTTCAGGGGTCCACTTGAAAGGACCGGACCTCTTCATGATCTTGAAAAACGGCAGCGTCCTCTCACCGAACTTGGAGATGAAACGGCCAAGGCTGGCCATACATCCCGCTAAGCGCTGCATGTCCTTGAGGCGACGAGGAGGCTGCATCTCTTCTATGGCCCTGATCTTGTCGGGGTTTGCTTCGATGCCACGATGAGACACCAGGAACCCGAGGAGTTTGCCTGAAGGGACCCCGAAGACACACTTGGCGGGGTTCAGCTTGATTTTTACCTTGCGCAGGTTGGCAAAGGTCTCCTCAAGGTCCTTGATGAGTGTGTCCTTCTCGTGGGTCTTGACCATGATGTCATCGACGTAGGCCTCTGCATTCCTTCCCATTTGAGCCCCCAAGGCGATCCTCATGAGGTGCTGGAAAGTGGCACCGGCGTTTTTCAGGCCGAAGGGCATGCAGACGTAGCAAAACACACCACAAGGGGTGAGAAATGTTGTCTTCTCCTCGTCCTCCTTCGCCATCTTGATCTGGTGATAGCCTGAGAAGGCATCCAGAAAACAGAGGAGTGCGCAGCCGGCGGTGGAGTGCACGATCTGGTCGATCCTCGGGAGGGGATAGGGGTCCTTGGGGTAGGCTTTGTTGAGGTCAGTGAAGTCGATGCAGAGGCGGCTTCCTCCGGTGTGCTTGGGGACGACCACACCATTGGCCAGCCAAGTGGGATGGACAACTTCCTGGATGATGCTGGCTTTCTTCAACTTTTCTACTTCTTGGACGATGAAATCTTGCTTCTCTGGCGCCTGGCGCCGCGCCTTTTGCTTCACGGGGCGTGCATTTGGACACACGGCTAAGTGGTGCTCGATCACCTCCCTCGGTACTCCGGACATATCTGACAGTGTCCATGCGAACATGTCAGAGTTTGCCCTGAGCAAGGCGACGAGCGCGCTTTCCTGTTTGGGAGGCAATTTGGCGCCAATGGTGACGCTAGCCACCGAGCCGTTTGCCTCAAGAGGCACTTGCTTCGTCGCGGCCTTCTCTTGAGAGAACAGCTGCTTCTTCTTCGTGGGGGCCTCGGGAGGGGTTCCTCATCCTCGTCAACGGGTGACGCCACCGCGGCAGCCTTGTAGGCCGCTTGCGCAGCGTACAGGGCGTCTGAGACCATGCCGCGGATGACGATGGTGCCACCCGAGCCAGGGAGCTTGACGAGGTTGTAAGCGTGGTGGGTCACCGCCATGAACTTGGCGAGGGCGGGGTAGCCGAGGATGGCGTTGTAGGGCAGGCCGATGTGTGCGACGTCGAAGTCGATCAGCTCGGTGCGGTAGTTGGCCTGCATGCCGAAACTAACCGCGAGCCTCACCTGCCCCAAAGGAGTGGTGAGACCCTCTGTCACCCCCGAGAAGGGCCTGGTGGGCATGAGCCGCTCGTAGGGCACCTGCAGCTTCTCGAAAGTCTCGATAGAGATGACGTTGAGGCCTGCACCCCCATCGATGAGCGTCTTAGAGACTGCAATGTTGTTGATGGTGGGGGTGCAGACCAGCGGGATGGTGCCAACAGTTGAAGTGGACTTGGGGTGGTCGCTGGAGTCGAAAGTAATGGGGTACTGGGACCACTTGAGGGGCCTGGAGGCCTCAACCCCGGGAAGCGCTGCCGCGACCTCGCGAGCGAGTTGCTTGAAGTGGCGGTTGGAGCTGGGGGCCTGAGCGCCGCCGAGGATGCAAGCGGCCCCGCGAGGCACCTGGTAGCCCTCAGGAGTCTCGGCAGGGAGGTTGTCGTTCGCGGGCTGGGCGGCGTTGGCTTGAGGGTTCTGCTAGTAGTTGTCGTCGTAGTTGTTCCAGCGTCGCCCCCCGCGGCCGCCGCGGCCGCCGCCGCGGCCGCCGCGACCTCGCTGCCGTTCGTTAGCCTCGCGAAGCCTCTTGAGGTCGTCAGGCTCAGCCGCGAGGACCGCAGTTGTCTTGCGCTTATCGGTGGATTTCTTATTCTTCTTGGATCCCTTGGCGGGGTCCCCTGGCTCGTTCTTGACGAACAGGCGGCCCTCCTCAGCCTTGGCGCACTTGTCCGCCAAGTCGAAGATCTTGACGACGGTGGTGATGTTGTCGTGGATGCCATGACCTGCGCATCGGTGGCATTGGGGATCTTGTTGCGCACCTGGCTAAAGCGCTGGATGTACTTGCGGAGGGTCTCGCCAGGCTTCTAGCGTACACCGCGGAGGTCGTTGTACTTGAGGCCGCGCTCGTACGTTCCCTTGAAGTTGGCGACGAAGCACCGGCAGAGGTCCTCCCAGGTGTTGATGGACTCGGCGGGGAGGTTCGTGAGTCACGAGGACGCGGAGTCCTTGAGGGCCATGGGGAACCTGTTCGCCATGACTTTGTCGTCGCCCCCTGTGGCCTGGATGGCAAAGTGTAAAGCTGCAGGAACTCCAGGGGGTTGTTCTTGCTGTTGTAGCGTGGAGGAAGATCCGGTCTGAAGTTGACCGGCCAGACGACGCGACGGAGGCTGCGAGTGAACGAGGCCGTCGTGTCGTAGGTGACCGGGCTGTTGGCGAGGGTGGCGCGGAGATGACGCCCCGCGGTGGCGACGTCCTGGACGGCGCGGTTGTGGCGATCCTGGTGGCGCTCGATGCTCACGCGTGCGTCCTCCTCGTCATCCCGCGCCCGCTCCAGCTCCACCAGTTCCACCGCAACCTCCTCGCGACAACCGCGCTGCATCGCACAATTCGTCGTTGCATGACTGCCAAATCGTGCAGCGAGCCCCGGAGGACGCACGCGTGAGCATCGAGCGCCAGCAGGATCGCCACAACCGCGTCGTCCAGGACGTCTCCACCACGGGGCGCCACCTCCGCGCCACCCTCGCCAACGGCGCGGTCACCTACGACACGACGACCGCGTTCACTCGCAGCCTCCGTCGCGTCATCTGGCCGGTCAAGTTCAGGCCGGATGTTCCTCCGCGCTATGACGGCAAGAACAACCCCCTGGAGTTCCTGCAGCTCTACACTTTGGCCATCCAGGCCGCAGGGGGCGACGACAAAGTCATGGCGAACTGGTTCCCCATGGCCCTCAAGGACTCCGCGTCCTCGTGGCTCACGAACCTCCCCGCCGAGTCCATCAACACCTGTGAGGACCTCTGCCGGTGCTTCGTCGCCAACTTTAAGGACACGTACGAACGCGGCCTCACGTACAACGACCTCCGCGGCGTACGCCAGAAGCCTGGCGAGACCCTCCGCAAGTACATCCAGCGCTTCAGCCAGGTGCGCAACAAGATCCCCAATGCCACCGGTGCGTAGGTCATTTCGGCCTTCCAGGCTGGGGTCACGGATGTGCGGATGCTCGAGAAGCTTGGCATCGACGACAACATCACCACCGTCATCAAGCTCTTCGACTTGGCAGACAAGTGCGCCAAGGCTGAGGAGGGCCGCTTGTTCGTCAAGAACGAGCCAGGGGACCCCGCCGAGGGATCCAAGAAGAAGAAGAAATCCACCGAGAAGCGCAAGACCACTGCGGTCCTCGCGGCTGAACCTGACGCCAAGCAGCCTCGCGCTGCCACTCCAGCCGCGGACCCCGAGAAGAAAGATGATCGCCCTTTCTACATCTACCACAACAGGCATTCCCATGCCACCGAGGACTGCTACGACCTCAAGAGGCTTCGCGAGGCTCGCGAGGCTCGTGAGGCTAACGAGCGGCAGCGAGGTCGCGGCGGCCGCAGGGGGCGATGCTGGAACAACAACAACTATGACGACAACTACCAGCAGAACCCTCAAGCCAACGCCGTCCAGCCCGCGAACGACAACCTCCCTGCCGAGACTCCTGAGGGCTACCAGGTGCCTCGCGGGGCCGCTTGCATCCTTGGCGGGGCTCAGGCCCCCAGCTCCAACCACCACTTCAAGCAACTCGCTCGCGAGGTCGCGACAGCGCTTCCCGGGGTTGAGGCTTCCAGGTCCCTCAAGTGGTCCCAGTACCCCATCACTTTCGACTCAAGCGACCACCCCAAGTCCACTTCAACTGTTGGCACCATCCCGCTGGTCTGCACCCCCACCATCAACAACATTGCAGTCTCTAAGACGCTCATCGATGGGGGTGCAGGCCTCAACGTCATCTCTGTCGAGACTTTCGAGAAGCTGCAGGTGCCCTACGAGCGGCTCATGCCCACCAGGCCCTTCTCGGGGGTGACAGAGGGCCTCACCACCCCTTTGGGACAAGTGAGGCTCGCGGTCACTTTCGGCACGCAAGCCAACTACCGCACCGAGCTGATCGACTTCGATGTCGCGCACATCGGCCTGCCCTACAACGCCATCCTCGGCTACCCCGCCCTCGCCAAGTTCATGGCAGTGACCCACCACGCCTACAACCTCGTCAAGCCCCCTGGCTCGGGTGGCACCATCGTCATCCGCGGCATGGTCTCAGACGCCCTGTACGCTGCGCAAGTGGCCTACAAGGCTGCCGCGGTGGCGTCACCCGCTGACGAGGATGAGAAACCCCTCCCGAGGCCCCCCGCGAAGAAGAAGCAGCCGTTCTCTCAGGAGAAGGCCGTGACAAAGCAAGTGCCTCTTAAGGAAAACGGCTCGGGGGCTAGCGTCACCATCGGCGCCAACTTGCCTCCCAAATAGGAAAGCGTGCTCGTCGCCTTCCTCAGGGCAAACTCTGACATGTTCGCATGGACACCGTCAGATATGTCTGGAGTACCGAGGGAGGTGATCGAGAACCACTTAGCCGTGTGTCCAAACGCACGCCCCGTGAAGCAAAAGGCGCGGCGCCAGGCGCCAGAGAAGCAAGATTTCATCGTCCAAGAAGTAGAAAAGTTGAAGAAAGCCAGTATCATCAAGGAAGTTGTCCATCCCACTTGGCTCGCCAATGGTGTGGTCGTCCCCAAGCACACCGGAGGAAGCCGCCTCTGCATCGACTTCACCGACCTCAACAAAGCCTGCCCCAAGGACCCCTATCCCCTCTTGAGGATCGATCAGATCGTGGACTCCACCGCTGGCTGCGCACTCCTCTGTTTTTAGGATGCCTTCTCAGGCTATCACCAGATCAAGATGGCGAAGGAGGACGAGGAGAAGACAACATTTCTCACCCCTAGTGGTGTGTTTTGCTACGTCTGCATGCCCTTCGGCCTGAAAAACGCCGGTGCCACTTTCCAGCGCCTCATGAGGATCGCCTTGGGGGCTCAAATGGGAAGGAATGCAGAGGCCTACGTCGATGACATCATGGTCAAGACCCACGAGAAGGACACGCTCATCAAGGACCTCGAGGAGACCTTTGCCAACCTGCGCAAGATAAACATCAAGCTGAACCCCGCCAAGTGCATCTTCGGGGTCCCTTTAGGAAAACTCCTCGGGTTCCTGGTGTCTCATCGTGGCATCGAAGCAAACCCCGACAAGATCAGGGCCATAGAAGAGATGCAGCCTCCTCGTCGCCTCAAGGACATGCAGCGCTTAGCGGGATGTATGGCCAGCCTTGGCCGTTTCAGCTCCAAGTTCGACGAGAGGACGCTGCCGTTTTTCAAGATCATGAAGAGGTCCGGTCCTTTCAAGTGGACCCCTGAAGCGGCAAAGGCCTTCGAGGACCTGAAGAAATACCTGGCGAGCCCACCCATCATGGTTGCCCCACGCCCTCGTGAGTCTCTGAAGCTATATCTTGCAGCCACTCCTCAGATGGCAAGCGCGGTCTTGGTGGCTGAAAGGGAAGAGCCAGTCCTCGCTAAGCAGAGCTCTACCTTGCCAGGCCCAGAACTCCTCGACAAGGAAGCAGCCTCGTCAAGCCTCCAGCCCCATGCCGAGCCTCTACAAGTGGGGCCTCAAGAAAACCTTGGCAAGGACTCCACTGAGCCTCGAGAGGAGCCAACCGCTGCCACGCCAACAACTACCCTCGTCGAGCATCCCGTGTACTTCGTCAGCACAGTGCTGCGGGACGCTCGCGAGCGCTACCCCATGCAGCAAAAGCTCCTTTTCTCGCTCCTCAGCGCCTCCAGGAAATTGCGCCACTACTTCCAGGGTCACCCCATCAAGGTGGTCACCTCGTACCCCCTGGAGCAAGTCTTGCGCAACCCAAACGCAACAGATCGCGTTGCAAGCTGGGGCATCGAGCTACAACCTTTCGAGCTGGAGTTTGACACCACAAGGGTCATCAAGGGCAGGGCGCTGGCTGATTTCATGGCCGAATGGACGGACACGCGTGAAGAAGAGCCTCAAGAGGAGGAAGCCACAGCCTCAGGAGGGACGGAGCCCAGCTACTGGACCATGCACTTCGACGGCGCCTTCGCGGCCCGGAGTGCAGGGGCTGGTGCTGTCCTTATCTCACCAACAGGCGACAAGCTCTTCTACGCCGTCCAGTTGTGCTTCAAAGATAGCGACAAGGTCTCCAACAACATTGCTGAATACGAAGGCCTCCTCGCCGGGCTAAGAGCTGCCATTGCCCTCGGCATCAAGCGCATCCTCATCAAGGGCGACTCTCAGCTCCTCGTCAACTTCTCCAACAAAAGCTGCACGCCTAAGGACACCTACATGGTGGCCTACCTTGAAGAGGTACGCAAACTCGAAAAGCACTTCAGGGGCATGGAGCTCAAGAATATCCCACGAGGAGAAAACCAAGAAGCAGACGAACTCGCCAGGCGAGCAGCAAGAAGGGAAGCCCAGAAGTCTGGGGTGTTCGAGGAGAGACTCGCCAAGTCCTCGGTCAAGCAACCAGCTGTCAACGTGAGCATCAATGAGGAGCTCCCACCAGCCCCATCAAGTGGAGCACCAAACTGCAGGCTGCCCTCAGGCGATCGCTTGCTGATGACCCTGGTACGCCAAGACACTGGTTGGATTGGCGAGATCAAGAGCTACTTGCAAAATTGAGTCCTCCCTGAAGAAGATGCAGAAGCCGAAAGGGTTGCTCGCCAGGCCAAGTCCTACTGCCTCCACGACGGGGACCTGTACCGTAAGCGCCCCAATGGGGTTGCGTTGCGGTGCGTCCCTGCCGAGGTGCGCCCCAATGGGGTTGCGTCGTGAAGCGCTCCTCCTGTTTCTTGGCCTTCTCGCTGAAGCCCTTGGAGAGATCCTAGCGGATGAGCTTGACCTTGTCATCGGCCTCCTCCTGCATTTTCTTCTGCTTTGCCGTGAAGTCGGCGTTGGCCTTCTCGAGGCGCTCCGCGTAGGAGGCCTCGTCCTGGGCTACCTGACCCTCGCGAGCCAGCAGTTCCTCCTCACGGGTGGCCTGGTCCTTCTCGAGCCGCTGGGCCTGCTCCTCGCGCCGGCGCAGTTCCTCCTCATGGGGGGAGAGCTCTCCCTCGCGTTGTGTCAGCTCCGCCTCACGCTGCGTCAGCTGCTCGCGGAGCTCCTTCAAGCTGTCCTCAACAATTTTGGAGTCCATGATAAACTTTTGCTCTGCGGCCCAGACCTCCTGTTGCTTGGAGGCGGTTTCCGCCTCGAGCACCTCCCGCGCGGCGTCTAGCTGCTCCATGGTCTCCGCCGCCTCCCGCTTCACGCTGTCGTGGGTCTCCTTGGCGAAGCGCATCGCCTCTTCGCGCGCCGCCCGGGCCGCCACATCCTGCCGGCGGCAGCTCTCCACACTCTCGCGGAGGAGGGCCCAGGCTTCGTCGAGCCTCGCCCGTTCCTCCGCCCTGGCGAGTTCCTCTTCGGCATACTGCGTCTCCAGCTCATCAAGCGTCCGCCGCGCCTGGCTGTAGATGTAGCTGCGGCGAACCGGGTGGCGGCACGGCTCCCGCAGCACCAAGGTCCCCACATCGCCGCGGGGTGCAGAGGCCTCGACGCTTGGTGAGGCACCCGAGGCACCTTGCCTCGGGCTCACAGCCGCTCCTGATGCGACCTGGGGGCTCGTGTGGGCGCCTCCTTCGCCGCCCGCGTCAGGAGCTCTCTGGGGGCTGGGAGTCCTCTCGCCCCCGGCTCCAGCGTCCGCGGGCTCCGGAGGCGTCTCCTAGTCCTGCTCTTCGGGGGCAGTTTCCGCCCCTCCCGTGGTGGCCGCACCTGCCGCGGCCTCGGGCTCGTCAGCCCCTCTTGTGGAGGCCTCTTCCTCCGGAGGCGGCTCCACGGTGGCCTCTTTGGCCTCCGCCTCCTCCGGCCTCTCCGAGGCTCGTGCGGCCTCGGTCGCCGCCTCGTCCTCCTGCAGTGTGGGAGGAGTGGCAGCCCGTGCTGGCGACAGCACCACCTCTTCAACCTCCTCCTCCGGGCGGTGCTCATCCGTGGGAGGAGTAGCCACATGCTGCGGCTCATCAGCCGCAGGCGTCGCCGCGGTGGCGTCGATGGTCTCTCCAAGCTTGTGGAGTCGTCGCCTCTTCGGCGCCGCAAGGTTGCTGAGAAGAAAGACAAACAGAAGATCCTTCAGGAGGGTATTCGAAAGCAAAATCCTAAGGGAAAGAAGAAGGACCAGGGCTTACTCGTCGGCCATCCTCCACACCCTCTTCTTCGCCTTTGGCAGCTGGGGGTTGCTCGCTCTGGCCTCCTCTCGAGGCACTCCTGCCTCCTCGCGAGGAGCGCCCCTCGTGACCGTGGCGTTCCTGTCGTGGGCGGCCTTGGAGCGGGGCTCATGGCGTCCTCCCTGGCTGCCGCTCTCCTCCTCCTCCTCTGCGGTGCGTCGGGAGGGAGCTACGCGAAAGGCATCCTCGTTGCTGCTGGAGGAAATCACCTGGAGGTCCTCTTCAAGCGGTACGCTCCTTGGGGAGCCGGCAGAGCCTCCCGAGGGGTCAGCGCCTCTCGAGGCCTCGTCCTCGCCAGAGTCCTCAACCTCGTCCGGCTCCGGCGACTCGTCCACCTGCTCCAGCTCCGCCGCCCATGGGTTGCTGCGGGGCCCGCGGTGTCCCTCGGGCACGATGCCCCATTCATCGAATCTGGGCAGGCCTCTGCGGTGCGCGCGCACGCTCTCTTCCACAAAGGTGAAGAGCGGCCGGGTATCATCAACGGCTGGAGATGGGATGGCCGCCGTAGTGAAGAGGGTCCCCATGACCTGGTTCAACACCTCCGGAGTGAAGCTGTCTGTGCATAGGCGCATCCCATCCTCCCGGCCTGTGTACGCCCACATTGGCTCTGAATGCCACTGGAGGGGGGGCGATGCGGCGCCTCGTGAAGTCCTTCGCCACCACCTGGCCAGTGAGCTTGGCATCGCGGAGCCCCCATATGCACTCGTACACCGCGTCAAGCTTCGGGCCCTCAAAGCCCCCGCTCGCCCAGCGCGCCCACTTCTTCAGGAGCGCCACGGGTATATCCAGGAGTTGGTTCTTCACCTTGGTGTCGACGAAGAACCACCGCTGGCGGAAGTCCTCCACCTTCTTCGTCACCTTGGTGATGTCATTCTCACCGCACCACGCGATGGGGATGTAGCTCTTGCTCCTGGCGTCGGCGATGCGGAAGGAGACGCATCCAGTCCGCTCGTTCTACGCGGTGGACCGGAGTGCGTAGAAGCTGCGGAAGAGGTCCACAGAAGGGCGGATACCGACGTACGCCTCGCAGAGGTAGGCGAAGATGGAGAGGATGAGAATGGAGTTGGGATGAAGATGGAGGAGTTGGATCTGGTATGCCTCCAAAATCCCCATGAGGAAGTCGGAGAAAGGGGGAACGAGACCGGCGTAGAGAGTTTGGAGGAAGATGGGGTAATACCCCTCGGGAAGCTTGCTGCCGGCCGGTTTCATGCTGGTGGCGCCGTGCTCGCTGGTGTTCGTGGCCGCCAGGTGGCGCACCTTTTCAATCGCCGCCGAGTGGATGCGGGACTTCAGTAGCGCCGCATTGGGTTCAGCACTCCCCGACGCCGCCGCGGACTTTCCGGCCTGCATCGTAGCCTTGCCCTTCTGGGAAGCAGTTGCTTTCTTGGGCGCCATGGTCGCAGGAGAAGGAGACCTTGGAGGTGATGCGCTCTGGGAACAAGGAGGCGTTTGGGGGAAGTGTGCAGCGTAGTAATGGGAGAAGTGATGGGCGCCATCATCGCGCGTAGTCTTTATTGACCAGTTGCCAAGGGCGTGGCGGGCCCCACCGGGTCGCCCGTTGGAGCCGAGGAGATCGTGGCCTCGGGCGCAACCGCTACGCCCCACGTGTCACGGCCCAGGCAGGCATCGTTGGGCCCCCGATGCTTCGCCTGCATCCATGGACTTCGGCGTGCCCATCGCGGGCCCGAGGACTACTGTCGGCACAGTGGAAACCAGGGTACCACGGGCCGGCCTGTCAGGGCCCACGACACTCTTCAGAAGATTTCGCTAAGGACCAGGGTCTCCAAGCCCGGCGAGCCTCGCGAGGGTTTTTTCCCTTCGCGAGGGACCTCTCCTCCTCGCGAGGGTGTTTTCCCTTCGCGAGGGACCTCTCCTCCTTGCGAGGGCTTTTCCCCTCGCGAGGGACCTCTCTTCGAGAGGGCATCTCGGACGCTGCCCTCGATTCTGCCAAGGATCAAGTCAAAGGGCTTAGCGAGGCCTCCGGCCTCGCGGGGTTTCCTTCCCCACGAAGCCAGCTCTGCCTCCGCGGCAGAGTGCACATGGACTCTGCGCCCTCCGCAGAGTCACGGGCGCGCCAGCGCGCGGTGACGCCAGCGCCGCAGTTGCCGTTCTCGTGTATAAAGCAGTCAACAACGCTGCACCAAGCAAAGGAGCTACAAGAATTGCCATTTCGGTGATAAGGGGACCGGCTGCCGCTACACTCCAAGGGCGACGTCACCGTGGGGCGCCTCCCGACCTTAGCAGCGCCAGCCCACCGTCCTGGCTGGACGGTGGCTTTTTCCAGCTTTGGTGACGCCGCTCCCTGCCATGGACCGCGTTCATGGACTCTACCTTTATCGTGAACCCGTCCTACTCCTTCGTCGCCATGTGGTAACCCTTCCTGCCAAGATATTTGGGGGAAGAGGTCCAAGACACCTATAAAAGGAGGGGGAGCATGTTCGGGCGAGGGGTTCGGAAGTGTTTTCTTCTTCAGTTGGCAATCTGAGATCTAGGGTTAGCCATTGTTAGCCACCTCGAGCTCCTGAAGCTCTCCTTGTGCTGTAACATCTTCAAGCAGTGCAATACAACCAAGGCAGGACGTAGGGGTTTTACCTCTCCAAGAGGGCCTTGAACCTGGGTAACATCATGTGTTCATCTCTGCAGTGCCGTCCTACAGCGATCTCTGTGAGCACCGTCACCAAGGCACGTTGAGGGTTGTTTGATTCCGTGTTCAGCCCCTTACTCGATACCTAGTGAGACACACCCAGTTCCTGGGACAGTTCTCCGACATATGTTGATGGAATGATTTCGGACATGGTGGTTACTTGTGATGCTTAATTAAAATGCTAAGAAGGCTTGGATGAGTTGCCATCGGGGATGGTGTTTTGTCTCATTCTTGCCCCTAGGTGCGAATTCTTTACCTCTTGAACCAAGATGAGCGTGCTTCCATTGGTGGGAGTATGGGCTCCTTACTAACTGAATAACTTGTGCGGGCGTATCCAAGGGTCCTCTAGTTTGCTATTTCCATTTGCGCGTGGGTGTGTGAGCGGAAAAAGAAACGATGAGGATGTTGGTGTTTAGGACGTGGCGATGGAGGCAGGGGCTGAAATAGGCTGGGTAAACTTGTCCTGTCGCCACAGATGACTCTTGGATAGTCTCATGCGAGGTAAAGGTTTAACCGCGCCCACTCGCCGGCCTTCCCCGGAAGAGGGCCAATCAGGTGAGCCGGACGGTACCAATGGGTAAATTAGTACATCCCTGCAGGGTTTAATATTTTCGAAAAGCCGTGTGCGCGGTTATGGACGACTTGGGAATAGACGATAAGATCATAGAGAACCTGAACCTTTTAATTAATTTGGCAGCTAAAGGTTGCATAATCAACGTGTGGAAAATGTTCATTTCCTCGAGGGTGATTCGAGGGGTTGCCTTGGTGGAGATGAGTTGGTGTTGGTTACAAATGGTTCGATGAGAACCAAAGATGAAAGTTCACTCTCTTATCCTTTTTGAGAAAACATTCTGAGTAGTCGATGCCATGGGTCTTTTATACCTTTTAAAAATGAAATCTATCTTTATGCAAAATATCTACTATACAGCTTTAGAGCCTCCATCATCATTGGGCCTATATCGCCCTACTAAACTTGCGAGTACATCGTACTCAGTCTTTCTTTGCTGCTTATAATTTGTTTTAGAGGAGGACGACACCTAGCACACGGGTGGGTTCTTCGTGGACATCGACGAGTAGTTCGGGGTTCCCAGGTGGCAGCTTGGGACGTCGGAACAAGCTGGCATGGGTTTATGTTTATGTGTAGGCCTCTTAGGCCATATATTTGGATCTTGTTGTATTAGACAACTACCTCGCTTCTGCATGATGTACTGTTGGGTCGGTGACCCCTTTTGTGTGTAATTTGTATCTTTCTCATATATGAGTTGCTATATGATCTCTTTGTGTCATAGAGTCTGTGATGTGCTAGTTGTTTCGCAGTCTTGATCTCTCTACTATACATGATAGCTATGTCTGAGCTTATGGCATGATCGAAGTGTTGCGTGCCGATGATCCATTCCAAGCATGCCCGCCAAAGGTTTTGGTCTGGGATTGGTAACCCCAGTAACCTTCGATTGTGTAGCATGACCGGTTGCACAAACCTTCATTGTATAGTTCCGGGGTCGGGGCGCTACAGAAAACCCCATCGGGTTTCGGGTAAACGGTCCCCATTGCCATCCCTAGCGGTGGCGATGAAGATGGCTCCGGGGGCCAATCCCCATCCCGGTAGGGTGCCGGAACAGGAACAATCTGGCCCCCGAAACTTGTCGGCGATGGCGGTGGAGCTCTGTATCGTATTTGGGAAAATCTTTCGGGATTTGGGTTTTTTCATCGGGACTTAATTTATAGGCGTCGGAGGCGGCCGAGGAGGTGCTCCAGGGCCAGGGGCGGGTGCTGGCCGCAGCGCACCTCCAGCCCACGGCTGGGGGTCGCCCCTGGGCTCTAGACCTCCCCCGGGGTCGCCCTTCTGGCCCCGGTCTTTATTTCTTCAATAAAAAATCACCGTAAATTTTCGTCCAATTTCGAGAATATTTTCATAAGTAACTTTCTGCAACAAAACAGGACAAAAACAGGGAACTGGCACTGGGAATTTTGTCAATAGGTTAGTCCATTAAAATGCCTAAAAATGATAGCATATGATAGTAAAAACATATGTCATTGATATAAAACCAGTATGGATCAATATAAAATTATAGATACGTTTGACACGTATCAGCATCCCCAAACTTAACTCCTACTCGTTCTCGAGTAGGTAAGTGATAAAAAGAATAATTTTTTATGAGACATGCTACAAACATAATCTTGATTAAGATAGTAATGTAAAGCACATGATATGAATGAGTTGATCCAAAACAATTGTCTATAGTTGACATTAAGCAAACAATGATTAACAAATACTAGCTAACAAATGCTAGAAACTTTTCATGAATAAGTGTGTTGGAGACATGGAACCATACATAAGGTTTAGAAAGAAGAATTGCAAATTATGTCTCCAATGTAGAGTATCAATCATTCTACAAAGCATCAAGTAGTCATTCATGAAATAGCCAAGCTTGAGTCAGGTGTTCTAATTCACTTCCTTCACAAATCAACTGTTTAGAAGTCTACTCAACTAGTCCAAGTAAGAAGTGGCTTTGGCACATAAATGTTATGGCAAAGACAATAATGATGGAGGTTTGGAAGGCCAAAAAGAAAGGCTCAAACAGTGGAAATGGTAACCACAAGATAGGAGGAAGTCTCGTAGTTGACACTGTATGAGGAGTAGTGATTGCCATGCAACGGATGCACATTGATATATAAGTGTATGAAAGCTCTCTAATGGAACTAGTGGGGGTGCATCCAACTTGCTTGCTCATGAAGACCTAGAGCTCACTTGAGGAGGCTCATCCTTGGAATATACAAGCCAAGTTCTATAAAGTTAAAATCCCCACATAGTTATACTACTAAAACAACATGAGAACCGAAAATCCATTTTGGAGCCCGAGCATAGATGATCCCGATATCCTGTTCCTTCATTCTCTGCAAGATTCGTGGGTGTCAGTTGTATTTGAAGTCGTATAGGTCTAGAACCACCTCATATTTCTGGATGGTTGGCCCACACATTAATGTGGTCTATGCCACTCGTGATATCGGTACAGACTAATCCTGACGGAGACTGCTGATTCCTGTATCACCCTGTACCGGCGCATCGGATGCTCGCCGGCTGCCCCTACGACTAGTCTCTCCAACAGTACATGCATGTATGGCACGCAAACGAAGGACATAAGGAGTACTTGCGCACGTGTTGCTGGCCATGAAATTAGCTTGAGGCAGTTTCATGCTGGGGTGAAATTTTAGCGTGAGGTTTTTGGGACATTTCAGTCGCCCTCCTTAAAATTGCGGCAGCAAAACAAGAGCCTCATTCACGATCGATCGTCCTCTTCTCAAGAATAGATTGACACACACTGACACAAGCATGCAGTGCATGTCAAGAATGGCGCCCAAAGGATCACACCTGCTCGAAGTTGTCGCCACTAACCTCCGCCAGGAGAACGTACATACCCAGTACCCTCCTCTTCCTCCAAGTTGCTGCCCCTTCCACCAGCAGAACGTCATGGACCAGTGGTAGCGCACGCAGCGCAACTGGGCATCCGACCGTCAATGGCTCGCCGTTTGCTCCGTGGGCTTCGCGGGGAAGATGCGGTAGAACAACGGCCCCAGAGTGACCCAGTACACTGTCACTGACCCAAGCGAAGACCCCGGCTCGGCACGCTGCCCTACGGCGCGACGGTGCTGCAGGGGAAGTTATGGGTCACCTTCCAGCAGGACATGCCATCCGGCTGGCGCAACCCCTCTTTGTCAAGAGCTTCACCGCCATCGACGACCGTGGCACCGACATGCACATCGCCGCAGGCACCGGCATCGTGCTCTACAAGGTGAGCAACATCATTGTGCATGACGTGCCAGCGCAGCCCGCTGGGTGCCGCCGTGCAGAGCGTTGGCGCGAGCGACAGCGCGCGACACCATCAGGCTGGTGTCGAGCTTAAGGTGTGGTCGACCAGAACACGCTGTCCCGGACTCCCGGTGCGAGGACGGCCTCCTTGACTGTCGTGGTATTGTCGAATCTAGCCGCGGCAGGGGTGCCGTCGAGCTAGGTAGAGAGAGGGGTTTTGGAGACGTGGGGTGTTCCGGCGACAGGGTGACAAAGGGTTTACCCAGCTTCGGATCTCGCATCGGTGGCGAGACCCTACGTGCTGCTATAATTCACTATAAGGCAATATCGCCGAGTTAAAGTGGATCGAGATCGAGAACGTGCCCTAAGGCGTCCCATAGGCCGGCTTATAAAGGCGTCCGGACCTAGGGCTTACAGGTGGAAACCTAACCGACTAAGTACAGAGTTCTACTCCAATCCGGCTTGGGCCCTGCCTTGTGGGCTAATTCTTCCGCAATGCAGGCCGGCTTCTAGAACCTTCCCTTAGCCGGATGGGCCTCCTGCGCTTCATCATACCGGGCTGCCCGGTTAAGCCAGATTCTGCTTACCACCACTCTGGGCCACCCTGGTATGCTGGCTTTTAGTCTTCTCTGTGAGGACACCTGTTCGGCATAACCCCAACAGTAGCCCCCGGAAAGCTTCAAGTACTTCAGCGGCTGGCTTCAATCCTACGGCAATGTGTTGTCCGGGAAATTCATCATCCGTCTTCAGTCTTGGAGCATTCCCATAAACCTGCAATCATGTCGAACAGCTTTGTCGATTTAAGTGTGTCGGCTTTGTATGCCGAAAAGCACTTGGACGAGTAATGACACGCGTCCGTCGATTTGACGGCTATGTCAGACCCAGCAGTGTGAGTGGAGGAGCATCTTTTGAATGCAGGGGCTAGTTTCTGTTTTTCCCGCGCTGGAACCAAGGCATCGGAGGGAAGGTAACGTCTCCAACGGCTCGATCCCGTGACATGTGGCGAGAAACTCGGCTCCTGACTGTTGCACATATCTCGGCGCCCTGCTTATAAATGCTGGTCGCTTCGTCTCCATCGCGTTCATCAGGCCATTCGCAACCCTAGCTCCAAACTCTCCTCCAGATCTCATCTCCTCTCCCGAGTTCCAACTCCTCCATCTTTTCCTCGAGCTCCATGGCATCGAGCGCCCCTTACTCTCCAGCGATCGACGCAGCGCCGGCCAATCCGGCTCCGCCGATGGGGGGCTCTGCATCCACGACCGCCGCCGCCATTTCCGAGCCATCCGCCGCTGCTTCTGCGCCTCCTTCGTCTCCGGCGAACACCTCCGCCGCTTCGGGTCGCGACGAGGTGGCCCTGGCAAAAGTGCAGCTGAAGCCGCTGCCATAGTGGCTTCTGTCTCTGCGGCTGCCGATGCTGCCACTGAGGACGTCAGTGTCGGCGAGGAGGAGGAAGAAGAAGCCGGCAACAATAAAGGTGCGGCCAACAACCCGTCCCACAATTGGGATTGCTCTGTGGTGGACGAGGTCGAGCTGATGGGGATGGAAGCCGATGGAGCCATTCTTCCTTCGTCCGAGTCGAAGCCGACTTGGCGATCCACCTTCGGCGACCCTTGTCCAACTCCCATCAATGACGAACGGGTACTTCTCTCTTCCCATGTCATTAGGGGATTTTCCTTGCCGCCTTCGGATTTTCTAGTAGATCTCCTAGACCACTACGGCCTCCAGCTTCACAACATTACTCCAAATAGTTTGTTGTACATCTCCGGCTTTGTCGCTGTTCGAGGGCTATTTAGGCATAAAACCTAGATTATACTTCTTCGAATGATGCTTCCTAGTCAAGAGGCAAACCGTGAACAAGGAGCTGCTGGTGGCCGGCTCTATCAGCTTTAACTGCCGCCGGGATATCGATTGGTACCCTCAAGTCCCAATCGTTGATTCGGCAAAGGGATGGGCAATATCATGGAAGAAGAAGCCGTCAGGTGCAATGCAAGCGGAACATGCCGCCCTCCAAGCAAGGATTGCATAGTTGACATCCGGCACTCCTCCCTTGACTGGGGAGGACACCATAATCTGCAGGATGAAGAGACGGATCCAGCCCGTCCAACATCGTGCTCGGCTTTTATGCGAGTACACGGGTGAATATGATCCCATGAGGATCAACGAGAAAGACCTGGAGCAAGACCTCTTTGAGGCTCACTTCAACAAGCTTATCAAAGCCCGGCCTGGAGAAGGCCGGCAATATGAAGAATCATTGCCGATGTATACGGCATCCAACCCTCCCCCAAAGGTACTTTGATTAACCAAAGCTCAATTCTTTGAGAGATTCGGGTTTGCTTCTGTCGGACTAACATGTGATATGTCAGATTCCTGGAATCTCCGACACCCGCCCTGCTGGCATGCCTTCGTCTAGCAAGGCGCCCACACGGTCAATCTCCTTTTCATCGGCTACCGCAGAGAGCTGGAAGAGGAAGAGCCAGTCGATCGCGATTGACGCTAAGTCATCTGAAGATGACGATGCTCTTGCTGGGCTCAACATCCCCAACAAGAAGTAAGTCGACTGATAACATCTCCTCCTTCCCTTGCAGCAAAGCCGGATTTGCTAAACTTCATCTTTTACCTTTGCATGATAAAGAAGGGCGCTCCCTTGAGAATAAAGACGGTTGCCACAAGGAAGAAAGCCTCTCCTGCCATCCCTCCTCCAACTCCTCAAGTTCCAGAGCCGAACCCCACAGAGGAGAACACCCGCGCCATGGTGACCGCTCCACCTGTTGGGAGAGCCGGGATTATTCCTCCCACCCAGTGGACAGAGATGACGGGGAAGGTGGCAGAGCCTTCCTCACCAAGGGCTGAAGCTCCGGCTCATGATGCCCCAACCTTCCCTCCGATCAAAGCAGAAGCCTTCGATGAAGAGGGACGCATCAAGCCGGAGTTCATGAGCCGGTTCATGAAGGCACCTCGGCTTCCCCGGAAGAAGGGAACAACTGTCCGGGACGACGAGCCGGATCACACCAAGGCCTATGACACCTTTGATGTCATAGAGATCCTTGAAGATCAGCAAAATTACTTTGCTGATAGCTTTGAGGCCGGCATGACGCTTCTCCGCGAGCACTACCAGGTAAATATCTTACCCAGTAGCCCCCAAGCACTATGCCGGCTTAAGTTATTAAAACTAGCCGACATAGTGATCCGAGTTAATGCGCATGCATACACTTAGCCCCCTAGCCATGAAATGTCGTCATGTAGCCACCTTAACTTGTAAATATAGCTTTAGGCTTTTAGCAATTCCTTACGCAGATCCACCGAAAAATTGGCGCTGAAACCATCAATTGTTTGGGTGTGCGAAATCAGGAGATGCGCCGGCTTAAGACTGAACTGGCGAACAAAGACGCCATCATCGAAGGGCTTGAGGCAGACCGGGTTCAATACCAAGGTAATAATGCCGAAACTTAACTTTCTATAATGGGTATTTTTACACTGCTGACATTTTGTCTTGCAGATGCCATTATAAAAGCCAAGGAGCTTGCTGAGAACGCCGGCATTGTCGACCGAATCCGCAACGAAAACATTGAGCTGAATAAGTTTAACCAATCAATGGCGGTGGAGCTGGAAGTGGTCAAGAAAGACCTTGCCAAAGCCGAACAGACTCTGGAAACAGAGAGGCAGAGCTACAAGGATGCCCTTAACGAAGTCCAGGATCGGCTTGACAAGCGCCTCGATGAATCGCTGGCTATCGACAGCCAGATTCTGAGTAAGTTTTAAAAAACTTAAACTCATTGGTTTCTGTCTTAGCCAAATATAACTGAACTTCGCCTTTTTTGCAGCTCCGGCGGGTTATGGCCACGAGCTGACGGCGGAGAACCGGCTTGACCGGATATTGGAAGTAGGGGAACTCATCCCGAAGATTCTTTCTTCGGGAAAAGAGCTTGCCGAGAAGTTATTTCCCGGCAACCCCGAGCCCTCGGCGAACCTTGTCAGCTTAGAAGCTGAACTGGCTGAAGCAGTTTCATTCTTCGATGAACGGCTTCGATCCAGCGCTCGCGGAGGTGCCAAGACGGCCTTGGGCTTGATGATGGCGCATTACCCGGAGGCAGAAGCCTGGCGTGTCGCATCCGGCTTCCCTCTTGTAAAGGAGGACAGCACGCCGCTGGATGACCAAGATCGCAAGAAGATCCTTCGCTCCATCTCCGGCTATGCCAGCAAAATTGCCAACATGGTCTCCTTGACCACCATCTTCAAGGAAATGCCGTGCCCGCCAACCCCTGTTCAATCAGATGATGACAATGAGGAGGCGGAGAAATCATCATGAGCCGAATTCGCTCGCTGAGCCGGCCATCCTGAAAATGTAATAGGCGAAATGTAAAGCCGTCCAAACAATGTATATGTCTAGAAACAACTAAGCCTTTTGCTGTATGTTAGTCAGCTTTTATATTTGCAAACTTGCAATTTTTATGCCTCAGTTTATTCTGGCCTTGACACCTTAGCCTTTAAGCGCCGGCAAACCTATTGCGAAGCTAACTCGCTGAGAAACAGGGTACGCAATGACCAATCTGTTTAGACTCAGAACAAGTGCCGCCTTTCGGTGCCGAAACGTTTTGAAGCAACCCGGCGCAAAAAGCTAGCAGACAAACATTAATTTGGCAAACGTTGATTTTTCATCACCTTAAGGCGGATTCAACATGAAAGAGTTTACCAACAAGCAACACAGGCAATTTCGGGTAAACAGATAATAACAATAAGATAATTGGGAAATAAAGGATGGTACAGATTCTCGAATTTGACATGAGAGAAGCCAATTTTTATTTCATGATCACATTGACATGGTTACAATAGAATTTGCTAAGTGTAAAAAGGACGTAGCTGAGCGATATTCCACGGACGTTTCGTCTCATCTAAGTCGTCATCTACATGCCTTTTCCTCTTACGACCTTTCTTCCTGGGATCTTTCTTTGAATCCCTTAAGTCGACGAGATAATATGACCCGTTTTTCAGAACTTTGCCGATAACGAAAGGTCCTTCCCATAGCGGGGATAATTTGTGCTGCCGACTTTGCACAAGCCGAAGCACTAAGTCACCTTCTTGAAAAGATCGATTCCGCACTCTACGGCTCTGGTAGCGACGTAGATCTTGTTGATAGATGGCGGATCGTTGGAGAGCTAGCTCTCTTTCTTCTTCGAGGATATCTAAGTCGTCTTGACGTGCTTCTTCTGCGTCCTTTTTGACGTAGGCTGCGACTCGAGGCGAATCATGGATCATGTCGAATGGGAGCACCGCTTCTGCACCATAGACAAGGAAGAAGGGGGTGAAGCCGATTGATCTGTTTGTGGTAGTACGAATACTCCATAAGACCGCTGGCAATTCATCGACCCAAGCGCCGACTGCTCGATGCAAAGGAGTTTCAAGCCTTGGCTTAATACCTTGCAGAATAATGCCGTTAGTGCGCTCTACCTGCCCATTGGATTGCGGGTGTGCCACCAATGCCACGTCGAGTCGGATCTTTGATTGGCTGCAGAACTTCGATAGCTCACCGACGGCAAAGTTTGTGCCATTGTCAGTGATAATGCTATGCGGTATGCCGAATCGAGTTGTAATCTCGACGATGAACTTTGTAGCTATAGCTCCGTCGAGTTTCTTCATGGGCTTTGCCACCACCCACTTTGTGAATTTGTCAACCGCCGACAGCAGGTGAGTTAAGCCTCCTCTTGCCGTCTTGAATGGTCCCACCATGTCGAGCCCCCAGACCGAAAACGGCCAAGTAATAGGAATCGTTCAGAGCTCCTGAGCCAGCAAGTGAACCTGCTTTGCGTAGCACTGACATCCTTCACAAGTCTTGACGATGTTGATAGCATCCTCCTTAGCCGTTAGCCGGAAGAATCCGTACCGAAATGCCTTGGCGACCAACGCCTTTGCCGCCACGTGATGCCCACATTCGTCGGAGTGGATTTCCTCCAGGATTTACCGTCCTTCTTCTGGAGAGACGCATCTTTGGAAGATGCCGGATGTGCTCCGTTTGTAAAGCTGTCCGTCAATAATCGTGTACGCCTTTGCTCGGCGCTCAATTTGACGGCTCAAAACCTCGTCGTCCTTGGGCAGTTTCTTATTAATCAAGAAATCAATGTAGGGCGTGGTCCAATCTGGGGTTACCAAGGACACTTGCACTGATTCTGCCGACAAGGGGTAATCTTCGTCGCCACCTTTGATGGACGGCTTGTGTAGATGATGGAGAAATACGTCTGGTGGTACCACCTTTTTCCTGGAGCCTATTCTGGCCAAGGCGTCAGCAGCTTCATTGTCATCTCGGGAGATATGTCGAACCTCTAAGCCGGCAAAACATCGGCCGAATTCATTGACTGTCTGTATTCTGCCATTGTGGGACTTTTTGTGTCCCAGCATCCATCAAGTTGCTGTGCAACCAGATCCGAGTCGCCATAGCAGAGGATGTGCTTTACTCCTAATTCCTTAGCCATGTGAAGGCCGTGGAGGAGAGCCTCATACTCTGCTACATTGTTGGTGGCCTTGAAGTGGATTCGGAGGACATAACTAAGCTTACCACCCTTAGGCGATTTTAGTACTACTCCAGCCCCCGAGCCTTCCTTCATCTTTGAGCCATCGAAGTGCATTATCCAGTATTGAGAATCCGGCAAAGGTGTGCTTTCCATCGCCTCTGTCCAATCTGCAACAAAGTCAGCTAGAACCTGAGACTTGATGGCGGTCCTCAGCTTGTACTGGATGTCGAAAGCTTCTAACTCGATGCCCCATTTGGCGACTCGACCCGTTGCGTCGGCATTATTGATGATTTCTCTTAGTGGAGCTTTGCTGACCACCGTGATTGTGTGATCCTGAAAGTAATGTCATAGTTTTCTGGCGGCAAAGAATATGCCATAGGCTAACTTCTGGTAGTGAGGGTAGCGTTGTTTTGAATCTGAGAACACCTCGCTAATGAAATAGACGGGGCGCTGATCCGGCCATTGCTTCCCTTCCTCCAGGCGCTCCACTACAATGAAGGCACTTATCACGAAATTTGTGGCCGATAAGTAGAGGAGAAGCGGCTCTTTTTCCCTTGGAGCTACTAAGATTGGAGCATGCGTCAACATATACTTCAGCTGGGCCAAAGCTGCCTCTGCTTCCTCTATCCAAACAAAACTATCCGACTTTTTGAGGAGCTTTATAATGGTAGTGCTTTGTCACCAAGCCGGCTAATGAATCTGCTTACAGCCGCGGCAGAACCCGTAAGCCGTTGTATGTCTTTTAGACAAGACGGCCTTTCGATGTTCTGGATCGCCTTTATCTTTTCTGGGTTAACTTCAATTCCTCTTTGGGAAACAATCAAGCCCAGAAGCTTGCTGTCGAGGGATCAACTCGGCAGTGCCCCTCCTTGAGGGACTTGGGTTTATGGAGAACTTCATGACGTGGGTGACACCGGCGGCTAACAAGGGACACAGGAAATCGCCGGGGTTCGGATCCCCGGTGAGGCAAACGATCTGTATTCTCTTGCTGGTTTGTGTTACAATATCGCCGTAAGGGCTTATGGTAGCGATGCGATCTAGGGTGCCCTCTCCCCGGCGGCTCCTCCCAGCCTTTATAGTAGGCTGGGTCTCGGATGTCCGTATCCGGGTAGGTTTACAAGGTCTAAAACGTAACCCTAACCCTAATCTGGCCCAATAAGGGACCTCGCGCCGCCCTTTACTTGGGCCTGGGCCTTCCTCCAGATATGCTTGCCAGTGAATTCTTTCGAGTAATGGCCACCGGGTGCCCGACAGGTGGGACCCGATGATCATAACCATGTCAGTAGCCCCTGAGTCTTTAGGTGATTCGCAGAATCAGGTGGAGACTCTAACTCGAGTACCCGACCATCACACGATTCTTTAACTGAGAAGCCATTACTCGAGTCCGGAGATGACAACGGTACAAAGAGATTCGCAAAGATATCATTTTAACGAGTCTGAAGAACTTGACAGTTCGAGTCCAGCTAACTGTGCTTGACAGGTTGCTTCGAGTCCCGGTTCCTAGACTTGAACACTGGACCAAGTAAGCAAGACTAAAACCAGAGTCCGGAAGAACATCGGAGCAGGTGGATTCGTGGGGATGACGCTTAGCAAGCCTGGAACGCACGACGGATCGGGTCCAGTTAACTGCACTCGGGCAAAACAACACTAAGCTACTTCAGATTCGGGTCCCCGGACCCGAACCCGGATAAGGCAAGCGTAGCCGGATTTTTGCCGCTTGAGGTCTTACAAAATCTCGACTCTTGCAATGTGATGGGTACCCAACGCGTCCGTCAGGGTTTTCTTCACACCGTAGGCGTGGATATTTACTGGGTACTTCACAGTCTGAGGCGAGTCCCAGGCCAACGGAACGGATCCGTTGGTCTTACCTTCACGTCATGGACGCGGCATCCAGAGATCTATTGCCACGGAGGCAATATGGGAAGATAATAATTTTCCCAGGATGCAATCAACTGGGGCTTAGTCGAATGACCGCGAGTACGGTTAGCTGGAAACCTTATGACGTCATGGATGACATTACCCCTGAGCACTTGATTTGACGTAACTCTGCAACAGTTGCCTGAGCAAGGACGCTTCGCACGCCGGTTTAGTGGCGCATTGACTGCCCGTGGCACGAAATACGGAACGACACCCTCGATTCCCGTGCCCGGCGGTGTAGTGGGGGGTGTCAGTTCACTCCCTGGCAGACACATGGACGGCTCGATGCAAGGCTGGAAAACGCAACCTCGTATCCAACGGCCACGATCGCCAGCCGCGAACCTTGAGTATGTGTTGTCTCTTGGTGGGTTGTCGCGTGCGAGTGTATTGCTGTGTCCGTAGGAGCAGCAACTAACCCAGGATTTACCAGGCCAAACAGGAGGTTTAACATTTTTGCTTGGTTTTGCTATGTTTATTCATCAGGTTGGTTGTTCCAACTCTTCGTCCGTTTCGCCAAACTGTGATAAACAACCACGTGCATCCTCCATTTCTGTGCTGCCAGAAGAAGAAACCTTTCGGGTCAACTGCTTGCGGGTACGGGCTGAAGAGGCCGAACGTCAGCTTCGGGTAGTCGAAGCAAATCTGGCTGTGCTGAAGTCGAAGTAGGCCGATGTTGCTGAATGAGAGAATTTCATCCTTTCCAAGTTGCGACGGCTGAGCGACCATCTCCTTTGTAAGTTTTGCCTCTGCTTGTCCCTTAGCGGTTTTGCTGTAGCCTTGCACAACTGAGCTTCTCTGACAGGCGTTCAACTTGATTCCGGCGAAGAGGTTCGGCGGGTCCGGCTTAAACTTAATGCGGTTGCGGGTCTTGTTGCTCGTGGCGCTCCCAGCTTCTGGTCAGACCGAGATAGAGGTCACATACTTGTTACTCTGCAGGATCGGGTCGATCAGGTTGATTCTTTCGCTGAGTCTTGCCGTTCTGCCTTGGAATTGGTTTACAAGGCCTTGTTTCCTCTTAACCCGGCGCCTAATAGTTTGGCTGACTTTTTGAAGAAATTTTGTCATGGCGAGGCTATTGAAGGATTTGTACGGGAGCAGCTGGAGGCGGGTGCCCGTTTTGCTTTTGCACTTGTCCTTATCCACCATCCGCATCTGGATTTGGAAAATATTTCAAGAGGGCCACCTGCTGGTTTTGACTGGGAGAATACAGTTCTGGATCCATTTTATGCGACTGCTGATGGCCCCGCAAAAAATGCTGTTGCTCTACTTGAAAAGGAAACTGCTGCAACTCTCCGTCACCTGAATGCTAATTTGTAGCCCGAATTGCCTCCTGTAAATCCATGTACCTTTGTGTGGTTGCGATGATTTGTGTAATTCTTCTTGTCTTTTGTACGGCGAATCGACCCGAGTTTCATCTCCTTTATCGAGCTTGTTCCTGGTAGGTACGACCCTGTTCATCGGGGGTAGCGCGGGCTGAGCCAAAGGAGAGTTAGGTGAACTCTTTCGAGTAGATAATGGGGCGCAGCCCCCAAGCGTCGGGTGTGGCCCGAGACAAGTCGACTCGTATTAGAGTTAGACGAATTTTTCGAGTAGCTTGAGGGGCGCAGCCCCCGAGTGTCGGGTGCGTCCCAAGCTAAGTCGAATCTTAAATGACTTTTCGAGTAGCTTGTGGGGCGCAGCCCCCGAGTGTCGGGTGCGGCCCAAGCTAAATCGAGTCTTAGTAGAGTTAGACGGATTTTTCGAGTAGCTTGAGGGGCGCAGCCCCCGAGTGTCGGGTGCGGCCCAAGCTAAGTCGAATCTTAAATGACTTTTCGAGTAGCTTGTGGGGCGCAGCCCCCGAGTGTCGGGTGCGGCCCAAGCTAAATCGAGTCTTAGTAGAGTTAGACGGATTTTTCGAGTAGCTTGAGGGGCGTAGCCCCCGAGTGTCGGGTGCGGCCCAAGCTAAGTCGAATCTTAAATGACTTTTCGAGTAGCTTGTGGGGCGCAGCCCCCGAGTGTCGGGTGCGGCCCAAGCTAAATCGAGTCTTAGTAGAGTTAGACAGATTTTTCGAGTAGTTTGAGGGGCGTAGCCCCCGAGTGTCGGGTGCGGCCCAAGCTAAATCGAATCTTAAATGACTTTTCGAGTAGCTTGTGGGGCGCAGCCCCCGAGTGTCGGGTGCGGCCCAAGCTAAATCGAGTCTTAGTAGAGTTAGACGGATTTTTCGAGTAGCTTGAGGGGCGTAGCCCCCGAGTGTCGGGTGCGGCCCAAGCTAAGTCGAATCTTAAATGACTTTTCGAGTAGCTTGTGGGGCGTAGCCCCCGAGTGTCGGGTGCAGCCCAAGCTTAGTCGACTCTTAGTAGAGGTAAGCGATTTCTTCGAGTAGCTTGTGGGGCGCAGCCCCCGAGTGTCGGGTGCGGCCTAAGCTAAGTCGACTCTTAGTAGAGGTTTTGCTGCTTTGAAATCTGAATATATGCGCATACCCACTTTATTGATGCTTATCAGTGAGAAAAAGTAGCGAGATGGCCAAGAGACCTTATTTCACAAGATGTGGCAGTCACAAAAAAGAAAGTATCTAGGGCCAGTTGCGGCGGGGGGAGTGGTAGCGCCTCGGGTGCATCTTGCACCATCACTCTCGGGATTGAAGAATACCCTTTGTTCTGTGCGGCTTGATGGATCCGCCTGTATGCCGCTAATAACTTCTCAAACTTGCGGCATTCTTTCAGTTGATGACCCGAACTAATGTTGCCGTGCTCATCCTTGTATGGGTGGAAAGGGCATGGACCTGTGAGCATTTGCTCTCCGTCTTGCTCAGGTTGTCGCTACCGCCATTCTCTCCTGCGGCGATTCCCTTCTCGATCGTTGTGGAAACCTGCCGCTACCATCTCGGCTAGCTCATTCGGGTCAAAGTTGGGGAACTTCCTCTTTTTCCTGGGGTCGTAGCCGCGGCTTCGCCCCGAGTCTTGCTGATAGTCATGATCGTCGTGCCCCCTGGGCCGGTCATTGCGCATGTAATCCTCACCATTTGCCCAGTCATTAGCGATACCGTCTTAGGCTTCCGTCGTCCCAGTTCTTCCTTAAGCTCTCACCTTCGCAATCCTCGTGCAAAGGCGTCCACTGCGTTTTCCTCTGATATTTCCTCCACGGTGTTCTTCATTATTGTCCAGCGCTGGATATAGGAGCGCAGTGACTCACTTGATCCTTGGCCGCAGGTTCTAAGCTCTTCCGCCGTAGCCGGGCGTTTATACATGCCCTGAAAATTTTGGGTGAACGTGGTGACTAAGTCGTTCCAGGACCCGATGGTGTCTGCGGGTAGACTCTTAAGCCATGCACATGCCAAACCCGTAAGCTGCAGCTGCAGATACTGCATCGCTGTGTTCCGTGTACCGCCCTGGTATTATACCGCCGTGAGGTAATCTTCTATCCAGGTTTTCGGCTCCTGCAGTCCGTCGTATTTTGGAGTTTCCGACGTCAACTTGAACCCTGTTGGCATGCGGGACTCGCGTATGCGATGGATAAAACACTTGGCTCCGCACGGCTCATCTTCCTCTTCCTCTGGGTCTGGCGCTCTTCGGTTCTCCTCGCGCCTTGTGTGGTTCTACTCGACTACCACACGTGGAGCCATGCTACGATCCACACCACGTGCTCGGCGGTTCCGATCCACTGTTTCTTGCGCACGCCTATCACGTGCTGTCATTGTTGGGTGCTCCTGCCGAGGTGATGCTTCTCGATGGCGTTCGCGTCTGGGCGGCGGGTGCGCTGGTTCTACTGCTGTGGCTGGTGGCCCAGCCGCTTGCAACGCGGTTCCGAGCATGCCAACTCCTCGTATCATCTTCCTGTGCAGTTCTGCTCGCGGATCGTCATCTTGAGGCTGCGTGGTGAGCAAATATGTCGCCAACGCCATGGCAGCATCTTGCGGTGTTTTGGGTAGTACACAGCCATTTGCATCTACCGTGTTGAAGGAGGACTCGAGGCTTCGAGTCTCTTCCCGTCTAGACCCCTCGGGCATGTCGTCTAATCTTGAACGGTGGCGGGTGTGCCCACGCTCCCTAGGAGTGTGCACTGAAGCGGAGGAGCGAAGGGATGACAACGCTGCCCTCCGCTCACTTGATTCTTGTGCGTGGCATTGTCGGTCGTCAAGTTCTTCTCGTCGTCTCTTCAAGCGCTTGGCCTGGTCGTGGAGAAGGTGATGGTAAACCATCAGCTCTGCCCTTATTGCGTCGGGTCTGAGCGGGGTTGCATTTTGCACAGCCGCCTTTATCCTGGCCATTGCGGCTTCGCCGATTGTGATGGTTTCTCGGGGATCTTGTGATCCTTGCGAGTCACCGGTCCTCTCGCTAATCATGCAGATTTGGATAGGGCGGGTAGAGGTGGTTTTCACCGAATCGAGGGAGCAGTTTTTGGTCTGGGCGTGTTAGTCAGCGTCGGGTTCGACGGGACTAGTGACGTCCTTGGCGTAAACATCACCGTCGAAGTAGAGCGACGAGCACTCGGACCCGGCTGTTTCCAGGGGGTCGTCGATGAGATCGCTTGGCGGGTGCTCCAGGAGGGGAGTTGGCGACGAAAATCTGGACTCAGCCGTTTCCGGGGAGTCGCTGGTGGAGCCGTCTGAAGGGTGTTCCGGAGGCGAGATTGGCGATGAAGATCTGGACTCAACCGTTTCCGGCGAGTCGCTGGTGGAGCCGTCCGAAGGGTGTTCCGGAGGCGAGATTGGCGATGAAGATCTGGACTCAACCGTTTCCGGGGAGTCGCTGGTGGAGCCGTCCGAAGGGTGTTCCGGAGGCGAGATGGGCGGTGAAGATGAATTCGTCGTTGCTGCTCGAACGGCGTCAGGTAAACGAAGGATACCGTGCCGATCTGCCAGGAGTCGCACGATTCCAAACGTCAGGGAGACGCTGCCCTGCAGGGAGTCAAAGATCGCATGCGCCTCCTGCGCGTGCGGGGTGAAGCAGAGGGAGCCGAAGTAGATCGGGTCCTCCAACCCTGCGGGATCTTGGATTGTCGGTGAAGGGGCCGCAGATGCCTGGGTTCCCACATCGAGGGTTCTCACAGACGGCGCCAACTGTCGAGGGATCAACTCGGTAGTGCCCCTCCTTGAGGGACTTGGGTTTATGGAGAACTTCATGACGTGGGTGACACCGGTGGCTAACAAGGGACACAGGAAATCGCCGGGGTTCGGATCCCCAGTGAGGCAAACGATCTGTATTCTCTTGCTGGTTTGTGTTACAATATCGCCGTAAGGGCTTATGGTAGCGATGCGATCTAGGGTGCCCTCTCCCCGGCGGCTCCTCCCAGCCTTTATAGTAGGCTGGGTCTCGGGTGTCTGTATCCGGGTAGGTTTACAAGGTCTAAAACGTAACCCTAACCCTAATCTGGCCCAATAAGAGACCTCGCGCCGCCCTTTACTTGGGCCTGGGCCTTACTCCAGATATGCTTGCCAGTGAATTCTTTCGAGTAATGGCCACCGGGTGCCCGACAGGTGGGACCCGATGATCATAACCATGTCACTTGCCTGCAGGTACTCCGAAGACGCATTTTGCCGGATTAAGCTTCATCTGGTACTCCCTTAGATTTGCAAAGGTTTCCGACAGATCGGCGATAAGATCGCCGTGCTTTTTTGACATGACCGCTATGTCGTTGATGTAGACATGAACATTGCGGCCAATCTACTTGTCCAAACACCGCTGCATACACCTTTGGTAAGTAGGACCGACGTTCTTTAAGCCGAAAGGCATTGTGACATAGCAGTAATTGTCATATGGCGTGGTGAAGCACGTCTTAATTTGATCTGACTCCTTCATCTTAATCTGATGGTAACCCGAATAAGCGTCCAGAAAACACAACATCTCTGAGCCGGCAGTTGAATCAATGACCTGATTGATATGCGGTAAGGCGAACGGATCTTTAGGACAGGCTTTGTTCAAGCCAGTGAAATCAATGCACATACGTAGCTCATAGGTGTTTTTCTTTGGGACTAGGACGGGATTTGCCAACCAATCAGTGTGGACAACTTCACGAATGAATTTGGCGGCGGTGAGCCTTAGGATCTCCTTTTCGAGCCGGCAGAGGCCTTGCTTGACCGGCTTTGCGTCCTTGTTGACTTTTAGGGAGTGCTCGGCAAGTTTCCTCGGGACACCTGGCATGTCGGATGGTGACCAGGCAAATATGTCCCGGTTCTCACGGAGAAACTTGACGAGCTCGCCTTCCACTACAAGAAATATGCTACCTAGTGACCCTCCATATTGGTCACTGAAAGGTCATGTTTTTTCATTTGTGACCTTTTTGTGACAAAAAACAGTTGTTCAAAAGATAAGCGTCACTAATGAAACTACGTGACCTTTTTTGGGAATTGGTCATAGACATCTATGACCAAAAAAAAAGGTCACAGATTTTGTGACCAAATTAGTTGGTCACTAGCTATCTGACCAGACCACGTCAGATCCAACGTGGCAGTGCTGACATGGCAAATTTGTGACCAAATGAAATGGTCGTAGATCAGATTCAGCCCGGTCCAATTCTCTGCTTTACATGGGCCAAGCCCAACAATTCTGTCTTTTATTTTCCTGTAATTCTTGTCAGTTACATGGGCCAAGCCCAACATTTCAGCCATTTAATTTATATCTAGGCTTTGACCTTTGCTCAAATGGTTCTGAAATTCCATTATTAAATTTTCGAGCTGGTCCCACTAGTCAGATGCATCCGAGTAGTAACCTAAAACCCACTTGTCATGTCCATCTCATAAATTGGTCCCACACACCAGAAAGTTGCAAATTTGTCAACTTATTTTCACAAGTGGGTCCCAATTATCAGGTATACATTTCACTCGTTTTCAAATCACATACATAATCAATATTTCAAACAGATCAGCAACACATGAATTTCATCAAATAAAACTAAATTAGTCTATTACAATCTTTACATGGCCTATGACAACATATATGACTACTATTATACAATATATAATAAGCAACTCATTGTTAAGTAGAATCTTCAGTCTTGCTCACAGCTTCAAACTCATGCAGATTTGCAGCATCAAACTGTTTCCAAGAAGAGCTGTTGTCAAGTAGAAACACCAAAATGTAGTATGTGCCAGTCATTAGTGAAGGTGAAGATCCCAGCCTCTTCAAGCAGGGAACAGTAATATGGACATTAGGAATATCGGCAAATAGCACGAGGTTGTCATACCTCATAGCATCTGGTAGATATGAGCCCTGATGAGATTCTGGAAAAGTTTGGCAATCCTTGTCCTTCTACACATCCATGAAATTCAAGTTTCAGATAAGGCAGGGTCAACAATGACATGGAAGCATAATTGACAGCTCTAAATCTATGAGAATCATAATTAATAACTCACTCAGGTAACTGACAGCAAGCAATAGAAGGGAAACATGCTTAAAGACGCAATAGAAGGGAAACATGTTTAAACTTGGGTATTAAAAATCAAGCTCTAGCAAACATAAGCAACATTTAAGTTCTTTTTGGGTGGACAAGAACACATAAAATAATGATTAACATCTCAGAATCTCAGTGATGACTTATAAAACAACCACAAAACAAATCGAACACAAATGTTCCGAAGCTTCTACCACATTTATTTAAGTACATGAGAACAATAGTACAATTCTCTGCAAAAAAAATATAAGAGTACAATTCATTCTCTCTGAATAATCAGCAAAACTGAGATAAACGTTCACATTTGGTTTTGCACATTATTCATAATAATGATCTTGAACTAAGGGAAGATGCATAATAGCACATGAAGACTACTACGAACTAGACATCTAAAATTGACTTCATTATTCTACACCACCAAGCAAATTTATTTCATGCAATATAAGTGAGGGCCAACATGGAAGAGGGAGACAGGGGGGTAATTTACCTTTCTGTCATTTACCAACTGGTGCCGAAACAATATGTCCAAGGTTATTCTCCCTGTCCTTGTCAACCTTAATAGCATCCCTGCAGGAATAAATAAGACAATATACTAAACATTAGCTATCGCTGCATGGCAGTTAATAACAACATTGCTGCACCAAAGGATATGCAATACAAAAGGATACCAAACCGGGATCACATTCCACCAGCAGAATTCACTTCACACAAGCGCGATGCCCCCACCATAGAGAATCACACATTGATCAGCATCAGTGTGTCACCTAGCAGTATCAAAATTTACTAACTTGGAACAATTTGAGATAGCAAACACAAGTAGTTGGGTATCGGAGAAACAATTTTAGCATCCATCCTAAGAGAGTAGCAAAAATATTCAAGACACACCAAGCTTCACAATATTTGGTATGCTATCAATCATCAAGCACTAGAAGTCTGATAATAATACGTAGTAGCCATGTCCAGATGAAAAGTCTCAAACGGCAAAAGTCAAGTCACCCTCAGAATCACCAGGTTGGAAACCAATGTCATCCTATGAATTCCCTATGTTGCACATGCATACAAATTTCCATCTAAATTCCTCATTTACGTCAATAATACAGGTTATCTATCACTTGACAAAAAAAATGAACCCGGTAGACCCTCCTCACACAGTAAATCATCTCAGAGGATCCCGCTAAACCTCATAACAGGAACGACGTAACAAGATACTTCACAACCCACCGTAGGGGACGCGGCTTGCGCGGAGTAGAGGGGACGAGGGGGCGCGTACCATAGGTGATGATAGCGCTGGTGGGTGGGACCTTGAACTTTCCGGCGACGATCTTGGGCGCCACGGTGAAGGGCGCCTCCTCCGGTACGCTGAACCTGTGAAGCCACAAAGTGAGGGGGTCAGCATCATGAACAGCCGCTCAGACCGCGATCCAGGAGACGAGATCTGGTAGGGTAGGGGGTGGGGGCGGTGAGAGGGGAGAGGAATCGGTGGTGGGCACGGTGAGAGGCAGGCCCTAGCTTCATGTGTGGGCTCCGGTGACTGTTGGTTCCCCCGTGGGCGAGCTCTGAGCAGCTGGATCGGGTGAGATGGGAGAGGAATCGGTGGTGGGCGCGGTCAGAGGGGAGATGAATCGGATGAGGGGATGCGAGGGAGGGCTAGCTAGAAGCAAGGTGCATGCCGGCGGAGGTGAGCTCGGGCGTGGTTGGAGGGGTGGAGGGAAGGAGGCGTGGGGGCGTTCGGTGTTCACCAGGGGATCGATCCGGAGACGAGGAGGGAGGATGGAGCAGCGAGATTCGCGTGGCTGGTGCGGCCGGCTAGAGGGAGGTGTGCGGGGTCGCGGAGGCGCACTACGTTCAGACGAGAATGGGGCGGCGATCTTCTCTCGGTCCTCTCGCTGGCCGCCGTTGTGAGATAGAATGGAGGAGAAAGGATTGGGTTCATTTGGCTAGGGTTTCGGTGGAGGCGGAGGCGACGCGCTGGTTTTATTCCAGAAGAGCGCGCTCACGACCGTCAGATCGGTATCCGACGGCTGGCTGTGCACCATCAGCTGTCCAACGGGCCTAAGGTTCAAGCAGGAAGCGGGGCTGGGCCAGTTTCGGCCCATTTTGGCAGAATAGTTAATTAAGACAGAAAAAACTTTTGACCTAGTCTATTCCGCACGAAGCGGGTAAAATTTCAACGACATGTGCTTCGTAGTTTGCTCACGATTATTTAAAAAATAAATTAGGTACACAAGTATCTATTTTATCAGAGATCACAAAGAGTTTCGTAAGATTCAACCCCTGACTAAAAACGACCGTGTTGTCAATTTTGATCGCATTTTGAAATCGGCATAAAGTATTTAAAAAATGAAAATCCTTCGCAATGTATCATTATATGTGACCTAGTTCTGAGGAAAAATAAATAACTTGGAATACGGCAAATATTTTAAAAAGTGTTCTCAGAAATGAGATACCATATATGAAGATTCGTGGATTCACGCCAAATGACGAATGTTATGGCGACTTTCATGGTATAGTTTGTTTAAATGTGCCCATATTATGCACAAGTGTGCATCTTGGAATGGAGAACAATGTTTCCGAAGAAATATTTCATTTTCTTTACCCATTTTTCATTTTCCGAGTTCCAAAAATTGTATTTTTTGAAGAACCTACCAAAAATATGGTGCAAAATTAGCCCCCTCCCATTAAAAAAAATATTATACCGCATGTTATGCACAAATAACCAAAATATCGTGTGTCAAAAGGTTCCCATCCACCAAAATATAGTTTCACAAGATTCAACCCCTAGCAAAGAACGGTCGTGTCGTCAATTTTGACAACATTTTGAAATCGGCATAAAGAATTCAAAAAAATTAAAATAATGGAAATCCTTCGCAACGTGTCATTATATGTGACCTAGTTTTGAGGAAAAATAATAAACTTGGAATGTGGCAAATATATTGAAAAAGTGTTCTCAGAAATGAGCTACCACGGACGAAGATTCATGACTCTCAAGCCAAATGACGAATGTTATGATGAAGTTCATCGCATAGTTTGTTTAAATATGTCCATATTATATACAAGCGTGCATCTTGGAATGGAGAACAATGTTTCCGAAGAAAGTTTTCATTTTCGTTACACAAAAAAATCATTTCTCATTTTCCGAGTGCCGAAAATGGGTTGTTTTGTGAAGCACCTGCCAAAAACATGTTACAAATTTGAACCACGGCAATTTATAAAAATATTGGACCATATTTAATTCACAAATAACCAAATGTTTGTGTTTTAAAAGGTCTCTATACACCTCTCATCAAAAAGACAAATTTCTGCCGATTCGGTTGGAAACGGATCAAATTTGAACTACAACCGCCTCGTAGTTTGCTCGTGATTTTTAAAAAAATCATGTTTAGGTACACAACTATCTATTTCATCCGAGATACTCCAATAGTTTCGCAAGATTCAACCCCTAGCAAAGAACGGTCGTGTCGTCAGTTTTGACAGCATTTTGAAATCGGCATAAAGAATTAAAAAAATCAAAATAATAGAAATCCTTCGCAATGTGTCATTATTTGTGACCTAGTTGTGAGCAAAAATAATAAACTTGGAATGTGGCAAATATATTGAAAAAGTGTTCTCAGAAATGAGCTACCACGGACGAAGATTCATGACTTTCAGGCCAAATGACGAATGTTATGATGAAGTTCATCGCATAGTTTGTTTAAATATGTCCATATTATATACAAGCGTGCATCTTGGAATGGAGAACAATGTTTCCGAAGAAATTTTTCATTTTCGTTACACAAAAAAAAGCATTTCAGATTTTTCGAGTGTCGAAAATGGGTTGTGTTGTGAAGCACCTACCAAAAACATGTTACAAATATGAACCAAAACAATTTATAAAACTATTGGACCATATTTAATGTAGGAATAACCAAATGTTTGTGTTTTAAATGGTATCTATACACCTCTCATCAAAAAGACAAATTTCTGCTGATTCGGTTGGAAACGGGTCAAATTTGAACTACAACTGCCTCGTAGTTTGCTCGTGATTTTTTTTAAAAATCATTTTTAGGTACACCACTATTTATTTCATCAGAGATACTCCAATAGTTTCGCAAGATTCAACCCCTAGAAAAGAACGGTCGTGTCGTCAATTTTGACAGCATTTTGAAATCGGCATAAAGAATTCAAAAAAAATCAAAATAATGGAAATCCTTCGCAATGAGTCATTATATGTGACCTAGTTTTGAGGAAAAATAATAAACTTGGAATGTGGAAAATATATTGAAAAAGTGTTCTCGGAAATGAGCTACCACGAACGAAGATTCATGACTTTCAGGCCAAATGACGAATGTTATGATGAAGTTCATCGCATAGTTTGTTTAAATATGTCCATATCATATACAAGCGTGCATCTTGGAATGGAGAACAATGTTTCCGAAGGAAGTTTTCATTTTCGTTACACAAAAAAATCATTTCTCATTTTCTGAGTGCCGAAAATGGGTTGTTTTGTGAAGCACCTGCCAAAAACATGTTACAAATTTGAACCACATCAATTTATAAAAATATTGGAACATATTTAATTCACAAATATCCAAATGTTTGTGTTTTAAAAGGTCTCTATACACCTCTCATCAAAAAGACAAATTTCTGCCGATTCGGTTGGAAACGGGTCAAATTTGAACTACAACCGCCTCGTAGTTTGCTCGTGATTTTAAAAAAAAATCATGTTTAGATACACAACTATCTATTTCATCAGAGATACTCCAATAGTTTCGCAAGATTCAACACCTAGCAAAGAACAGTCGTGTCATCAATTTTGACCGCATTTTGAAATCGGCATAAAGAATTCAAAAAAAATCAAGATAATGGAAATCCTTCACAATGTGTCATTATATGTGACCTAGTTGTGAGGAAAAATAAGAAACTTGGAATACGGCAAATATATTGAAAAAGTGTTCTCAGAAATGAGCTACCATGAACGAAGATTCATGACTTTCAGGCCAAATGACGAATGTTATGATGAAATTCATCGCATAGTTTGTTTAAATATGTCCATATTATATACAAGCGTGCATCTTGTAATGGAGAACAATGTTGCCGAAGAAAGTTTTCATTTTCGTTACACAAAAAAATCATTTCTCATTTTCCGAGTGCCGAAAATGGGTTGTTTTGTGAAGCACCTACCAAAAACATGTTACAAATTTGAACCACAGAAATTTATAAAAATATTGGACCATATTTAATGCACAAATAACCAAATGTTTGTGTTTCAAAAGGTCTCTATGCACCTCTCATCAAAAAGACAAATTTCAGCTGATTCGGCTGGAAACGGGTCAAATTTCTGCAATGACGTAGTTTGTTCAAATGTTTCCATCAGAGATACACCAATAATTTCTGCAGTGACGTAGTTTATTCAAATGTTTCCATAATGTGCACAAGTCGTGCATCTTGGAATGAAGAATAATGTTGTCAAAGGAAGTTTTCGTTTTCTTCGCACAAAAAATCATTTTCTATTTTCGAACGCCAAAGTTTGTTTTTTTGTGCGAAGAACCTAACTCAAATATGTTGCAAAAGTAGACCACACGAATTTTAAAAACTGTACCTAATAGTATATAATGACATAGGACACTTTTAGAGAAGTTTGAAAATTTATTTGGTTGAAATTGAAGTTCAAAACCAATTGTTATGAAAGAAAACAGAAAAATAAAAGAGAAAGAACAAAAAAAATCCCGCTATGCCATGCTGGGCAGCCCAGCAGCTAAGCCGAATCGGCCCATTCTCCTCACCAACCGGCCCGCCCGAAATAGGCCTAGTGGCTCAACTTATAGGTTAAAGACAGAGGGCGCGCCTGTTTGACACAAGCGTGCTGGTGGCCTTGTGGTTCGAAGGCCAGAGGAGTAAGGGCAGGTTGCGGGTTCGAGTCCCCGGCTCGCCCTTTTTGCCAATAATTATGCAGTATATGGCGGGTCCTATTATGTTGGGTCCCACTCGTCAGCGTGCAGTATATGGCGGGTCCTATTATGTTGGGTCCCATTCGTCAGCAGGGTATGTCCCACATGGAGGGTTCCACTTAACAACAGTGTGTCACACGTGGATTGTCCACCGGTTAGAAGGGTGGGTCGCACTGGACAGTAGGGTCAGCCCCACATGGCAGGTCGGTGGGTTCGGACTGTCATTGAATAGGGGTGGAGTTGGATTTTATATTTAAATTGACAAGTGGATATGATACATAGGCGAAAATTGACAAATGGACGTGACACGTAGGCAAAAATGCTGAGGTGGCCGCCCAGTCATTTCAACGCATCATAAATTAGGAGTATGACCATTTAAATTGGTCGTAATTAGTTAGCAAAAAGGTCATAGGCTAGTGTCGTCTCCATTATGACCAATTCATGCAATGAGACTATGACCTTTCTGATAAATTTGGTCATTATGTTTTCGGGTTTGGACCCTCCAAAATTGCTTATGACCAAGTTATTCGAAATGGTCACAGATCTATGACCAATTTTCTCAGGGTCACTGACAGAAGGTCACTAGTTGACATATTTCTCGTAGTGTTCCAATTTGTCGTCGAGACCGGCACCGATGATGGCCTCCTTTGCCGGATCATCCTTCGAGAGCTTGATTTTCTTGGTGTCATCCTTTGGCTTGAAGCTTGAATCAACCTTAGAAGATGGCTTTTTTGTTGCCGGCATCTCATCGGGACCAATTGTTTTCTTGAGATCCTCCAACTCTTCCCTGCAGATTTCTTGTTCAGCATGGACGGCATTGGAGGCCTCGCACTCCTTGGCTTTCTTGAAGTCTCCTTTGACTGTGATGATCCCATTGGGTCCCGGCATTTTCAGCTTTCTATAGATGTAGCAGGGCCGAGCCATAAACTTGGAAAAAGCCGGACGTCCAAAGATTGCATGATATGCACTTTTAAAGGGCACCACCTCAAAAGAGACGTCCTCAGTCCGAAAATTATCAGCTTCACCAAAGGTGACCTTCAGGGTGATTTGCCCCATCGAAGAGTGTAATACCCCACAGTTATAGGTTCCGAAAGGGTAGAAATAGAAAGTTTGCATCTTTGCATTCATGCATATTTGAAAAGTCCGAATAATTTTTGCGCTTTTATGCAAAAAGGACTAAGAGGACGAACTCTGACCAACGTCGATGATTTGGAAACATATCACTGACCAGTAGTTGAGACTAGTCGATATAACCTTAGTCATCTTAAAACCCTAGTTTGCAAATTAGAGGTTGGGTTATCATCCCTATTAAAAAAAATTTGCAAAGGTAAAATTCAAAATTTAATACAATTGACATCAACACTTGTATAATTCAATCTTATTCACAATCTCAAGTTTTGATTCCAATTCTTGAATTCAAATTTTATTTAACAAACATAAATTATCTTAGTATTCAAAGAATTCTCATCATATCTTTTTCTATGCAATTCAAATTTTAAACCTCCAAAAATATGGAAAACATTATCACCATCACATCTACAGAAACAATTCTTCATACAAATTAAATTATTTTCCAACATCCAAAAAATTATAATACACAATTCTGATACAAATAAATTATAATATACAATATACATTATCAGGTCCATATACAAATTTGTTACAGAAAGTTAAAAGAAAATTTCCTAAACACTAAATCCTGTAGCAATCTTCTGAAACCTTCAACCTGCAAAATCAAACACAATTCACAAATAGAAGAAATTGTTAATATTAGTAATGTAGCCAAGTACTTTGGTACTGGCTGTTTGCTTTAATATTTGGCAGATTGCCAAACTCCATGAATTGGAGTTGGCATTTGAATTTAAAAAGCAGAACCAAATCAAATATCCAACCAGAGGCAACATGATCATGCTCAACATGCATTTAAGCATGTAAAAAGGGGCAAAGGCAAAACCAGCATTTCAACTTAGGCAACCTGGAGGGACTAGCTGGATAAAAACATGATCAACTCCAATTTTTTCCAAAGGCTACAATGGGACAGAATAATTCATCTCTGCCAAATATAATTTCTAAGCCAACCTTATTAATGTTGTGGTGTCACATTTACCATTAATTGATAAATGGACCCAATTTCCTAAAAGCCCACAGTCAAATCCATTCACAACCCAGTTATAATTCCAGCCCAATTGTAAAGCCACCCAAAACCCATCAAGGTTACTTTAGAGCTAAGGAGCAAGTCGGCACAGCAAAGATAAGAACAAGTGAGGTGGAGGGATACATCCCTGCACTAAAATCTTAGCTCAAGTTCATCCATAGATGGATTTGAAGCATCTCATAACCAGATTGAACAACAGCAGCCGGTCAGAGCAAGGATAGGATCAAGGAGGTGGAAGAGTTAGCCATAATGGAGTAAACAATGTCCAGGCACAGAAATTCAATCACCAGAGGATAAGAACCTCATTAGTTTAACAGAAGAGTAGCAGCTCGAGGTGGAGGAGGGCCACTGTAAGCAGCTTATACATCACATGCATTTATCCTGGTGTCACCACTAGATTCACCCAAAAACCCTATAAATAGGGCAGCCAGCCGAATCCACAAGGTACAACACAACCAAAAACGTCACACACATCTCTGAAAATGTTCATCATCAAGAACATTAGCCACAGCACAACTTGCAGCTAGAATTATACACTTTAGGAAACTTGAAGCAGCTAGGAGGAGCAGGCTAACCACAAGACACAGGTTTTTAGTTTAGCCAGAAGACCAAGCTACTCATCAACAGCAGGTTGATCCTTTGAGTGCTATAGGCAGAGAAGGAGAGAATCAGCTAGCTTTGACAATGACAGAGCCAAGCTAAGCATGTTTGCATGCGTGGAAGGGAAGAGAGGAAGTGAGGAGTATCTGTTCTTATCAGAACCATGTTCAACATGGACTATTCTAAGGATAGATGAGAGGGAAGTGCAACACCTGTTCTTTATAAAATACACACAAGCCATTAGCTTAGCACATCTGTTCACTAGAAGAAGCATAGGAAAGCATAGAAAGGAAATTTCCAAGCTAATTTTCTAGCCAGCTTCTATGTAACTCCAGTGGAGGCATCACAGCATGCATAGCTATTTTCTTTTAGCCACAGAAATAATTCCACACTTGCACAGAGCACAGAACACAGCTATAGCATGATATCCAATTCCAAAACCCTATTTTTCTCACCCAAATCTTATCTCTGTCAACTTAAGAAATTCCTCTAAATATACCCTGCACTACACACTACTGAATCGAGCACTAAAACATCTAGGACAAAATAAATCATCAGCAACAAAGTCTATCCAGTGTACTAGTGTGAATTTTTGCTAAGTACCAGTAAGGAGAAGTTGAGCAGCATAGCAGTTAAGCTAGTCCAGAGAAGAATCTAGGAGGAGGAGATAGCAGAGAGGAGGAAGAAGAGGAATCTTACCGTACGCCCATGGCCGTAACGACATGACGACGGGGCAGTGCCCGTGTGGTCATGACGGAGGACCAAGGGAGAAGCCGCACCACAGCAACACCACCCCAGCACCACAGCGGCACGGAGGCGAGCTCCACACCGGCGGCGGCGGGAGTCGGGAGCACGACGAATCGCGCTGCAACCGAAACCCTCACCAGGGGAAAGGTCCAGCATGAACGCGTCGGTGGAGAAGGAGGGGAACAGCTAGGTGGAGCCAGAGAGCGGAGCTATGCACCTAGTCATGGCGAGGCAGCTCGGAGAAGGAGAAGCACGGCAGAGCGGCGCCGTCACCGAAACCCTAACCCTAGGGTTGGGTTGCGCACGAACACACCGGAGGGAGAAAAGCAGATCGAAGGGGAGGCGAAGAGAGAGCGTCGAAAGGGCTTTCGATTGCGCTCTAGCACGACGGCGGAGATGGCCGGAGCACGCCGGAATCGGCCGGCGACGGCGAAGGCGAAAAGGGGAACGCGTCGACCACGGGAGTGAGAGAGAGAAGAGAGGGAGAGAAGAGTGGTTCGGTCTGAATGAACCTGTCCGGGTTGACTTGGTTCAACCAAGTACCCGAGGACCTAAGTGCAATTATAAGAAATTGCTGAATTCAAATCAAAGTCAAGTTATGATTCAAATTTTAATCCCANTTGGAATGTTTTAAAAATCACAAAAAATTTAAAACTTTATTAATAATTAAATAAAGTCTCCAAAAATCAAGAAAGCTTTTATAGAAGATTGTTTTGACATCTTCAAAGTTATATTTTAAATTAAATATTCCTTTATCTTCAAATCTCAATTTTAAGTCTTGTAAATAAAATATTTAAATGGGGTTTTCAAATAGTATTTCCCCCTTTGGTTTATTGTTTTTTAAAAGGAATAATATGGGGATTATAAACCCTATTTCATTTGTGGAAATAATTTAAATACATTTCCAAGCTTTGTTTTATAAAAATGTTTATCTTAAATTATTTTAATATGAAAATGAGTTATCATTTGGAATGATATTACTCATAGTATCCTCTGGTTTTTAATTAAATATTTTGGGATATTTATAAACCTTAATTTGGAAATTTCCCAAATAGCCATATAAGGCAAATTTGACCAAAAGGGTATTTTGGTAATTTTGTTTTGACCAAAAATAGTTCCTAAATGATATTTTGACTATTGGAATTTTACAAATTTACAAATTTATTTGACTTGATTTGGAGGCCTAAATCAAAAGTTATAAAAGAAAACACAAGAATAAAGAAAAAGAAAAAAAATCGCTGATGTCAGCGATGACGTCATCGTCTTCAATCTCCACTACGGTAGTGCTGCCGATCGATCTTCCTCTTGATTGCGTTCGTTTGAAGCCACCATTCGCCTCCCGATCCCTCCACCTTAAAGCCCACGACGCCCTCCTTCTTTCCCCTCTCCCTCCCCTTCTAATCGTGCCCTAAGTCCGTCGAATTCTCCGCCGGAGCTCCGTCGGTCCGCCGCCTTTTTTCGTTTTCGGCCGACACAGTGAGTTTCCGCCGCCGATTCTTGGCCGCCGTCCTTCCCTCGCCCTTGTGCACCCCAGTGACATCAACTTTGGATTTTTCCTGCAGCTAAACGTCGAGCGCGAGCTCGACGGATCTCGCCGCCATTCCGTCACACTCCGGCCGCTCTGCCCCTTCCCGCATGGTGGATATTGAGACGCCGAGCACGCAATCCTCTTCACCAAGTCGCACCGTGTCCGTATCAGCCCTCTGCGCAACCAACGAGCCACCGGATGACACAAAAGCATCCGCGCCTGGAGCTCGCCGGCGCCACCACCAACTCCAGCCGCTCCTTGCCTCTGTTCAAGGACGTACGCGAGGACGCCACCGCGCCAACGACCCAGCCTCGACGGTCCGCGCCTCGTGGTCGTCTCCTTCGTCTCCGAGGACCACCGAATCGTCATCTCCATCAACGCCCGAGCGCCCTCCGCCAATGTCCGTCCATCTCCGGTGTACCGCACCACCGTGGTATGAAACCCTAGCCCAGAGCCATTAGATCTTAAATCGACGGCCACGATTTGATCTTTTTAACCGAACCGGTACGCCAACGTGGCAGCCCAGTCAGCGCCACATCGTTACCTAGTCAGCACCAGTCAGCATCCAGTCAGCCAGGAATTTCTGTGAATTTTCCTATTTAGATTTAATTGGCAGATTTGCAGAAAAACCCCTAGATCTTCAAACCATCATAACTTTTTACTGGTTTGGCCAAATTCAAATATTTTTATATTTGAAATCCTTGGAATCTGTAGAATCTTTCTGGCTTTTTATTTTTCTGTTTTGAGTTAGTTTAGATTATTCAAATTTCAAATGTGTGATTTGAGTAATTTTAACATAACTTTAATTCTATAAGTCCAAAAATTGCAAGAAAAATAGTTTTAGAAACCTTATAATATGTCCAATATAGATACTCTGTTATAAAATATTTTTGAGCATTATTTTGGTGATGTAAAAATCAGAGGCTCAATTTGAGTATTTTTTATATTGTTTAAATTCTATAAATCTTTTAAATTGTTTTCTTTTAGAAAAATACCCCAAATAGTTGCCTCTGTCCAGAGAAACAAGAACCAACCCTTAGAACCTTGGAGATCACCCCTTCGTTCCATTTTTGACCCTAGACCTCATTATAATAATTCTTTTTGCATATTGAGTTATGTGATGAGACTTGGACCACCAACCCAGTTGTGTTGCTTTTGCCCATGTTTTTGATATGTTGTTTTATATGTGTGGTATTGTTTGTTTATTGCTATCTCTTGCCTTGTTTAGAGTGAACGGAGTGCTCCAAGATACGTTGAAAAGAGGGTGTGAGCAACGACAAGTTTTTCAAAGGCAAGTGATGCTCCTGCATAAATTACCTATTATTTCTCCTATATGCATTTTAGTGTTTTATTTAAGTAAAGCTGATAGGTGTTATTAGTATTGCTATGCTAGACCTGTTTAGTATTACTCCAAATATTCCTAAGTGTCTAGTACCTATATGATAACTTAGTAGAAGTATTGAAATGCTATGCTTGTGTTTTGTTATGAAAAGCTAATTTCTACTAGTTAAACAACTACCTGGGTGGCAATTGATTTTGCTCTATTGGTGGTACAAAGTTGAGTGGCTGCTCAGGGCCATTTCCTGGTTATACCTGAGTATGTGCACTTGTGAACGGCCACCCAGGAACAAAGAGATTTAAGTTACTCCATGTGAAGATTGCTTCCAGTGCAGCCACTTGGTATTATGGCTCTGCCTTGACTAAGTAAGTTCTAGGAACCTGATTCCGGCAGTTCTCAGCGGATGAATGTCTTGTATGGGTCTGCCTGACGAACAGGGGACTAGTTCCCAAAGGTCTCGTCTTCGCTTCACCTTTCCTTTTCATTTCAAGAAGGTCAAGGACAGAATGGGTTGATGAAGACTTGTGGTGAAAGTGCACAACCTCTCGAGAGTGTCAAACTATGATCATAGCCGTGTCCCGGTTACGGACATTCTGAGCAGCTGAACAAGGATGTCAACTGAAGATCTCAACATTCCAATTTCTCTAAGTTAAAACTTGATGGATGAACAAGAGTAGTTGAGACGGTGGTTTTCATGCCATGATGAAAGTCTCGTATAGTTGAAAAGAAGTTTTACAAAGAGATAGGAAAAAGTTGGCTTTCTGCAAAATAGCCTTCAACTCCAGATCCATTTAATGGTTCTGACCAATTTTTGGCTGTAACCTACGTGTTGCAGGTTTTCTGACGACGAGTAAGGAAACGAATAAGGGTTTCGAGTCTGCAACCAACATGTTTGCCTGTGGCACATGAAGATGATGAGGCTCCATGCTATTTTAAGTTTTCCGCTGCTGAACTTTGTAACATGCTAGCCTTTGGCTATGCAATTTGTAATGTTTTATTCTTCTGGATCATCGATGTAATAGATACTTGACGCAATTGCATGATATTACATCTTGAACTGTGGTGCTAGCTATTCGATCCAGGGACTAGCACAATAACACAGGAATCTTGGCCAATTTTAAAATGGCAAGGTCGCTACAGATGGTATCAGAGCACTGTGTTGCATGTAGGTTCGAAACCCTAGGTTTGGATTAGAACTAGGAAAAGCCCTAGAATTGAAAATCTATTTTATTCAATCTTATTAAAAAGAAAATATTTGCAAGTGTCTTTTCTCATACTCTCATCTATTATTCACTTTGTAAGACATCTTTCCTCATTCAAATGGTCCTTATTGGTGGATTTCAACTCAACTGATGTTAGACGATGAAGATCACCACAAGACAAGCTACACTGAAGGTCGAAGGAGAACTTAAAGAGATTCAATGAAGAAATAGATGAGACCACCACTTTAGTTACCTTGCTAGAACAATGTTAACGTGATAGTGTATTGATCATACTTAGTGAGTATGGCAATACTAGGTTGTTTGTTTGTTTGTGTGAGAAGCTTGTTGCTTGATGCTTGCTAGATGTTGTTTGTAAGGTGAATTGCCTTGATCTGCTGGTTAGGGGTAGAACTTCCTTTAGATTCTTTCTATCTCTACTCATCCATGCTAAACTAAATAGATGTCCCAGCCAAATCCCAACAACCCGGTGATTCCTACACTACAACAGTTACTAGATGTACAGAATCAATTGAACGTGCTGATGACCCAAAACGGAGAAGACAACAAAGACATTCCAGCACCACCACCATCTCAAGTGGACATGCTGATCAGATTCTTAAAGCTTCGACCAGAAAAGTTCTCAAGAACTGCAGAACCTATTTTGGCTGATGATTGGCTACGTTCAGTGAATAATGATTTAGTGACCATCGGATGCACAGATGCAGAGAAGGTTAGATTTGCGGCACATTTACTAGAAGGATCTGCAGCAGACTGGTGGGACAGCTACCAGATCACACATCCCATTGAAGAGATGACATGGGAATTGTTCCAAGAAGGATTCCGTGCTGCACATATTCAATCTGGAGTGATGAAACTGAAGAGGGAAGAATTTTACGAGCTCCGACAAGACAATCGAGATGTTATAGAATACATGAATGAGTTCAATAATCTGGCGCGCTACGCATCGGATGATGTTGATACAGATACTAATAGGAAAGAAAGGTTTCTAAATGGTCTGAATGACGAGCTATCCATTCTATTGACAGTTGCATATACCCCAAACTACCAGTCACTGGTTGACCAAGCGATAACCTTGGAGAGCAAACTGAAGCAAGTTGCGAACAAGAAGCGAAAGCATAATGTGGAAGAGCATCACTCAGAATTACAGCAGGAATTGCACACTTCAGATGATGAACGTAATCATTTTGAGTTCAACTATCATGGAGACAATAACCACCATTGTCCTAATATTCATAGACACGACTTTCATGGAGAAATTGATCACCACATCAACCATGGACACCACAGCCCCGTGCATACTGAAGAGGTTTATGACCTCAGAAATGAGCACCTTATGGGAGAAAGCAGTAGTCAGAATCGCCACCCCAAACCCAACAGGAAGGACATCAGCCAGGTGGAGTGTTTCAAATGCAAGAAAATGGGACACTATTCTTGGGACTGTCCAGAAAAGAAGATTTATTGGGACCAAGCCAACTCAATTCCGAAAGGGACATGTGTTTTCTATAAACATGGCGAGAGTTCTCAAGAGACCAAACCCAGTTATTGAAGAATTGTTGATCAACTCATGTCCTGCACTAGTACTTCTCGATGCTGAGGCTACACATTCATTCATATCAAAAGACTTTGTGATGAAAAATAAGATATCCTATCAAGGGATTAGAAGACCCATCAGAGTAAGCTCTACAGAAGGGAAGAGACTAGCAAACGCGGTATGCCAAAACATGACCTTGGAATTTGAGACACACAAGTTTCCAAGCGAGTTGTTTGTGCTAGACTTGCAAGGCTTTGATATAATCATAGGAAAGGACTGGATGTCCAGATATGAAGGTCAGATAGATCATGCCAGTAAAGTGGTCACACTACACCAGACAAGAAGCGGATCAGACATCAGTGTAAGCAAGAAACGAAGACACCAACTGAGACTTCATGAGGAGTTAGCCAAGAAGGACCAGAGTCAATGTGAATGTTTTAAGGATGTAATAAATGTCACTAGTTATATGTAAGTGGAAGAATAAGTATTATGATGTAAGGGTGATGTAATGTCGAAGTAATAACCATATTATGTGAGGATGAATGAAACTAGTACCGACTATCTTATACCAAAACTTAAACGAAACAATAGCCATTGTTGTGAAGCCTGTTTATCATAATCGGGGATGAAGACATGACACTGAAATGGACAAGCAAAGACGACATGGAAAGCGTGTTTCCCCAAGGAGAAGGATAGCAGAAAAGTGTAGTGTGAGCTAACCTGTGTAGGAGTTTTCGTAACCCCATAGTTTGAAGGACGGATAGTTTAGTTCAGGTTGTCTTGCAGATGGGAAACTTTCTGTTAGACAAGTGAGGATGCCCGAGAGATAGTTTACGTGATTTACCTATCTACATATTGAGGAAATGATACGGGTGCAGGATGGACTGATCACCATTCCTACTACTCATGTTATTCCCTTCACTATTTGGATTGATAAATCTGAGTGACATACCTATAAGAGAGACGACGTTGATAAGCCTGATCCATAGGAGGATAATATATTATAACCCTATGTGAGGCAAAAGTTGCCGAAACGTAAGATATTCGGTGAGGATAAACCACAACTCTCGTGAAGAAGAAGAGATCCAACAATGAAAGTTTTGACCTACCATGAGAGTTTCGTTAGAAATGACGCTTTGTTTGCAGTGAAGGATGCCAACCTAGAGAAGAAATATTTCCGGAGACATCACATGGATGAGGATGTAATATGTCAAGCCATATTAAAGAGAATGGTATCCGAAGTTATCTAAAGAGACACCCACCTATTGGAGATGGAGCACTTCATGAGTGTAAGATATAGTTGACTCCAGTGAGACCTAAAGACTAACCCGATGGACCCTAGCCCGAAGGAAAGAGTTCAAGACTGCCTACAAAAGTTTCTTTTAAGGGTGGTAGCCCACCCAGTTGCCTAAAACCCGGATAACCGAACCCATCTTTCTTTCTAGCCTCTTCGAATCTCGGGGACGAGATTCCTTTTAAGGGTGGTAGGTTTGTAACATCCCAAATTTTGGAATGTTTTAAAAATCACAAAAATTTAAAACTTTTATTAATAATTAAATAAAGTCTCCAAAAATCAAGAAAAGCTTTTATAGAAGATTGTTTTGACATCTTCAAAGTTATATTTTAAATTAAATATTCCTTTATCTTCAATCTCACTTTTAAAAGTCTTGGAAATTAAAATATTTAAATGGGTTTTCAAATAGTATTTCCCCCTTTGGTTTATTGTTTTTAAAGGAATAATTATGGGGATATTATAAACCCTATTTCATTTGTGAAATAATTTTAAATACATTTTCAAGCTATATTGTATAAAATGTTTTATCTTAAATTATTTTAAATGAAAATGAGTTATCATTTTGAATGATATTACTCATAGTATTCCTTTGGTTTTTATTTAAATATTTTGAGATATTTATAAACCCTAATTTGGAAAATCCCCAAATAGCCATATAAGGCAAATTTGACTAAAAGGGTATTTTGGTAACTTTGTTTTGACCAAAAATAGTTCCTAAATGTCTATTTTGACTATTTGGAATTTTACAAATTTTTACAAATTTATTTGACTTGATTTGGAGGCCTAAATCAAAAGTTATAAAAGAAAACAGAAGATAAAGAAAAAGAAAAAAATCGCTGATGTCAGCGATGACGTCATCGTCTTCAATCTCCACTACGGTAGTGCTGCCGATCGACCTTCCTCTTGATTGCGTTCGTTTGAAGCCACCATTCGCCTCCCCGATCCCTCCACCTTAAAGCCCACGACGCCCTCCTTCTTTCCCCTCTCCCTCCCCTTCGAATCGTGCCCTAAGTCCGTCGAATTTCTCCGCCGGAGCTCCGTCGGTCCGCCGCCTTTTTTCTTCGTTTCCGGCCGAAACAGTGAGTTTCCGCCGCCGATTCTTGGCCGCCGTCCTTTCCCTCGCCCTTGTGCACCCCAGTGACATCAACTTTGGATTTTTCCTGCAGCTAAACGTCGAGCGCGAGCTCGACAGGATCTCGCCGCCGTTCCGTCACACTCCGGCCGCTCTGCCCCTTCCCGCATGGTGGATATTGAGACGCCGAGCACGCAATCCTCTTCACCAAGTCGCACCGTGTCCGTATCAGCCCTCTGCGCAACCAACGAGCCACCGGAACGACGAAAGCATCCGCGCCTGGAGCTCGCCGGCGCCACCACCAACTCCAGCCGCTCCTTGCCTCTGTTCAAGGACGCACGCGAGGACGCCACCGCGCCAACGACCCAGCCTCGACGGTCCGCGCCTCGTGGTCGTCTCCTTCGTCTCCGAGGACCACCGAATCGTCACCTCCATCAACGCCCGAGCGCCTCCGCCAATGTCCGGCCATCTCCGGTGTACCGCACCACCGTGGTATGAAACCCTAGCCCAGAGCCATTAGATCTTAAATCGACGACCATGATTTGATCTTTTTAACCGAACCGGTATGCCAACGTGGCAGCCCAGTCAACGCCACATCGTTACCTAGTCAGCACCAGTCAGCATCCAGTCAGCCAGGAATTTCTGTGAATTTTCCTATTTAGATTTAATTGGCAGATTTGCAGAAAAACCCCTAGATCTTCAAACCATCATAACTTTTTACTGGTTTGGCCAAATTCAAATATTTTTATATATTTGAAATCCTTGGAATCTTTAGAATCTTTTTGGCATTTTAGTTTTCTGTTTTAAGTTAGTTTAGATTATTCAAATTTCAAATGTGTGATTTGAGTAATTTTAACATAACTTTAATTCTATAAGTCCAAAAATTGCAAGAAAAATAGTTTTAGAAACCTTAGAATATGTCCAATATAGATACTCTATTATAAAATATTTTTGAGCATTATTTTGGTGATGTAAAAATCAGAGGCTCAATTTGAGTATTTTTGATATTGTTTAAATTCTATAAATCTTTTTAATTTGTTTTCTTTTAGAAAAATACCCCAAATAGTTGCCTCTGTCCAGAGAAACAAGAACCAACCCTTAGAACCTTGGAGATCACCCCTTCGTTCCATTTTTTACCCTAGACCTCATTATAATAATTCTTTTTGCATATTGAGTGATGTGATGAGACTTGGACCACCAACCCAGTGGTGTTGCTTTTGCCCATGTTTGTTGATATGTTGTTTTATATGTGTGGTATTGTTTGTTTATTGCTATCTCTTGCCTTGTTTAGGGTGAACGGAGTGCTCCAAGATACGTTGAAAAGAGGGTGTGAGCAACGACAAGTTTTTCAAAGGCAAGTGATGCTCCTGCATAAATTACCTATTATTTCTCCTATATGCATTTTAGTGTTTTATTTTAGTAAAGCATGATAGGTGTTATTAGTATTGCTATGCTAGACCTGTTTAGTATTACTCCAAATATTCCTAAGTGTCTAGTACCTATATGATAACTTAGTAGAAGTATTGAAATGCTATGCTATGTGTTTTGTTATGAAAAGCTAATTTCTACTAAGTTAAACAACTACCTGGGTGGCAATTGATTTTGCTCTATTGGTGGTACAAAGTTGAGTGGCTGCTCAGGGCCATTTCCATGGTTATACCTGAGTATGTGCACTTGAGAACGGCCACCCAGGAACAAAGAGATTTAAGTCGCTCCAAGTTTAGATTGCTTCTAGTGCAGCCACATGGTACTATGGCTCTGCCTTGACTAAGTAAGTTCTAGGAACCTGATTCCGGCAGTTCTCAGCGGATGAATGTCTTGTATGGGTCTGCCTGACGAACAGGGGACTGGTTCCCAAAGGTCTCGTCTTCATCTTCACCTTTCCTTTTCACTTCAAGAAGGTCAAGGACAGAATGGGTTGATGAAGTCTTGTGGTGAAATTGCACAACCTCTCGAGAGTGTCAAACTATGATCATAGCCGTGTCCCCGGTTACGGACATTTCTGAGCAGCTGAACAAGGATGTCAACTGAAGATCTCAACATTCCAATTTCTCTAAGTTAAAACTTGATGGATGAACAAGAGTAGTTGAGACGGTGGTTTTCATGCCATGAAAGTCTCGTATAGTTGAAAAGAAGTTTTACAAAGAGATAGGAAAAAGTTGGCTTTCTGCAAAATAGCCTTCAACTCCACCAGCCAAATATGCATATAGATATTAGGAGTCTTCCCTTATGAGTCCACAAGTATCACTTGCCAGATCCATTCTAATGGTTCTGACCAATTTTTGGCTGTAACCTACGTGTTGCAGGTTTTCTGACGACGAGTAAGGAAACGAATAAGGGTTTCGAGTCTGCAACCAACATGTTTGCCTGTGGCACATGAAGATGATGAGGCTCCATGCTATTTTATGTTTACCGCTGCTGAACTTTGTAAAATGCTAGCCTTTGGCTATGCAACTTGTAATGTTTATTTTTCTGGATCATACGTTGTAATAGAATTTTGATGCAATGTATGATACTTCATCTTAAACTGTGGTGCTAGCTATTCGATCCAGGGACTAGCACAGAACACAGGGATCTTGGCCTATTTTTAAAAAGGCAGGGTCGCTACAAGTACGTCAAGGCAACCCAAGTTAGAACCCATTGAAGAGCCTCGAAGCTATTTCTGTAGCACCAGTGCTATTCCCTCGGGAATTGAGGACTTTGGAGGTGAGTTTAGTGATGAGGCGGAGGCATATCAATACCTAGACAGTTACTTCAATGTGAACGATTGGAACTTAGAAGCATCACCATCCGACCCTGATTACCAGCCATCTGGTAAGAAGAAGATTCCTTTACCAGGATTTCTGAGGAGGACCGGTCGCAACAAGTGGTGGAAGCCGGGGAAGTTCACTGAGAAGTGAAGTTAACCAGAAAATGGAGTAGTAGTGTCCATATGTAGCATATAGAGTATTATAGCGTGTATGGTGTGGTTGTATGGTAGCAATAAGTGACACCTACTCACTTTAGAGTGTGTTACAATTCTGCACCCATGCTTGTAATCCTACATGTATAATACATGGTATATGTTTGAAATGTTTTGATTTCTTGGATTTTTCTGGATTTCTATGTGTGACTAGTTTTGCGCATGAAGATGAACTCAAAGTGCATATGCATAATGTAACGATGAGTTCTAATTCATTGTGGCAGGACTAGGGGAAAATGGCGAGTGCCGGTGAAGAAAGTGAGTTGCTTAGGCAGGAAAGAGAAGCAAGAGAGAAGCATGCAGCCGAGACAGGAGGAATACCTCAACCACCAAGGCCGATTACGGAGCAAAGTTTTATGCAATATATGCAGTTGGTGGAAGAAGGAAGACGTCATGATCAAGAAGTACAAAATAAATTCCTACATGACCTTTTAGAGACACAAAATGGAAGAGCAAGAAATGGAGAACCAAGAGGTGTAACCCTATCGGATTTCCAGAATACTAGGCCTGAACCCTTTGCAAGAGCAGTAGATCCCATGGATGCTGAAGATTGGATTGCAGACACTGAGAGGAAACTCAATACAGTGGGATGTACAGATGAGGAGAAGGTTAGGTATGCAACCTATTTGCTTACTGGACCAGCCGCATCATGGTGGGAAGCAATTGTTGCTACACAGCCTGCCGGATATGTGATGAATTGGGAAGAGTTCAAGAAGAGATTTAGGGAAGCTCATGTTCCTGAAAGTATTATGGAGCTCAAGAGAAGAGAGTTTGAAAATCTGAGACAAAATGAGTCACCAGTTGGAAGATATGTTAGCATGTTTAATACCTTATCTAGGTATGCTTTGGATGAAGTTAATACGGAGGAGAAAAGAAAGAAGAGATTCATGAAGGGCCTGAATCCATTCATGAAAATGCAACTCAGGTTGACGAAACCTAAGGAGTTCCAGGAGTTAGTGGATGCAGCTATAACTCTTGAGGATGATTATAAAATGCTTCAGGAGGAAAGGAGGAAGAAAGCCCGGATTGAACCCAGAAAATTTCAAGTGCAGAAGTCACCACCAAATTTGCGTTTCAAGCCTAAACCCAGGATGGACATGAGAAAGCCAATGCCACGAAATTCCAATCCAATGGATCACATCGTTTGTGACAATTGTGGTCTAAGAGGACACATGAAGAAGGATTGCCAAAAGCCAAAAATTATCTGTTTCGGATGTGGACAGCAGGGGCACATAAAACCAGACTGTCCTTATCGGCAAAATCAACAGATGGGCCGTGGAAATGGAGGCGGTATTAATAAGAATGGTGGCGGATTCAAGCCAAGAGGTGGAGGTTCTGGTCAAACCTCTGCAGATAAAGCTAAAGGGAAGCCTTATGGGAAGCTGAATTGCACCAGCCTGGAGGAAGTCAATAATGACGACAACGTGGTGATCGGTATGCTCAAAATCTTATATCATCCTGGCAAAGTTTTATTTGATACTGGAGCTACTACATCTTTTATTTCACAACAATTTGTGAAAGCATGTGGGATTAGGTGTCAACCGCTAGCAGTTTCGATTATGGTTATGTCAGCTGGTGGAAAGATTTTAGCATCACAAGTCAAAAAGGATCAAGTAATTATGATCTGTGATCGCGTTTATAATGCTGATTTGCTAGTAATACCTATGAAAGATATAGCAGTCATCTTAGGGATGGACTGGTTGTCTGACCATGGAGCCCAAACAGATTGTGCGGATAAGACGATATCGTTAAGAGGACCCGGAGGGGTTAGAACAATATACCAAGGTGATAAACACACTCAGCTGAAGGCAGATCTGCAATTAAACTCCTTGAGTAAGGAAAAATGGGAAGAGATTCCGGTAGTAAGAGAGTTTCCGGATGTGTTTCCCGAGGAATTACCTGGAATGCCACCAGACCGAGAAATTGAGTTTACTATAGATTTAATTCCTGGCACTGCACCTATTGCACAACCACCATATAAGATGGGACCCAAGGAATTGGTACAGTTAAAGGAGCAATTGGATGAATTGGAAGCCAAAGGATTTATAAGAGAAAGTGTATCCCCTTGGGGAGCACCGGTAATATTTGTGGATAAAAGGGATGGAGGACGAAGAATGTGTGGAGATTTCCGTAACCTAAACAATGTTACAATCAAGAATAAGTACCCTTTACCAAGGATACAAGATTTGTTTGATCAAGTTAGAGGAGCCGGAGTATTTTCCAAAATCGATTTAAGATCAGGATATCATCAGATAAAGATCAAAGCTGAGGATATTCCAAAAACTGGATTTGTATCACGATACGGACATCATGAGTATTTAGTGGTAAACCATTTGGATTGACCAATGCACCAGCTATATTCATGAATTTGATGAACAAGATTTTCATGCCATATTTGGATAAGTTCGTGATAGTATTCATAGATGATATATTGATTTACTCCCGAACTAAAGAAGAACATGCACGACATTTGAGAATAGTACTACAAACATTAAGAGAACACCAGTTATATGCCAAATTCAGCAAGTGTGAATTTTGGTTAGACCAAGTGGAATTTCTTGGACATGTGATCAGCAAAGAAGGAATTGCTGTAAATCCGGAGAAAGTAAAAGCAGTATTAGAGTGGAAAGTACCTAAGAATCTTAAGGAAATAAGAGCATTTTTAGGAATGGCCGGATACTATAGAAGATTCATTGAAGGATTTTCAAAAATAGCTGGACCCATGACCAAGTTGCTTAGAAAGAATGTTCCGTTTGAATGGACCGAGAAATGCGAGCAAAGTTTTCAGGAGCTTAAAAAGAAGCTAACAACAGCACCAGTTTTGGCAGTACCTGAGACCGGAAAAGATTATACGGTGTATTGTGACGCATCCAAAAATGGATTAGGATGTGTATTAATGCAAGATCACAAGGTCATTGCATATGGATCCAGGCAATTGAAACCCCATGAACTCAACTACCCAACACATGATTTGGAATTAGCCGCAGTAGTTTATGCGCTGAAGCAGTGGATACATTTTCTTTATGGAGCAAAGTGTGAGTTATACACAGATCATAAGAGTTTGCGTCATCATCTTCACTCAGAAGGAGTTGAATATGAGGCAAAGAAGATGGTTGGAATTGATTAAGGATTATGATTTAACGATTAATTATACACCCGGAAAGGCTAATGTGGTAGCAGATGCCTTAAGCCGGAAGGTCACTTGTAATCCTTTAATGGAACAAGGGATGCCCAAAGAACTTAGAAGGGAGATAGAGAGGTTCCAGATAGAGATTTGGGACGGATCAGCACTAAATAGTATTATGGCAATGGATAATGTTGGAGAAATTAACATGGATTTGAAAGCAAACATAATATCTCATAAAAAAGAAGATGAATTCCTAACAGAAGAGATCAGGAGAATTCGGGAAGGGAGAAGATCTGAGTTTACTTTAAAGACTGAAGATGGATCTTTGTGGTTTCATGAGAGAATTTGTGTTCCAGATATCAAGGAAATTAAGAGTATCATACTTAAGGAAGCACACAAAACACCTTATTCTATACATCCTGGGAGTACTAAGATGTATATGGATTTAAAAAAGATATTTTGATGGAACAATATGAAAAGAGAAATTGCAAGATATGTGGCAGAGTGTCATACTTGTAGTCAAGTGAAGGCTGAACACCAGAGACCAGCCGGATTATTACAACCTTTGCCTATTCCCAAATGGAAATGGGAAGACATCAGTATGGATTTTATCACAGGATTACCCAAAACAAGGAAAAATAAGGATGCAATTTGGGTGATTGTGGACCGATTAACCAAAAGTGCTCATTTTCTTGCTATCAATCAGAAAGATACAGCGGCAACTTTGATTTAAATCTATGTGAAAGAGATAGTAAGTAAGCATGGAGTACCTTTAACAATAGTTTCAGATAGAGGATCTATCTTTACTTCAGATTTTTGGAAGCACTGCACAAGAGATTAGGTTCAGATCTTAATTTTAGTACCGCATACCATCCTCAAACTGGAGGACAGACTGAACGGACAAATCAAATACTGGAGGATATGCTGAGAGCATGTGTTCTAGATTTTGGAGGATCGTGGGATGAACACTTAGCATTAGCAGAATTCTCTTACAACAACAGTTATCAAAGTAGCATACAAATGGCACCATTTGAGGCATTATATGGAAGAAATGTAGATCGCCAATATGTTGGTTTGAAGTAGGGGAAAGTAAGGAGTTTGCACCGGAGTATATCAAAGAACAGCAAGTAATAGTCGATATTATCCGAGATCGCTTGAAAATAGCTCAGAGTAGACAAAAGAGTTATGCAGATCTTACCCGAAGAAAATGGGAGCCCCAATTACAGGATATGGTATACTTAAGAGTTAGTCCGACCAAAGGAGTGAAAAGGTTTGGAGTAAAAGGAAAATTGAGTCCAAGGTATATTGGACCATTCCGGGTATTAAGTCAAAAGGGAACTGTAGCTTTTGAGTTAGAATTACAGAGATTCTATCACAAGTGCACAATGTGTTTCATGTGTCACAACTCCGGAAATGCTTGAAACCACCCGAAGAACCCATTGACTATGAGAAGTTAAAATTGCAACCAGACCTATCCTATGAGGAGCAACCGGAAAAGATTTTAGCTGAAAATTGGAAAAGATTACGGAATAGAGCTATTAAATATTGTTTGGTACAGTGGAAGAATCATCCTGAAAGAGAAGCAACGTGGGAAAAAGAAGATGATCTACGACGAGACTACCCACATTTGTTCAGGTACCTCAGAAAAGAAACTTCGGGACGAAGTTTAGTTTAAGGGGGAGAGGATGTAATACCCCGCAGTTATAGGTTCCGAAAGGGTAGAAATAGAAAGTTTGCATCTTTGCATTCATGCATATTTGAAAAGTTTGATTAATTTTCGCGCTTTTATGCAAAAAGGACTAAGAGGACGAACTCTGACCAACGTCGATGATTTGGAAACATATCACTGACCAGTAGTCGAGACTAGTCGATATAACCTTAGTCATCTATTTTAAAACCCTAGTTTGCAAATTAGAGGTTGGGTTATCTTCCCTATTAAATTTTTTTTTGCAAAGGTAAAATTCAAAATTTAATACAATTGACATCAACACTTGTATAATTCAATCTTATTCACAATCTCAAGTTTTGATTCCAATTCTTTAATTCAAATTTTATTTAACAAACAAAAATTATTTTAGCATTCAAAGAATTCTCATCATATCTTTTTCTATGCAATTCAAATTTTAAACCTCCAAAAATATGGAAAACGTTATCACCATCACATCTCCCGAAACAATTCTTCATACAAATTAAATTATTCTCCAACATCCAATAAATTATAATACACAATTCTGATACAAATAAAGTATAATATACATTATCAGGTCCATATACAAATTTGTTACAGAAAGTTAAAAAGAAAATTTTCCTAAACACTAAATCCTGTAGCAATCTTCTGAAACCTTCAACCTGCAAAATCAAACACAATTCACAAATAGAAGAAATTGTTAATATTAGTAATGTAGCCTAGTACTTTGGTACTGGCTGTTTGCTTTAATATTTGGCAGATTGCCAAACTCCATGAATTGGAGCTGGCATTTGAATTTAAAAAGCAGAACCAAATCAAATATCCAACCAGAGGCAACATGATCATGCTCAGCATGCATTTAAGCATGTAAAAAGGGCAAAGGCAAAACCAGCATTTCAACTTAGGCAACCTGGAGGGACTAGCTGGATAAAAACATGATCAACTCCAATTTTTTTCCAAAGGCTACAATGGGACAGAATAATTCATCTCTGCCAAATATAATTTCTAAGCCAACCTTATTAATGTTGTGGTGTCACATTTACCATTAATTGATAAATGGACCCAATTTCCTAAAAGCCCACAGTCAAATCCATTCACAACCCAGTTATAATTCCAGCCTAATTGTAAAGCCACCCAAAACCCATCAAGGTTACTTCAGAGCTAAGGAGCAAGTCGGCACAGCAAAGATAAGAACAAGTGAGGTGGAGGGATACGTCTCTGCACTGAAATCTTAGCTCAAGTTCATCCATAGATGGATTTGAAGCATCTCATAACCAGATTGAACAGCAGTAGCCGGCCAGAGCAAGGATAGGATCAAGGAGGTGGAAGAGTTAGCCATAATGGAGTAAACAATGTCCAGGCACAGAAATTCAATCACCAGAGGATAAGAACCTCCTTAGTTTAACAGAAGAGTAGCAGCTCGAGGTAGAGGAGGGCCACTATAAGCAGCTTACACAACACATGCATTTATCCTGGTGTCACCACCAGATTCACCCAAAAACCCTATAAATAGGGCAGCCAGCCGAATCCACAAGATACAACACAACCAAGCACATCACACACATCTCTGAAAATGTTCATCATCAAGAACATTAGCCACAGCACAACTTGCAGCTAGAATTATACACTTTAGGAAACTTGAAGCAGCTAGGAGGAGCAGGCTAACCACAAGACGCAGGTTGTCAGTTTAGCCAGAAGACCAAGCTACTCATCAACAGCAGGTTGATCCTTTGAGTGCTATAGGCAGAGAAGGAGAGAATCAGCTAGCTCTGACAATGACAGAGTCAAGCTAAGCATGTTTGCATGCATGGAAGGGAAGAGAGGAAGTGAGGAGTATCTGTTCTTATCAGAACCATGTTCAACATGGACTATGCTAAGGATAGATGAGAGGGAAGTGCAGCACCTGTTCTTTATAAAATACACACAAGCCAGTAGCTTAGCACATCTGTTCACTAGAAGAAGCACAGGAAAGCATAGAAAGGAAATTTCCAAGCTAATTTTCTAGCCAGCTTCTGTGTAATTCCAGTGGAGGCATCACAGCATGCATAGCTATTTTCTTTTAGCCACAGAGTTAATTCCACACTTGCACAGAGCACAGAACACAGCTATAGCATGATTTCCAATTCCAAAACCCTATTTTTCTCACCCAAATCTTATCTCTGTCAACTTAAGAAATTCCTCTAAATATACCCTGCACTACACACTACTGAATCGAGCACTAAAAACATCTAGGACAAAATAAATCATCAGCAACAAAGTCTATCCAGTGTACCAGTGTGAATTTTTGCTAAGTACCAGTAAGGAGAAGCTGAGCAGCATAGCAGTTAAGCTAGTCCAGAGAAGAATCTAGGAGGAGGAGATAGCAGAGAGGAGGAAGAAGAGGAATCTTACCGTACGCCCATGGCCGTAACGGCATGACGACGGGGCAGTGCCCGTGTGGTCATGACGGAGGACCAAGGGAGAAGCCGCACCACAGCAACACCACCCCAGCACCACAGCGGCACGGAGGCGAGCTCCACACCGGCGGCGGAGCAGAGCGAGAGTCGGGAGCACGACGAATCGCGCTGCAACCGAAACCCACACCAGGGGAAAGGTCCAGCATGAACGCGTCGGTGGAGAAGGAGGAGAACAGCTAGGTGGAGTCAGAGAGCAGAGCTCTGCACCTAGTCATGTCGAGGCAGCTCGGAGAAGGAGAAGCACGGCGGAGCGGCGCCGTCACCGAAACCCTAACCCTAGGGTTGGGTTGCGCACGAACACACCGGAGGGAGAAAAGCAGATCGAAGGGGAGGCGAAGAGAGAGCGTCGAAAGGGCTTTCGATTGCGCTCTAGCACGACGGCGGAGATGGCCGGAGCACGCCGGAATCGGCCGGCAACGGCGAAGGCGAAAAGGGGAACGCGTCGACCACGGGAGCGAGAGAAGAGAGGGAGAGAAGAGTGGTTCTCATGTTTTGCCATGTCATGCATGCATTGCATCTACATGCCGCTTCTTTTGCCATAGTAGTAAAATGCATCTTTTGCGCTTCCAGTGTACGTTGCTTTTTCGGGAATAGGACGTTGAGTTGATGTGAGCAACGACTTTTCTGCTACCTCTACCGGAATGCAGGCAAGTGATACTCCCTTGCTATCTTTGCTTGTTTTCTGTCTCTTACTCGTCCTATCTTTTATTCCTTGCTAGCCTTATGTTATGATGCTTGTGTCCCGATCCTATTTGCATGTTTACCTGGCAGCCATGAGGTAGCCACACCCCCACATCCTGTTAACCTGTTGTATGTTTACCTTGTTAGCCTTGCGAGTCGTAGTGCATGCTTAGGTGCATTGCTTGAGTCCTGTTATCTCTTTATCTAGTCTTGTTGATAATATGATAGCTAGGATCAACTAAAATGTTAATCTTTAATTTCTGTTGCGATGGGAATAACTTAATAAAGATAAGGCACTGGCGGAAGGCCAATCGTGGTGTTTTGTTCTGCTAGTGTCACCTAGGACCCGAGTTCTTTTTCGCTGATCCAAGACTGAGCGCACTAACCACATGTGGGAGTTCTATGGGCCTCCCCGCAATCTATTACCGGATCCTCAAACCTGTCCAGGAGGAACAACTTAGTTCGGGTGTTTCCATTTGCGCGCGTACAACGATGATGATGAGAAGGTAAGATGATGATGGTTACGTGGTGACTTACGGTAGGGCTTGCGGTACGTTCGTTTATTGAGTGTGGAAGGAGGGCAATCGTATGAGTGCTCCTCCCGACACCGTCCTCGCAACGGTTAGGCCCACCTCGAAGCTTCGGCCGGACTCTCAAGATGGTTCAGACCTAGCTAGGTGGCTCCCTGGACTTGTTTGTAGAGAAGGGAAGTATTGCGTCGAACACTCCACCGGTACACCTCTAAGCGAGTGTTTCGATGCGTGTGGGTTCATTGGTGCATCCCTGCAGGGTGAAATCTTTTCGAAAAGCCGTGTCCGCGGTTATGGACGACTTGGTGAAATGCGCTGGCTAAAAAGATCATAGACAACTTGCACCTTATGATGATAATAAATTGACTAGTAAGATAGATTACTTGAATAATAACTCATAAAACTTGTCCACCGTGTGAGTTGTCCCGATTGCTTCCTCGCGGGCGGGTGATCGAGGGAGTGATACTTGGGCGGGTTTTTGATGTGGTGAGTAGTATCGTTGGTTCCTTATGCGCTCTCTTACCTTGTCTCTTGTAGACGAAAGTTGTAGCGTGTCTCTATAAGTTGTTAGTGCTGCTTGCCGCCGCCTCAATCGCTAACCCTCTTCCCCCGGAATTCCAGCTTTGATATCTTGTGAGTATTACTTGCCAGTACTGTTTATAGTACTGACCCCTTCGGGGCTGCTATTCCAATGCAGCCGACAGGTTTGAAGTCTGACGACGTTAGCTTGGGAATCCCTCCGGCTTGGCCTGGGCAGGGATATGGTGCCTTCGTTTATCTTCAGGACTCTTAGTCCAATTTGTATTCTTATCCGTAGCCGGATACTATTTCGCTTCCGCTGTTCCTTGGTTCTTTGTATTGTATCTTTTGTATTCTTGACTCGGTGGGTCGTTGTTGTATATATGTTCTTTTGTGGGTTCCATCGAGAACTGTTGTAATGTTATCACAATTTCACCCGCATAACGTGTGTGTTGAGACGTGCACGTTATGCCTGGTGGGCGTACTAGGATCGTTAGTATGCGGATTTGGCGGGAACGCTCAAGTCTGCATAGTACCGATCTTGGGGCGTTGCATCCACTAGCATAGGAGAGCATGCAAGATCATAGATAAAACATAACACAAAGATGAACAAAAGTACTGAGTTCCACAATTCATCGGATCCATGCAAACACAATCATGTAGCAGTTACAGATAATATGGTCTTCATCATGATAGGTAGCTCACAAGATCTAAACAATGGAGTACAAGGAGGAGAGACAACCATCTAGCTACTGCTATGGATCCGTAGTCCCGTGGTGGACTACTCACGCATCACTCCGGAGGTAGGCATGGTGGTGTAGATGCCTCCGGTGTCGATGCCCCTCTCCGGCAGGGTGCCGGAAGAGCTGCAGAACCCTCCCGAACTAGGGTTGGAGATGGCGGCGGCCTCGGACGTCTTCTGGAAAATATGATCGGGTGCTTAGGTTTTTGCGTCGAGGGGGAATTTATAGGCGAAGAGGCGACGCGAGGAGGTGGGCCACCTGCCCAGGTGGGGTCCAGGCGCGGCCTAGGGGGGGCGCGGCCAGGTGGCGTTTGGAGCCCCTAGGGCTCCCCTCTGGGCGTCCTTCGGGTTTCGTCTTTGTTTCATATTGGAAATAATTCCTGTAAAATATCAGCGCAATCCGAGAAACTTCCCAGAACAACTTTTCTGAAACAAAAAGACAACAGAAAATAGGAACTGGCACTGGGCATCTTGTTAATATGTCAGTTCCATAAATAATGCCAAAATGGTATAAAAACATTATAAAAACGTCGGAGACGTATCAACGCAATAACTCAATTGTTGTCCTTAGGGAATATCTGTTGTGCGATGATAAGTTGATGACTAAAACACAGACGTTGCCTTCATACAAGGAGTGATTCTGGCGTACACGAAGAATTGTTGCAGAACCATCAGTACGGGTTGAAGACAAAGCCAAGCATACGCCTGGCTGAAGCAAGGATCTCCCAAAATTGTTTTACTTCTTCTTTTGAAACTTCAAAAGCTCTAGCACATGACTAATCCCTGCATCCCTCTGCGAAGGGCCTATTTTTATTTTTATGTTGAGTCAGTTTTCCTTACTACCTTATTCTCTACAAGAAAAATGTAACATTGATCCTTGGGTGCAGTTATCTAAATTCTATCAATATGCTTAACCGGTCATGATTCTTTATGTTGATATTATCCATGTGATAAACAAGTTAGAAGTTAAGCATTGCTAAACTTTAATATTCCTTTGTGTTAGTTTCAAATGCTTTTGACAAAAGCTATCTACTTGGAGAACTGATAAGTGTGACCTGCTGTGTTGTTTCATGTCTCCAAAGCATTGTTCATGAAGATCTCTTGCTTGGTGATCCTCATTGTTTAACCATTGGTTGTCTAGTATCAAATATAAACATTTGCCTTGAATCAGTTTATTCTTAGTTTACATGATTTGCATTGCTTGATCAAATTCATGTTTGGTTGCATTCACCTCCAAAATTGTTTTGTTTATCATTTACCTACTCGAGAACGAGCATGAATTAAGCTTGGGGGTGTGGCCATACATGTAATTTGTTGTTTGTCCAACTCAAATCATCTTCGACAACAAACACCTCTATTCGACATCTATCAGCACGCTTTGATATCCTCACGAGGTTGAAAAAGAGGTCGTGGACTAGTAAACCTGTGTTGAAAAGCCGATACTCAGAAGTTAGAGCTGCATAGCCATTAGGTGATTGATTCATACTTGCACAACACTAGTTGAAGAGGACAACCTCAGTTTAGGAAAACCTCCGATAAAGACTAGTCGTTACTCTATTTCGAACACATTCACCTTTATCCACCAACAACTAGATATCCCGGATGCCTGTAAATAGCACCTAGACCCTAGTAGGGAAGGTTGACGAAACCAAGCAGAATTCCAATGCTCATTGTGATCTATCCTATAGAGATTTATCGTCCTTCTATCTCGTATCCCCAGATATATTTTGAGAGTTGGAGTTTGATTGAGAACCAAACAAGAGCCGTTGTGGCCAACATGATCACATATTTTAACCTTGGAGGTTTGGCATCTCCTAGACGACTCCGTGTCATCGTCGAGCATCCAATGTGTGGACGTGCCGCAACAAGTTTGTAAAGGTTAAGGTCGCTAGCTAGAAGAACTTCATGTGTGATTAGGCCAAGCGTATGAAGCTTGGCGGAAGGAGAATAAGGCTTAGCCACAAGTGGGTGATTCTTGTGGACTAGGGTGCATGCGTGCATAGCCTCTCCAAACTAAGACGTGGAGCTGGTTACAACAACTTGAACTTCGGGAAACAAAACGGTGTCTCGTTTCCTTTTCTTACACTCCCATTAATGTTCTCAACCTGTTTGTATTCTGTTTGAATCGCCTCAGTCAAAACGCAATTCTATTCTTATCTTGAGTATCTAGTTTTGATTTGTGTAGATACATCGTGCGTGTTTTGTTTCAACCCGATTCTTATGATTATATTATGCCTTGAGTCCTTCATGTTTACTCTCTTCCCTGTGTAATTTTCATAAACTCCTATTCATCTATTTGTCATATCTCGATCCCTTCAAATTGTCTCAGAGTAAGGTCCTACCTTGCTATTGAATTGGTTTAACTGTCATGGGAGTCTTGTATATGACGACGTTAGGGAATGCTTCCCTACAATGGACCTGTATTTGATGACACTAATTAAACTTTTTGGAGGTCCAATATGTGGATCCATCTCCAGTCCATCGATGAAGATGTATGGAGAGTTACGGACAAAGACATGACTGTCCCACGAGCTATGATCGTTGACAAGGAAAGAAAAGTCATTCCAGTTGATGATGAAGCTGAAACCATAAAAAAGAAAGACAATGGGACGTTGTTGTTGCTGATACTATGTTTGGAGGACTAAGCAAAGACGAATTTGCCAACATCAACAATTTGGAGCCAACACACGAAATATGGAAAAATATTGAGGCATCTATCATGGAACAGAATGTGTCAAGGACACACGCATTGACACCCTGATGAGTCAACTTCAACGTTTCCACTCCTTCAAGGGTAAATTAGTTGCAAGCATGTATTCCAGATTGATGAAGATAACAAATGAAGCACAAGGATTTGACGCCCTAGGAATAGACCATGTCTTGATGATATTGACGCTTGATGATAAGTATGGGACTATCTGCACTCCCATTAAGGAAAAACCAGAGTTCAATATCATGACGCGTGCACAATTTCTTGGTAGGATGGAGGCCCATGAAATCGTCTTGCTTGAAAAGGAAATTCTCCGAAGCCCAGAGTCAGGATCAAGAAGACATGGCAATGCCCCCTCAAGGCAAAGAATCAATGTCTAAAGATGAACCTTCAAAGAGTGACTCTCACAATGAATCCATTAGTCAAGAGATATTGGTCAAGGATAGGGCTCTGCTGGTCAGGCGTTTTTCAATCGCTTTAGTAAGGAAAGTAGATACAATATATCTAGAAGAAGCAGCAGACAAAGTCCTCAAGAAATCTCAATGACAAGACATGGTAGTCAAACGGAATTGGACAAGGATATAACTCTGCTTAAGCTATTCAATTGCTTCAACACATAAAGTACATACAAGATATCTAGAAGCAACAACCGGTGAAAGTTCTCAAGAGATTCTACTCCTCATTTGGCTCCTTTTGGAGCAAGAGTAAGAGCAGACAAATCGAGTTTCTGTCGTCGGCCACTCCCTCAACAGCCGGCTGTCGCCACATCTCACCAAGATTCCGGGCCTCCCCGCGGCGGAGGCTCGAGTGGCTGCGCCAGACACCTAGCAGTGGGCCGTGCTGCCGCGTCAGAGCCTCGCCGCGGGTCGGAATAACTGTCAGCTAAAACCCTCTAAATACAAGTAGTTGTCAGCTAAGAGCATCTCAAGTCGCGGCGCCAATACAACGTCCGGATCCACGCCCGAACGAGCCGTATTGGCGCCGTCCGGACGGGATGGCGCATATTGGCGTCGCCTCTCCCCAGTCGCGACGCCAATAGCCACCACGGCGCGCGGAATTTTGGGTTAAAAAGAATAGAAAGGGAAACATTCAAATACTTAAAAGGGCACGAAGTCTCGTCGTTGTTGCAAAGTCTTGGCCATCATCGGCCACAAGCCACCAAAAAGGGCGCAAAAGTATCGCTGTTTCGGCACCTCGCCGTTGCGGCATGGAGAGAGAGATTTAAAGCCCCTCGGCGTCGATGTCGCAGAACATATCCTCACGGCCGCCGTCGTTGGTGATACCCACAAGTATAGGGGATCGTTGAAATCTTCGATGTGTAAGTATTAGTATCGATCTCACGAGGAGTAGAAGGTATAAGTATTTATCCTCTCAAATAAGAGTGTCACTTCTCTTATTATCTATGCACTAGACAAACTAAAATGATTAAATGATGCAAGTGTTTTTGGGTTTTTGGTGTAGAGTTTGCAATAAAGTAAAAAGCTGAAAATAAAATATGACAAGTGAAAGCTCTCAAAGAGAGAAAGCCCAATCCTCTATGCAGCAAGAGGACAAGCTTGAGTGGTGTGTTTCTTATAGGTGGAAAACGTTCCCAAGGGCTACATGGATTTCATGGCATAAATATTTCTAAAACAACAAGGTAAACATTTTGTCAAGTTTTAATCTTCTTTGGACGGAGCCATAATTAGGTGTAGTTAAATAAATAAACTAAACCTCTTATGATGGATCATGTGGCCAAGTAAATGACTGCACAAGAATTATTAAGACATAAAGTCCCACCATAGCATTACACTCTAAGGTCCCCGATATAAATCCCCTCCTAATGTAATTTCATGTATTAGACCAAGGTTTACGTGTCCTCCTAGGTCCTAGCCATTCCATCACACTAGTGTGATAGCACCTTCATGCATTACTCAATATATGGTGCACTTTATACATTGTACATCAAGACAATCATAAAAGATAAAAACTTGACCAAATACTCAACACAAGTTAAGTGAAAATTATTGCCAATCCATCCTATGCCCCCAGGAACATGAGAGAACTACTCACAACGCGAAGACATGATATGATTCAATGGTATAAGTGATACAACACAATCTGAAAATATAATCTCCCCACAAAACAATGACAAGTAGCAATTCACAAACATGTAGAATAGTACTTAAACAATAGCTAGGGTTCGAACTATCTCAAACTATGAGGGGGATGAAGTGGATCACGAAGATGGTGATGGAGATGGTGCTGGTCTTGACGGTGGTGTTGATGGAGACTCCGGAGGGGGGATGGAGGAGCCTTCCGGAGGTGATTCCGGCGGCGTTTCCCCCCTCCGATCTTCTCCGGCGACAGCCTTCTATCTCCTGTTTCTTGGTTTTGTGTTTCTCCGCCGCCTCCTCGCGAAACTCCTCGGGGGACTATTTTTATAGTCGGTTTTAGGTCAAGACGAAGGCACTGGGACGAAGATCGACGACATCGGAGGCTCGAGGCCCAGGATAGGGGGCCCACGCGGCCAAGGAATCTGGCCGCGTGGGCCCACCTCTTTCGGCCCTCGGGTCTCCGTTTGTTCGCTTCCTTTGCTCCTACGCTTCGTTCCTTCCAAAAAATGATCCCCGCAAAATATTAGGTTATTTGGACGTTGTTGGGGTCCCTGAAACATCAAAATATAGAAATTAGGGTTTTCTGCCAGTGCAGGGTTAATTCTAGAAAAATAGGAAAACTGTGAAATCTTCCCAAAATCCTTATAAAACAATGATATAACCCTTATATGATGCAAATATGATTGAAATATGAGTATTATAATGCAAAGTTCATGTATGCATTTTACATGCATCAGCATCCCCAAGCTTAACCTATACTCGTCCTCGAGTATGAAGGTGATAAAACCAACATGGACTTTGCATTTTAATACTATCAATGGATATCAAAGATGATTACTATTGCTACATAAAGTCAAATGATTCATTCTTCAAAGGAGTAGCAATATGCAAGATAGATTATGAAGTGATATTAAATATTCAATGTAAGGATGTTCAATGATAATTCACAAAGTGCAACATAGAAGAAAGTACTATGGACCAAATGTATGCATAATGAAAAGTAAAAACATCCTATGATGGTCATAGAGTACTCTTGTAAATCTGAATATAAAAGGTGGACACTTTGGAAAGATATATAAATGAGTAGAGGTAAAACATGAATAAGTTTCATCTAACTTCCAAATGCTTCTACTTAAGTTAATGTTTGCAATGTGGTATTCATTGGTGTCAAGCTCTCATTACGCCCATCATAACATCTTGAATGGTTAAAGTTTAAAGTGAAAGCAAATATGAGTAGTGTGCTTGACAAAGTATGGGTTGAAAGCTTCATGCCCCGTGAATACGAGTACCTACACCATGGTGTTACTCAATTTGGGCTACCAAGCAAGTTCAAGTTAAAGTCATTGTAAAAATAGCGTCATCAAGAGGGTCAACTGGGGTACCTCTTGTCCCAGGACATGGAACAAGCCCATGTCAAAATGACAAGACAAACAAACATAATGAACAATCTCAACACCCTTTTTATTTACTATTGATATAGCTTTTTATTATGAGGTGCATCACTGAAGGTTCACAATAGCATGTAAGTAAATTTCCACCATGAATGATGCATGGCTTAGATTAGCGGCCCAGGTGTCTCTCTAGCCATTTGTACAAACTACTTAAACTTACTTAGTTTCCACATTTATTTGGCACTATGATAGGCATCCATAAACAAAAGTACATGATATCAACTAAATATAATTAAGAACATGTTGAAAGCTTGCCATGTGACAGCACATATGGGCTAACCCCAACCAAGACTCTTGTCAAGCTCACAGCTTCATAATTTTAATCACAATGGTTCATGTTTATTAAGTGCAATAAAAGTAAAGTGTGCATCAAGTTCGTGAGAGCTTTTTAACCAACTTTTCCCATGACAATCAATAACATAAGCATTTTAATTCAGAGGTATAGATAATACAAAATAACATGATAAACATACTCGGAATAGCATAAAGCTAATAGGTAGATATGGTGTACTCACTGGAAAAACTTTGGTTGAAGGTGTTGGACAACAAGTTTTTGCTTGTTGGAATTTTTGGGCTAGCAAGAGGGAGAAAGTTGACTGTCTAAATGCATGCATAAGTGTCCATATAACTAACCAATCCATATTAAACAAAGTAAAGTAGCATTCAGCATCAAAACATGAATAAGAGATAGCTCTTGATAAAACACTTGCAAATTAATACTCATTAAAACCACATGATTCATGCAACTATATGTATCTTTTTGAATCAACTCAAACATCCCTTTCCCAATCTTTTTAATAGAATCCAACTTAATTCAACCCAAATTTCTAGTAGTTCTCTCATATAAAATGATAGTGGTGGTTTCAAGACAAACAAAAATAAAACCGAAATAAAAAGCAAATAAAAGACGCTCCAAGTTTATGCGTTAAAGTGCATTGATCGAAAAACAGAAGTTTGTGCAAACCGAGAGTGTATTGGTCCAGTGGGGTTGTCTTCACATCCCCAAGCTTATGGTCTTCACCATCCTTGGATAGCTCTTGGTGCATCTCCTCTAATCCCTGTAAAAAATACTTCAAAACACCGTTTCTCCCATTTCTTTTCTGTGGGGTGACATTAGTAGTGATAGACAAATGAATTGCTTGCTACATAAAATCCTTAAACAAAAATTCATATGAATGTCCAGAAAGTGTATAATGTTGTATGCCTACTTATAAACTCAATTGGATCAAAAAGATTCAAGTTAAAAGTTCAAAGAATGCATCAAACAAAATGGGACAGAATCTGTCCAAAAAAATAGCAGCAGCAAAACGCATTTTTCTACCCTACCCAAATATGTCGAAAAATTCCGAAACAATTCATGCTTACAGAGGATGAAAAGTTCCAACTACAGTTAAAATATCAGACCATTCGGAGTTACAAAATAGGACTAAAAATTATACGGTGCACAGATTCGTGCTGGAATAAAATCTCGAATACAATAAGCAACTTTTTTCAAACCAAAATGGGTAAAACTTAGTACTTTATTTAAAATTCCAGAAAAAAACTAAAAACTAAATCTCTTGTTACAGCAAGAGGACACAAAGAAAATCAAAAATAAAAACAACCGGGTTGCCTCCCGTAAAGCGCTTTCTTTATAGCCATATAGCTAGGCATGATAGTTTTAATGATGCTCACATAGGAATAAGAATTGAAATGCAAAAGAGAGCATCAAGAGAAAAATATGAAACTCATTTAAGTCTAACCCACTTCCTATGCATTGGGATCTTGTAAGAAAATAAATCATTGAAACACAAAGCAAGTAGCATAGGAAGATAAAACAAGAGCAATTTCAAGGCTTTGAACTTAAAGAGAGGAAACGTAATAATATTGAAATGTTTAGAACCATGTTTTCCCCTCTCATAATAGTTACAAGTAGTGGAACCAAATTTGATAAAACAACTATTAGATTGGTGCAACTTTGCAAACTTAGGAACATATAAAGGATTTTTAAAACTATCATGTAAGATATTAGCATGTTTTCCCTCTCAAAATAATTGCAAGAAACATCATAAACATGATGGTTGTGGGTTGAATGGTTATTAGTGCAAGATAATTTCAGCCCACTTATGCACTTTTCAACATATAAAAGCTTCTCCTCCATCGTGTGAATAGGAGAATTCAAAAATAAAATAGGACTCTCATGAGTAAGAGTACCATCACAAACAGCAAGTATATCATTTTTATCCTCACATAAATTTGTAACAACTTCTAAACATTGAGGATTATCAATAAGCGTAGGACCTATCATCTAAAGCATTATCATATAGCATATTTAAACAACACTCCTCATTATCATCAATAATTCACTAGTAGCATCATTAAAAAGTAAAGGAGCATTATTAGTTTCATCAGTAATAGCATGGGTTATCATATATAACCATAGAATTTTAGTTTGACACTCATCATAACATGGGTTCTCATAAATAACAAAAGATTTTTGAGTTTGAGTGCTACTATCAAATGTTGATGGGGAAGTTGGGAGATCCAACTCTTCCCCAAGCTTAGGTTGGAACATATCCATTTCAATCTCCTCTTCACATTCTTCCTCTTCCAAGCTTATGTTTTCATCATCCTCTTCTGCAAAATATTAGTACTTTCCATGGAAGCAAGAATTCTTTCTTTAACATAAACATTGTCACTAAATTCTTTTTTGCAAAGTTGTAGAATAATAGAAATTTGTACTTTCATTACACGAGCTTCATGACTAGTTGTAAGAAATTTATCAATAAGAGAGTCTATCTCATGGGCTCCAACATAAGCAATATATTTCTCAACTTGTTCTATATCAGGGCATGAAAATTTATCTTCACGATAACAAGCAATTATAGGATCACTATTATACTTGCATTGATAGTGGGAATGTTTAACAGCTCTTCTATTGCAACAAGTTACATCATGTAATTCACAAAACTGAATAGCCATTTTGTGAAGAGCTTCAAGCAATTTACGCATTCTTGTTCCCTCTTCGGTTGATTCATATTCAAAGTAGGCTTCCATATTTTTAACATAACCATTAGGCATAGACATTCCAGAAAGTTTCTCCATCTTTTTTATGTGTTTTGATATATAAACTGAAAATAAAACTAAACTAAATGCAAAACTGAAAGTAAATATAAGAAAAACTCACAACCAAACAAGTTAAAGAGGAAAACCTCCCAAGCTTAGATGATTGCAAGATGTAAAACAAACAAAAAGAAATGCAGAACTGAAAATAAATATCTAGTGCAACCAAGAATAAAAACTTAAGCGCTACACTCCTCGGCAACGGCGCCAGAAAATGTCTTGATACCCACAAGTATAGGGGATCGTTGAAATCTTCGATGTGTAAGTATTAGTATCGATCCCACGAGGAGTAGAAGGTATAAGTATTTATCCTCTCAAATAAGAGTGTCACTTCTCTTATTATCTATGCACTAGACAAACTAAAATGATTAAATGATGCAAGTGTTTTTGGGTTTTTGGTGTAGAGTTTGCAATAAAGTAAAAAGCTGAAAATAAAATATGACAAGTGAAAGCTCTCAAAGAGAGAAAGCCCAATCCTCTATGCAGCAAGAGGACAAGCTTGAGTGGTGTGTTTCTTATAGGTGGAAAACGTTCCCAAGGGCTACATGGATTTCATGGCATAAATATTTCTAGAACAACAAGGTAAACATTTTGTCAAGTTTTAATCTTCTTTGGACGGAGCCATAATTAGGTGTAGTTAAATAAATAAACTAAACCCCTTATGATGGATCATGTGGCCAAGTAAATGACTGCACAAGAATTATTAAGACATAAAGTCCCACCATAGCATTACACTCTAAGGTCCCCGATATAAATCCCCTCCTAATGTAACTTCATGTATTAGACCAAGGTTTACGTGTCCTCCTAGGTCCTACCCATTCCATCACACTAGTGTGATAGCACCTTCATGCATTACTCAATATATGGTGCACTTCATACATTGTACATCAAGACAATCATAAAAGATAAAATCTTGACCAAATACTCAACACAAGTTAAGTGAAAATTATTGCCAATCCATCCTATGCCCCCAGGAACATGAGAGAACTACTCACAACACGAAGACATGATATGATTCAATGGTATAAGTGATACAACACAATCTGAAAATATAATCTCCCCACAAAACAATGACAAGTAGCAATTCACAAACATGTAGAATAGTACTTAGACAATAGCTAGGGTTCGAACTATCTCAAACTATGAGGGGGATGAAGTGGATCACGAAGATGGTGATGGAGATGGTGCTGGTCTTGACGGTGGTGTTGATGGAGACTCCGGAGGGGGGTGGAGGAGCCTTCCGGAGGTGATTCCGGCGGCGTTTCCCCCTCCGATCTTCTCCGGCGGTAGCCTTCTGTCTCCTGTTTCTTGGTTTTGTGTTTCTCCGCCGCCTCCTCGCGAAACTCCTCGGGGGACTATTTTTATAGTCGGTTTTAGGTCAAGACGAAGGCACTGGGACGAAGATCGACGGCATCGGAGGCTCGAGGCCCAGGATAGGGGGCCCACGCAGCCAAGGAATCTGGCCGCGTGGTCCCACCTCTTTTGGCCCTCGGGTCTCCGTTTGTTCGCTTCCTTCGCTCCTACGCTTCGTTCCTTCCAAAAAATGATCCCCGCAAAATATTAGGTCATTTGGACGTCGTTTGGGTCCCTGAAACATCAAAATATAGAAAATAGGGTTTTCTGCCAGTGCAGGGTTAATTCCAGAAAAACAGGAAAACTGTGAAATCTTCCCAAAATCCTTATAAAACAATGATATAACCCTTATATGATGCAAATATGATTGAAATATGAGTATTGTAATGCAAAGTTCATGTATGCATTTTACATGCATTAGTTGGCATGTCCACCGACGCCGTCGTCGACACGTGTGCCGCGGCCACCGTCCTGCGTCTCGTCGGGGTCGACCTCCTGCGGCTCGCCGAGGTCGACCTCCTGCGGCTCGTCGCGGTCGACCTCCGTGCGTGGCGCCTGGTCGAGCCCGAGCTCTTTCAAGATGTCGGCGCAGAACATGGTGTGTGCTGCCTTGACCTGCGGGGTCATGTTCGAGACGTCGGCGGTCAGGATCATGAAGTCCTCCTTCCTCTTTAGCACGACTACTTTGGACTTGACGAGCTCGAGCTTGATGTCGGTCTTCTGTAACAAGGCGTCCCACCTTTTGTCCATTTGGGCGTGCCGCATGCTCGAGTTAGCCGTAACATCGGCGAAGACCTTGTCGATCGATGCCGCCACCCATTCAGATCCTGTCGATGCCGCCACGGCCGCCTTGGCTTTATTCGTTCCAATTGGCCGCCCCTCCGAGTTGGAAACGTCGTCGACGTCGGTGCGGCCGGCCGTGGCGAGTGTCTTCCGATGCATCCTCCACTTCTCGCAGTTTTGGAGTAGCTTGAAGCAATGCATCAAGTCCAACTCCTTGTCCTTGTTGATCTCTCGATACAAGGCCAATGCATCAATGATCTATGACAAAAAAAGACGTCAATAGAGAATCGCGGCGTGGCAACTCGAAGTTTACATCGGCGATCGGCATGGACTAAACTTGATCGCCGTAGTTCTTCCCACTTTCGTTTCTTTCATGGATGTTCTCTAGACATCCGTGAAACTTGTTGACGATCTTCTGGATGGCGCGCCACCTATGCTTGATGGCGCCTTGGTTGCGATCCATGTGCACCATGTGGTATAGCTTCGTGAACTTGCGCTCGTCGAACTCGCACTTGATTCTCGTCCAATAGGCTTTGCTTGTTTGATTGGCGCCGGTGATCGGGCTGCCGGTTACAATCTTTCAAGATTCAACCAAGCACTCGTCCTCCTTCGTCTTCCAACAGACGCCACGGTTCTTGGTACGCTTCGCCTTCTCACCCTCGGCGCCCTCCTCCTCCTCCTCCTCCTCCTCCTCGGCGTCTTCGTCTTCTCTGTCGCCAGCGTCGTCGCCATCCTCTTGTCCTTCATTCAGGGCGGCGTCGTTGATTAAGGTTCGCATGTCGTCGATCCCCTATGCGTCGAAAACCCAATGCTTATCGTCATCGCAATAGAACACACATAGAACGCAAGAACACAACAAGCCGTACCTGATCGCCGGTGAGAAAGTCGGGTGGCATTTCGTCGACCACGTTGCGCGCGCCCGGGCCGAACGACAAGCTACGGCCGGCCTGGGTTTGGTAGTCGACGCCGGTCGCGCCTGATGAAGTCGAACCCCTCCGCATGGCCGGCGAGCTCTCATACGATTGGTTGAGGTCAAGGCCGGCGGCACGGGGCTGGATGGGGGAGAAGACCACGTTCGGGTTGAAGCCACCAGGCTCGCTGTCGCCGTACTCGGGGGAGAACCTAGATCTGGGCGTGGCGGAGGCGCTCTCTTGGTAGTACGACGAGTGCGACGGAGAGGTGCCGCTCCTCACGTGCAAGAACGGTACGCCGATGCTCTCGTTTGCCCCCATGGCGGAAGTGTCGGAGATCTGTCCCCAGGAACTAGGGGTGTCTCCAAGGTATCGTGTAAGGGGCTGAACACGGAGTCAAACAATCCACAACGTGCTCCGGCGACGGTGCTCGTCAGGCTCGCTGCGGACGACACTGCAGAGATTGACACAAGATCTTACCCAGGTTCAGGGCCCTCTTGTGGAGGTAAAACCCCTACGTCCTGCTTTTGTGTATTGCACTGCTTGGAGAGTTTACAGTACAAGGAGAGCTTGTCGAGCTCGAGGTGGCTAACAATGGCTACTTGCTAGTCTTCAGATCTAGGGTTTTGGGCTCTAGAATCTTGGAACCAGGAATCGAACCCTTTGCTTGGGCGTGCTCCCCCTCCTTTTATAGGCGTCTCGGACCTCTTCTGCCCAAACATTTGGGCGGGAAGGGCTACCACATGGCGACGACGGAGGAGGCGCGGTGCACCGTAAAGGTGAAGTCCACCATAAAGGTAGAACTCGTGGACGCGGTCCATGGCAGGGGAACGGCGTCACCAAAGCTGAAAAGGGGCACCGACCAGCTGGACGGTGGGCTGGCGCTTGCCGAGGTGGGAGGTGACCCACGGTGACGTCGCCCTTGGAGCGTAGCTGCAGACGGTCCCCTTATCACCAAAGAGGCAATACTCGTTGTCCGCTTTGCTTGGCTCCACTTTGTTGACTGCTTTATACATGGAAACGGCAACTGCGGCGTCGTCGTCATCGCGCGTAGGCACGCGCGTCACTCTGCACATGGCGCAGAGCCCATGTGCGCTCTGCCGCGGGGGCAGAGATGGCTTCGCGAGGAAGGATGCTCGGCGAGGTGAAAAGCCTCGCCAAGCCCTTCGGCTTAGTCCTTAGCAGAATTGCGGGTGACGCCGGAGGCGCCTTGTCGAGGAGCGATCCCTCGCCAAGGGAGAGAAGCCTTGGCGAGGAGAAGAATCCCTTCGCGAGGGAAAAATCCTCGCGAAGCTCGCCAGGCTTGGGGAGCCTGGTCCTTAGCGAAAATCATCCAAAGAATCTTGTGGGCCCTGGCAGGCCGGCCCGTGGTACCCTGGTTTCCACTGTGCCGACAGTAGCCCCCGGGCCCGCGACGGGCACGCCGAGGCCCATGGACGAAGGCGAAGCGTCGAGGGGCCAAAGATGCCTGACAGGGCCGCGACACGTGGCACGCAGCGGTTGCACCCGTGGCCACGACCTCCTCGGCTCCAACGGGCGACGTGGCGGGGCCCGCCACGACTTGGGAGCCGGTCAATAAAGCCTGGGCGCGCAGGCAGCGCCCGTCACTTCTCCCATAACTCCTCCGCAAACTTCTCCCCACGCCTCCAATCTCTCCAGAGCGCTCCAACTCCAGAGTTCTCATCTTCTTCTCCGGCGACCATGGCACCCAAAAGAGCAGCTGCCGACTCGAAGGGCAAGGCCACAGCGCAGGCGAGCACGTCTGCGGCGATGGCGCGCGCCGCTGCTCTCGAGGGGGCACTGCCGCGGACGCGTGTCACCGCGGCGACGATAGCGACGGTGCGCCACCTGGCGGCGGCGAGAACCAACGAGCACGGCGCCACCGAAATGAGGCCGGCTGGCAGCAGGCTCACTGAGACGTTCTACCCCATCTTCCTCCACACTCTCTACGCCGGCCTGGTGCCACCATTCTCCGACTTCCTCCTTGCGATCTTGGAGGTGTATCAGATCCAACTTCTCCATCTTCATCCCAATTCCATCCTCATCCTTGCCATCTTCGCCCACTTCTGCGAGGCCTACATCGGCATCCGCCCCTCGGTGGCGCTCTTCCGCAGCTTCTACTCTCTTCGAAACTCCGCCCAGGGCGAGCGGCTCGGATGCGTCTCCTTCCGCATCGCCGACGCCAGGAGCGACAACTACATCCCCATCGCCTGGTGCGGTGAGGACGCCATCACCAAGGTGACGAAGAAGGTGGACAAGTTCCGCGAGAAGTGGCTCTTCGTCGACGCCAAGGCCACTCACCCCCTCCTGGAGGTGCCCGAGGGGCCCCCGAGGAAGTGGGCGCGCTGGGCGAGCGCGGACTTCAGTGGCTCGAGGCTTGACGCGGTGTACGTATACATCCGTCACATGCGCGAGGCAGGGGTCACCGGCCAGATGGTGGCCAAAGACTTCACCAGGCGCCGCATCGCCCCCCTCCAACTGCACGCCGAGCCGGTGTGGCGATACGACGGCAAGGGGGACGCAATGCGCTTGAGCAGGGATGGCTTCGCGCCTGAGGTGCTACGCCAGATCATGGGCGTCCTCTTCACGACGTCAGAGATCCCGTCCGCCAAGAAGGAGGCGGCCAAGCCGCTAATTGTCTTCGCCGAGGAGAGTATCGCGGAGCAGCGCGCGCGCATGCCCATGTTCGACGAGTGGGGGATTGTGCCCGCGGGGCACAGCGGGCCTCGCACTAACCCGTGGGCGGCGGAGCCGGAGTACTTGGATGAGCCTCCGGAGCCTGAGGTGGAGGAGTCCGCCGAGGAGGAGGCCTCGAGAAGCGAGGACTCCCTCGGCGAGGACGAGGCTTCGAGGGGCATGGGCCCCGTTGGCGAGGACATCAGCTCTTCAAGGAGCGTTCACGCTGAGGTGGACCCCTAGGTGCTCTCCTCCGACGACGAGGAGGACGCCTTCCGCGTCGTCCGCTCCCAGCGCGCCGAAGAGGAGGGGGAGATGAGCGGCGGCGGGAGTGGGCGCTGCGAACCCCGCTCCAAGGCCGTCCACGACAGGAGGGCCGTAACCGCGAGGAACACCCCTCGGGCGGAGACAGGAGCAGCTCGGGAGGAGGCCGGAGCAAGCAACACCCAGCCACCCAAGGCGAAGAAAAGGGTGTGGGTGATGGCCGGCGAGTAAGCCTTTGATTTTTATTTCTCCTTCAATATTTTGCTTTGAGAATCCCCCCTTTGAAGGATTTCCAACTTGTCTTCCTTTCAGGCAGCCTGCGGAGCCAAAGAGGCAGCGGCTCCACAAGCTTGGAGAGACCGCCAGCGTCGTCGTGGAGACGCCGGAGGCCGATGAGTCGCGGCAGGCAGTTGTTCCTCCCGCGGTCGAGCACCGCGCGGAGGCGGTGGTGGCTGAGGAGGCCATGCTGTCGCCGATTCGGGCGGCGACCCCTCCCGTGGTCGAGCACCGCGTGGAGGAGGTGGTAGAAGAAATGGCTCCGCCGTCGCCAACAAGGACGACCATTCCTCCCATTCAGACCGAGACGGAGGAGGAGAGGATGGATGAGGAGATCATCCTGGAGCCGCCCCCAACGGGAAGGGAGGCTCCCGCACAAGGGGCCGACGTGCCCGAGGCCGCGGCGGACGCGGCCGCCGCAGAGGGGGCCGGAGACGCCCCTGAGGAGCAGGAGACGGAGGCACCGCCGGAGCCCACCGGTGCCGAAGCTGAGCGCGAGAGCGCGCCCAGCCCCCAGAGGTCAACCGAAGCGAGCGCCGAAGGAGGCGCCCCCTCAAGCCCCCAGATTGCACCAGAGGTGGTCGTGGGTCCGAGGCAGGAGCCCCCGGGCGCCTCGACGAGGGTCGAGGACTCCACGCCCGGCAGTAGCGCGGGAGGCTCCTTGGCGCTGCAAGCGCCGCGGCGCCAAGCAACCCACCGCCGGATCATCCTCAATCAGGCGCGGCGGGCGCTCGACGGGCTGGAGGAGCAGCTCGCCAAGGAAGAAGACGCCCTGGCGGAGGAAAGGGCAAGGCTCAGCGAGGCCTGGGCCCTCCTCCACGAGAGGGTGGAGGTGTGCCGCCGGTGGGATGCGGCGGCCCAGGCGGAACGCCAAGAGGCCCTCCGCTTCGCCAAGGAGACCCGCGACAGCGTCAAGCGGGAGGCGCAGGAGGTGATGGAGGAGCTCGACGCCGCCAGGGAAGCGCTCGAGGTGGAAACCGCCTCCAAGCATGACGAGCTGGCGGCCGCGAAGCAGAAGTTTGCTGCCGACTCCGAGGCCGCCAAGGCCAGCCTGAAGGAGCTCCGCGAGCTGCAAGATGCCCGCGAGGGGCAGCTAGCGCTCCGCGAGGCGGAGCTGGTGCGGCGCGAGGAGGAGCTCTCCCTCCGAGAGAAGGAGCTGGACAGGCGCGAGGAGCAGGTCCAGCTGCTGGAGAAGGACCAGGCCACCCGCGAGGGGCAGCTGCAGGAGCGTGAGGGTCGGGTGGCCACCGACGAGGCCAACCTCACGGCGGAGCGGAAGAAGCTCCAGGAAGAGGCTGACCTCAAGGTCAAGCTCATCCGCGAGGGCCTCGCCAAAGAGTATGACGAGAAGGTCGCGAAGCACGAGGACCGCCTCAAGACCAAGCGCAAGGAGTTCGAGAAGCGCATCAAGGAGCTCGAGCAGGAGGAGAAGCGGTTGACCTCTTGCCTCGAGGTCTCTCGGGAGGCCCAGGCTCGCGCTGAGGGGAACGCCTTCGCCCTGGAGAGAGACCTGAATGAGCTCCGGCAGCAGGTGGGGCCTGCCGCGGCTCTGGCGGAGCAAGCACGGGACTAGCGCCAGGTTGACCGATTCATGACGCGCCAGCGCCAGAGCATTCTCCAGAGCTTGGTGGGCCGCGTGCGCGCGGTCGGGAGAGATCTGAGGATCGACGTCCCCTCCTTCTCCGCAGCGACCGACGACGAAACCTCGTATTCGCACTTCTTCGAGCAGTTCCTTGGAAAGCTTGAAGGGGTCGCGAGGAGCTTTGATAAATGCGTCGTGGAGGAGAGTCGCGACCTCCTTGTCGTCGGCGTCACCAACATCTTCAGCAACCTCGTGAGGCTCCAGCCCTCACTTGATCTTGAGGACGTGATGGCACCGCCGCGCGCCATCAGCAACAAGGCGCGGGAGACCGCCACGCAGGCCGCCGCCGCGTTCGCCAAGAAATTCGACCAAGTCGTGATCGAAGGCGACGACGAGGAAGATGCTCTGGAGGAGGCGGAAACCGCCGTGGACAAGGCAGGCACCTCGGGAGGCACGACGTCCTGAACTTCCTGCATCTGGATGCGCAGAGGCGCATACTATCTTAGCATTCGTTTTGGTTGTAAGCATTTGTAAAAACTCGTTAAGTTATACTGGAGTGTGCTTGTGAACGTCCCTCGGGAGGCTTTTGTCTTTTCCCTTCATGTCTTTTTCGCTCTACGTCTTAGGACCCTCTCTTAGCGCTACACCACCGCCGCTTCGGTATGTGCGAGTCAGTGCTCCACAAGTCCGGGGGGTGCGTGAGGCCTCGAGAAGTAAGAGCTCCTCGAAGCGCGATGCTTGGGGCCCCCCTTTGACGTGCAAGCAGCCCATGAGGCATAGGAGAGAGAAAAGAGACTCGAGGGGCGAAAAACAGCGAGAAGAGATTTGAACAAGTATTTAGACTTAGCTTGCCGAGGTGTTTTCGCCTTGGAGAGGGTATTAGTTCCCTGGCGAGGCGTTGTTGCCTTGGGGAGGGTGCCTGATGCTTGTTACCTGCACTTGGACAGATAGGCATACCCACAAGCAATAGATAGCTAGATAACTTGTGCTCGTAGGTTCCTTCATGTGTGTCTCGCGAGGAGAACAAGCACCAAGGTTTTGGTGATCCTTGCTGAGTTGACGTGCGCGGGAGCTGGCCCATGAGCTCAGAGCTCCTTGGGAGTTGATATACATGAGAGCTGACCCGCGAGTTCAGAGCTCGGATCCCTTGGGTTTGAGGCGCTGCCGGGATGCTCCCGTGGCATGGCACCCTGCTAGCCCCCGCTCGTGAGATACACAAGAGGGATCATACGAGCGAAAATAAATAGCAATAACAGCTTTGCTGAAGCCGCAAAACATGCTGGCGCGATGCGCAAAGGTTCAGAATGACCTGAAATAGGTGTTCATTACACTGGCGTGGCCGGGGGTTTTTCTTCTTCGATGATGAAGTTTTGCTTCTCTGGGGGCGCACTTCCCTACCTAGGAGGCAGGTTGGCGCCGATGGTGACGCAAGCCCTCGAGCCGCTTGCCTCCAGAGACACTTGCTTTGTCGCGGCCTTCTCCTGAGAGAACAGCTGCTTCTTTTTCGTGGGGGGGCCTCGGGAGGGGTTCCTCGTCCTCGTCAGCGGGTGACACCACCGCGACAGCCTTGTAGGCCGCTTGCGCAGCGTACAGGGCATCCGAGACCACGCCGCGGATGACAATAGTGCCACCCGAGCCAGGGAGCTTGACGAGGTTGTAGGCGTGGTGGGTCACCGCCATGAATTTGGCGAGGGTGGGGTAGCCGAGTATGGCGTTGTAGGGCAGGCCGATGTGTGCGACGTCGAAGTCGATCAGCTCGGTGCGATAGTTGGCCTGGGTACCGAAAGTGACGGGGAGCCTCACCTGCCCCAAAGGGGTGGTAAGACCCTCTGTCACTCCCGAGAAGGGCCTGGTAGGCATGAGCCGCTCGTAGGGCACCTGCAGCTTCTCGAATGTCTCAACGGAGATGACGTTGAGGCCGGCACCCCCATCAATGAGCGTCTTAGAGACGGCGATGTTGTTGATGGTGGGGGTGCAGACCAACGGGATGGTGCCAACGGTTGAGGTGGACTTGGGGTGGTCGCCGGAGTCGAAGGTAATGGGGCACTGGGACCACTTGAGGGGCCTGGAGGTCTCGACTCCAGGGAGGGCTGCCGCGACCTCGCGAGCGAGTTGCTTGAAGTGGCGGTTGGAGCGAGGGGCCTGAGCCCCGCCGAGGATGCAAGCTGCCCCGCGAGGCACCTGGTAGCCCTCGTCAGCCTCGGCAGGCAGGTTGTCGTTCGCGGGCTGGGCGGCATTGGCCGCGGCCTCCGTTTGCCTCGCGAGCCTCGCGAAGCCGCTTGATGTCGAAGCAGTCCTCGGTGGCGTGAGAGTGCCTGTTGTGGTAGATGCAGAAGGGACGATCATCCTTCTTCTCAGGTCCTGCGGCTGGAGTGGCAGCTTGGCGAGGCTGCTTGGCGTCGGGCTCTGCCGCGAGGACCGCAGTAGTCTTGCGCTTCTCGGAGGATTTCTTCTTCTTGGACCCCTCGGTGGGGTCCCCTGGCTCGTTCTTGACGAATAAGCGGCCCTTTTCAGCCTTGGCGCACTTGTCCGCCAAGTCGAAGAGCTTGACGACGGTGGTGATGTTGTCGTGGATGCTGAGCTTCTCGAGCATCCGCACGTCTGTGACCCCAGCCTGGAAGGCCGAAATGACCTGTGCGTCGGTGGCGTTGGGGATCTTGTTGCGCACTTGGCTGAAGCGCTGGATGTACTTGCGGAGGGTCTCGCCGGGCTTCTGACGCACGGCGCGGAGGTCATTGTAGGTGAGGCCGCGCTCGTACGTGCCCTTGAAGTTGGCGACGAAGCACCGGCAGAGCTCCTCCCAGGTGTTGATGGACTCGGCGGGAAGGTTGGTGAGCCATGAGGACGCGGAGTCCTTGAGGGCCATGGGGAACCAGTTCGCCATGACCTTGTCGTCGCCCCCGGCGGCCTGGATGGCCAGAGAGTAGAGCTGCAGGAACTCCAGGGGGTTGTTCTTGCCATCGTAGCGCGAAGGGAGGTCCGGCCTGAACTTGACCGGCCAGACGACGCGACGGAGGCTGCGAGTGAACGCGGCCGTCGTGCCGTAGGTGACCGTGCCGTTGGCGAGGGTGGCGCGGAGGTGGCGCCCGGCGGTGGCGACGTCCTGGACGGCGCGGTTGCGACGTTCCTGCCCGCGCTCGATGCTCACGCGTGCATCCTCGGGGGCTCGCTGCACGATTTGGCAGTCATGCGGCGACGACGCGTGCGATGCAGCGCGGCCGTCGCGAGGAGGAGCCCCCGCTGGTGCAGGTTGCGGCGGAACCGGTGGAGCTGGAGCGGGCGCGGGCTGATGAGGAGGCGCGGGAGGTGCGCCGTGCGCCACGTCCCCCACGAGCGCGGAAGGAACCAGGGAACGAGACGGCGCGGGTGCCGCGGCGCGAGCGGCGCCGATGAGCTCGGCAACGCGGTTGAGCCAGGCCTCCTGAGCCGCCGGCGTGGGGCGGTACTGCAGCAGCTCCTGCGCCATGAGGAGCGCAGTCGCCGGGCTGGGCGCAGGGCGGCCCAGCGAGGAGGCAGCACGGTCCCGCGACGGGTGCAGGGAGGAGGCCTCCTCTTCGCCGAGGTCGTCCTCAGCGTGGTCGATGTCGTCGTCGTCCGGGTGCTCGACGCGGGGCTCGGGGTCGACACGGCGCTCCGGAGCAGAGCTCCCACGCGGGCGGCCGCGCGGGCGGCCGCGCGGGCGGCCTGCGGGAGCGGTGGCGGCGCTAGCCGTCCGGCGAGCGAGACGTTCGGCACGAGAGCCGGCCATGGCTGTGTCGAGGATGAAGACGCGCCTCAGCCCCCTACCTGGCGCGCCAAATGTCGGAGATCTGTCCCCAGGAACTAGGGGTGTCTCCAAGGTATCGTGTAAGGGGCTGAACACGGAGTCAAACAATCCACAACGTGCTCCGGCGACGGTGCTCGTCAGGCTCGCTGCGGACGACACTGCAGAGATTGACACAAGATCTTACCCAGGTTCAGGGCCCTCTTGTGGAGGTAAAACCCCTACGTCCTGCTTTTGTGTATTGCACTGCTTGGAGAGTTTACAGTACAAGGAGAGCTTGTTGAGCTCGAGGTGGCTAACAATGTCTACTTACTAGTCTTCAGATCTAGGGTTTTTGGGCTCTAGGATCTTGGAACCGAACCCTTTGCTTGGGCGTGCTCCCCCTCCTTTTATAGGCGTCTTGGACCTCTTCTGCCCAAACATTTGGGCGGGAAGGGTTACCACATGGCGACAACGGAGGAGGCGCGGTGCACCGTAAAGGTGAAGTCCACCATAAAGGTAGAACTCGTGGACGCGGTCCACGGCAGGGGAGCGGCGTCACCAAAGCTGAAAAGGGGCACCGACCAGCTGGACGGTGGGCTGGCGCTTGCCGAGGTGGGAGGTGACCCACGGTGACGTCGCCCTTGGAGCGTAGCTGCAGACGGTCCCCTTATCACCAAAGAGGCAATACTCGTTGTCCGCTTTGCTTGGCTCCACTTTGTTGACTGCTTTATACATGGAAACGGCAACTGCGGCGTCGTTGTCATCGCGCGTAGGCACGCGCGTCACTCTACACATGGCGTAGAACCCATGTGCGCTCTGCCGCAGGGGCAGAGATGGCTTCGCGAGGAAGGATGCTCGGCGAGGTGAAAAGCCTCGCCAAGCCCTTCGGCTTAGTCCTTAGCAGAATTGCGGGTGACGCCGGAGGCGCCTTGTCGAGGAGCGATCCCTCGCCAAGGGAGAGAAGCCTTGGCGAGGAGAAGAATCCCTTCGCGAGGGAAAAATCCTCGCGAAGCTCGCCAGGCTTGGAGAGCCTGGTCCTTAGCGAAAATCATCCAAAGAATCTTGTGGGCCCTGGCAGGCCGGCCCGTGGTACCCTGGTTTTCACTGTGCCGACAGTAAGCCTGGTTCATGGCGGCAACCTCCGCCGCCATCTGCCGGGCGCGCCGCTAGTTCCGCTGCTCCGTGTCCAACTTCTGGCGGAGGCAATCCAACTGTCATTGGTCGTCCGTCAACCCCTCCGGTCGCGCCATGGGTGGACGAACCTTGGTGTGCCGGCGAACTCCAAGCGTCGAGCCCGGCGGCTTCTTCGGCTTCGATCCGGCGTCTTGCGCCTTCCCCTTCCCCTTCGGAGGTGCTTTGGATCCCCGCGGCGCCATGGCTATGAGGAGACGTGGGCGGGAACGAGAGATGCGGAGGGGCGAGGCGGAGGGAAAATGAATTTGGGGGAGATTGGAGTGGGGACTATGGAGCATGTTCTGTGTCGATGACAGCGGGGCACGCCTGTCGGTTTGGCGCGCTCAGTTTCGTCCGGCGCGCCCAAGCGGTTCCCTCCGCGGAGGGCGTGCGCTGGGTGTGCCGGACGAGCTATTGAGCCTCGCCGGACGAAACCGCGCTATTGGCGCCGCGACTGAGAGCCATTTTTCGTCCGGCGCTCCCATAGAGCTATTGGCGGCCGGAGATGCTCTAAAAGGAGTGAAAGGTTCAGCCTGTCTCGGTCCTCCACGGCTGCTCCAGGTCAGCTTCTTCTAGTCCCATCAATCATCCGGGGCCCCATACTCTTTTGACAGAGTACCCACACTCCACGAAGCCTCCAGCCCTCCATCATCGAGTCACCGACCGGTGGGTCCCAGTGCGTTTTGCCATCCCCATATTCCACCGTGTCACGCCTCCGTGGACCGCATCCCTTACCTTAAATTCCGTCCAGTGTCAGAGCTCTGACCCGAGCTCCCCTCACATCGGAGCCGCCGACACTGCTGCCTGCGCCGCCGCGCACCGTGCCCCCGCCAATGGAGATCGCCGCCGCTCCCGTCTCCCCCGCTCCCCGCACCGTCGACGACATCTTCAAGGACTTCTCCAACCGCCGCACCGCACTCGTCCGCGCCCTCACCGTCGGTAAGCGACACCGGCGCCGCCCCGCCTCTCACCCTCTATCGCTTCTCCTGTGTATTAGTAGATCTAACGCGAAGGCACCTCATCCCGCGTGGTTTCGTGGCTCCTGCAGATGTGGAAGACTTCTTCGGGTACTGCGACCCAGGTAAAAATCGGATCGGATCTGAGGGGCTCGATTTTGATGGGTTCTTCTTGTTGTTGTTTGGATTGATCGGGTTTCTATTTGGCTGCGCAGAGAAGGAGAATTTGTGCCTATACGGATACTCCAACGGGAGCTGGGAGGTCGCGTTGCCGGCAGAGGAGGTGCCGCCGGAGATGCCGGAGCCGGCGCTAGGGATCAACTTCGCCAGGGACGGGATGCACCGCCGAGACTGGCTCTCGCTTGTCGCCGTTCACTCCGACTCGTGGCTGCTCTCTGTTGCCTTCTTCTTTGGTGCGCGCCTCAATGCCAACGAGAGGTACGGCCCTGCACTCCATCAGATCGGGATGAGCTCACTCTACTCTTAAGCCTTAGGCCCTTAGCTCAACGTCCATCCATTGGTATTGCTATTGCTATTCGAAAGATAACCTCCAGGGGTGAGAGGCAAAAAAATTCTGATGATCTAGGTTCTTGTCCTCACTGTGTAATGCGCTTCTAGTGCTTGTGCGTGGGGTTTATGGATCGCTTATTTTATTTACACTCAACTGATGCTTGTGTGCGATTGTTCTCTTGCACATGTTTCTTATGCCTCAGTCGTTCTGTTTTCCCCCTTTTCTTTTTCTTTGTGCTGTGGAGGGTCCTGCTTCGCGCTGTGTGTGCATGCTTTATTCCCTGTCTCTGTATGTTTCCCGCTATGTATGCATGCTTTTTTTTTAGATAAAAGACAATAATGCCCAGCTTTGAATTAACAAAACTCTGAGTTTTACAACGGCAATTACAAACAAGTGTTGAGGAGAACCTCTAACAAAGCAGATCAAGGACAAGCTAAAAGAAAAAAGGGGGGTAACACTATGCCGAGCACCAAATCCTTGCGTAAAACAGCCAACCGAGAGGCGGGATCGGACCACCAGCGAAGACACCACCACAACTAGCACATAGCTTGACATCGTAGAGGAGAGCAGGAGACGAAAGACTAGTCTCAACAAACCGTCGAGCATGAAGGAGAGGATGTCGAGCATCACAGCAACAAACGGAGACCGCAAAATCGACATCGGCGAGCACCAAACCCTGGCGTAGAAACGGCCAGCCACCAGAGGGACGGGGTCGGACAACACCGACAGCGGCGAGCACCAAACCCTTGCGTAAAACGGCCAGCCACCAAAGGGGCGGGATCAGACCACCGTGTCCGCAGATTGTGCTTCCGCCAAGGCACAGGAACAAGACAACTTCACTTCAGATCGTCGGCTGCGAAAGACACCATCTTTGCGCTCAAACAACAATGACAAGGCGAGGAGACCCCTGCTCCAAGACGGTGCCTCTAAGGAGGTCACGACGCAAAAGCGCCGCCACCATCGGGTCAAAGACCAGGGTTTTCACCCGGAGTATACACGAGGGTGGTGGGGTGGAACCACAGCGTCGCCCCCAAGAGGGAAAGCGGCGCCTACGGGCGTCGCCGACACCGGCGTCAACGACGGCTTGAGCTTTCGCTCGATCCGATCCCCACCAACCCCTTGACAAAGGTCATTGACTCAACCCCCACCGCGAAGGGCGGACATCATAGCTGCAACAGAGCCTCCAGATCAGCATCTGGGCAAGGGATCAGCATCTGGGCAAGGGATCAGCATCTGGGCAAGGAACGGCGCCCTCGTCGGACCTCGCCAAGAACTCCCATCGACGCCCTCCTTGCCGTCCATACGGTCCAGGAGCACGCCCAACACCACGCAATGGGAAGCCTACCGTCAAGGCACCACCGCGCCCACCACTCAGGGCCGCCGCCCCGACGTA